>JAYESA010000003.1:35707159-36307159 GCA_036927795.1 Iris macrosiphon
CTGAAGAACCTCCTCGCGCAACGACCCACTCGGCACACACAACCCGGTACCGTGCCGCAAAGAACCATCATCAGCAATGGTGAAGTCATCTGATAATCCTATCTGAACCTGCGCCCTGATGCTCCTCAGGGACTCATCCTTAAACTGTGTAGCCCTGATCCGGTCTACCAACTCTGACTGAATCTGCAGTCCCCATATCTGCATCTCAACTCCAGGCACTATCACCTCAATGCCCAAGCTCTCTAGATCTGCCAGAAGATAACGATCTGTAGTCAGGCACATAGCTACCGGATACCTGCTCAACACATCCGCAACTACGTTCGCCTTCCCTGGATGGTACTGCAACAATATGTCGAAGTCTTTCATCAACTCCAACCATCTCCTCTGTCTCATGTTCAGCTCTTTTTTGGATAAACACATACTTCAAGCTCTTGTGGTCTGTGAAGATCTCCACACGCTCTCCGTATAAATAGTGTTTCCACAACTTCAGAGCAAAGATGACCGCTTCCAACTCCAAATCGTGGGTAGGATAGTTCTTCTCATGAGGACGTAATTGCCTAGAAGCATAGGCAATCACCCTCCCATTCTGCTGCAACACACAACCCAGGCCCTTCCCCGATGCATCACTATAGATAGTAAAACCTCCAGAACCTGATGGTAACGTCAACACTGGAGCTGTCGTCAACCTCCTCTTCAGCTCATCAAAGGCGATCTGGCACTCCTCTGACCAAACAAACTCCACGTCCTTTCGGGCCATCCTGGACAACGGATCTGCAATCCGGGAAAAATCCTGAACAAATCTCCTGTAGTAACCTGCCAGTCCCAGGAAACTTCGGACCTCGGATACTGAACTCAGAGCACTCCATGCCTCAACTGCCATGATCTTTCTCGGATCCACCGAGATCCCCTCTCCAGTCACCACATGACTAAGGAATTCAACCTTGTCAAGGAAGAACTCACACTTCGAAAGCTTTCCATAAAGCTTCTCTTTCCTGAGAGTCTCCAGCACTATCCTCAGATGCTCCTCGTACTCCTCCGGGGTCTTCGAATACTCCAAGATATCATCTATAAATACCACCACAAACCTGTCCAGATGCTGATGGAACACCTTGTTCATCAGATTCATGAACGCTGCCGGGGCATTAGTCAACCCAAACGGCATCACCATGAACTCATACTGTCCATACCTGGTCCGAAAAGCTGTCTTAGGAATATCCTCCTTCCTGACCTTCACCTGGTGGTAGCTTGTCCTCAGATCAATCCTAGAAAACACCCTCGCTCCGCTCAACTGGTCAAAAAGATCATCAATACGGGGCAGTGGATACTTGTTCTTGATTGTGAGGTTGTTCAGAGCCCTATAGTCGATACACATCTGTATCGGCCCATCCTTCTTCGGCACAAAAAGTACCGGAGTACCCCACGGAGAAGAACTAGATCTGATAAATCCCTTGTCCTGAAGCTCATCCACTTGCTTCTTCAACTCTATCAGCTCACTATTGCTGACTCTATAGACGAGCTGGGATATCGGCTCCGCGCTTAGCACAAAGTCTATAGAGAACTCCACATCTCTGTCTGGAGGCAACCCTGGCAACTCCTCCGGAAAGACATCCATGTACTCCTCTATCAGTGGATGTAGCAACCTCGGCTCTACCACCAGGGCTCCGTAGAAAACTCCCTTGGTCTGCTCCGTTGCTCCTTTGGCAAACTGATACTCTGGCTCACCCGGCGGACTAAACAACACTCGGCCTCCACGATAATCTATACTAGCATAATGCATACTCAACCAATCCATCCCGAGTACAATATCATAGCTCGAAAGTGGCATTACGAGGAGGCACACACTCAACTCCCGGCCTCCCAAGGTAACTCTCCGGTATCTGCAGACATCACTGACTAGGATGATACCACCCCCGGTCGTGATCTTGCAGAGTCTAGCTAAAGGTTCAGCAACAAGATGGTGTCTAACAACAAAAGATACAGACACAAAGCTATGGAAAGCACCGGAATCAAATAAAGCAAGTGCTGGAATGGAATCAAGAAGAACAGAACCTGAGATCACATCACCAACGGGCTCGGCCTCGTCTACTGTCAGGGCAAAAGCTCGCCCTTACTGTCCTCCTTGGTGCTGCTGTTGGTGCTGATCAAACCTCTACTGCTGAGTCGGCAAAGGCTGTCCTCTCTGCTGAGCTGCAGGTGCTCTGGCTGGTCCCCTCTGAGCGGCTCCTCCGCCCTGAGCTGTACGAGCAAGTGTTGAAGGGCAATCCTTCAGCTGGTGATCTGCTGCGCCACATAACAAACATCTGCCCAGCCTCTTCCTGCAAATGTCCCATCCGTGCCCCAGCTTCCTACAGAAAGGGCAAATGATGGGCTGCCTCTGGCCCTGTTGCTGTCCCTGCCTCTACTGCTGGGGCACCTGTCGGAAAGGCGCATGACCCTGACCCTGGTGCTGCTGAGTCTGCTGGAATGGCCTCTTAGCTGGGCCTGCACTGCTGCCTGCTCCGGAAGCGTCTCTGCTCCTCTTGGTCTTCAGCTCCAGGTCGTCCTCAGCCCTCTGAGCGTCGCTCACTATCTGCTCGAAGGTTGCCTCGCAGTCACTCCTAGTCAAGGACTTGACCGCCATGACCAAACCCTTATGGAACTTCCGCGCCTTCGCTGCCTCAGACAAACCCTCAACAAATCTGCCCAGACGGCAGAACTCTGTTGCATACTCGTCCACTAGCATACTCCCCTGGACGAGCACCTCAAACTGGCTCTCTAAAGCACTGAGAGCCACATCCGGAAAGAACTTCTCCTTGAAAAGCTTCTTGAAAGCCTTCCAAGTCAGTCCCTGTACTGTTATCCGCGTATCTGTGCGGTACCAAGTAAGGGCAAGATCGAACATCTGGCTGCCCACTACCTTGATCTGCATACTGACTGGGATCAGCGCCAGTCTAAAGATACCCTCGATGTGCTCGATCCAGTCGTCCGCGTACAGGATTCCCTCTGTACCCCGGAACTCCTTGGGCCGCATCATCTGAAAGTCGATAATGGTGTCCAGCCTCGGATGATGAGCCTGCTCTGCCTGTGGCTGGATCTGAGCCACTCTGTCCACCGCTGTCATAGCCACCTGATGAGCATTCTCAATGCCCATTCTCATAACATCTGCCTGGCGGTGCTGCGCGTCCATCATCTCTCGGAAGAACGCGAACAACTGCGTGGCATCAACTGGTGCAGACGGTGGTGGAGGAGGTACCACTAGAACAACTGGTGTAGCTCTCGGATCGATAGGAGTAAGAGGATCTCCAAGAGAAACGGATGCTCCTTCGACCGCAGGAGTGGCGAGTGGAGCTGTAGCGGCTGCCGAAAGTCGAGCAGGACGAGAGGTGGCAGACCTCTCGGTGGCAGCTGCTGGAACGGTGCGTTGAGACTGTGTCTTCGGAGGCATCTTGAACACAAATCAAAAGAAGTCAATACGGTGCAAGAAACGATATTATCAAAGAAGGACAGTAATATTGCAAAAGGAAACAATTTTAGGAAAATTAAAGATAGCAAAAGAAATCAGGAAGGGTCCTAGTTGTGATTGAGCACACTCTCTCTCAGCCTATATCATATATCCTATTATAGGCAAACCTAAAAACTAGACCTGCATTGGCCACCACCAAAAACGTGTCACGACCGCACCCGAAAAATCGGGCATGAGTCGTGGGTACGTCCAGCCTACGCCGTAGAATCAGCGGTAGAACGCTGTAAGGTTCGTTCTAGGTCACAATCTATCTCACAAAAACCTGTCAATATCCTCTCCAAAAGGAGGGCAACCACGCAATTTATATATGAATACTCAATCACAATAACTAGGGGAAGAGTAAATCACGATATGATATCAACAAAAAAATAAAGCCAAAGAGAGCAAGACAATATCCAAATATACAGTCCCAGGCTGAAAGCCTACAACAACTCACAGCAGCAAAAGAATAAGTACAATCATCCAAAATAATAACTGGGAACAACCCAGGAAACCCACCTAGCTAACTAGGGCGCTAAAGGCGTCTCCTCGCAGTGCCGCTCCTCAGTCTCGGGGTCGCAACACTCCTCGACACCCGGCCCGTAGAAAGTCGGGCAGAAATCCTCAGGATCCTTTGGAAAAAATATGCCCAGTCAGGACTGGAGCGAAGTACATAACTCTAAAAGCAACTCCAAATACATGGTAAGGTGTATATGACGAGCAATAAAAAATTATACAAGATGCACAGAAAATAAATACATAATGAAGCAGAATAAGTAGCTGCAATGTAAACTGGAGAACAATACAAGTAGAAAAGTAACTGCATGTGAGAAAATATGAATACTAGCTAAGTGCCTTGAGCATAAGTTCGTTATGTGATCGGCTTAGGTTGCACATGAAAAATACTACGATAACTCCGTTATGCGTGAGTTGCATAACCGATATACACATGAATACTGTTTGGCTTTGATCACATAACCAACTCCTACTCCCCTCCCCCACTAATACTCTTGGATCCAACCATAACACGCTACGTACAAGATAAGTAGCTCGCGCACACGAAGGCGAGAGCACAAGAAGCACATGATAGCACATGAGAATCAATACCCGAAGCACATGATGAAATACACGTGATAGAGTACCCGCTGAATACGGTAAGGGGGATAGCATCTCATGACGAGATCCACTAGTACCAGCTCGTATAACAATGTGTCAGAATCAAGTATTACAGTTCTAGAACAGGTGATATAAACGCTATCATGAAATGAAAACTATCAGAGGTAGGTACTCGCCTGATGTCCTGAGCAACTGATGATGATCGAGATCCGGACCGGTGTCGCAAGAACCTATTGCAAAAAGCAAGAATTAAATAGGGTTTTATGGATTTAAACTGATATAAAATAATTAAAAACAGACTTCTAGGGATATTCTAGGTCGAACGGGTCAAATCGGTAAAATTCAGGTCAAAAAGTCAACCCGAGGTCCAAAAAGTCGACCCTAGGTCAAAACTAGGTCAAACGTTGACTTTTACGGTCAACGAGGACAATTATGGTCAAAGCTAGGTCAAACTAGGGTGCCCCTGAAATTCTAGGTCAAAACTAGCTCATTAAGCTAGTAAACCCTCAAACTCGTCTCCTCGAGATACCGAGATACCCTCGGTATCCGATACCTCGACCTAGGCTACGCACCCCGCCTAAACCCGCTAAAACCTATGCTAGCACGCGTAAATATATATACCAAAACATAAAAACCCATCTCTAAACTTATCCCTAGGCAATTGCCCAAAAACCCCGCTCGAAACTCAATACCTTGGATATCTCAAGGTATTGAGATACCTTGATATCTCAAGGTATTGAGATATCGCCCAATACCCCTCTAACTACCCCTCTAGTTAGCTATTTATGCATATAGACATACCCCTAGTTAATAATCTAGGCTAAAAAATATATATCTAATACATATATGTATATACCTACGTATCTATATATATACCTATTCACATATACACACATATACCCATATATATACCCAAACTCATATATATGTATATATATCTATATCTAGATACCTAAACTATCTATCTAGCTATAGGTATATATATATATCTATACACATAGCTATACATATTTAACTATCCCTCTACCTATCTATCTATCTATCTATCTATCTATCTATCTATCTATCTATCTATCTAGTTATATATCTATCTATCTATCTAGTTATCTATCCGTCAATCTATCTAGCTATCTATCAATCTATATATCAATCTATCTATCTATTTATCTATTCATAAACCCCTCTCACGCTCTCTACTGCGAATGCTGCTGCTGCATGCTTACACTGCTGCTGTTGCTAACATCTGCTGCTCTTGCTCCTGCTCCTGCTCCTGCTAACATTGCTGCTGTTGCTGCTGTTGTGCACTGCACAGCAGCTGCTGCGCACTGCGGCCCCCGCTGCACGCTGTCCAGCAGCCCCTTCGCACCACACACACAAACACGCACACCCATATACACACAGACACACACATATAAACATATATATATATATATATATATATATATATATATATATATATATATATATATATATATATACACACATACTTATACATATATACTAACACACACACACACTTATGCATATATATATATATATATATATATATATATATATATATATATATATATATATATATATATATATATATATATATATACACACACCCACATAGACCTATATACACAAGCATATTTATAAATACACACACATATATAGATACACAAACACATAAACATATATATAAACACACACACACACACACAGACACACACACACACATATATATATATATATATATATATATATATATATATATATATATATATATATATATATATATATATATATAAACACTCATATACACAACACCACAACACACAACACAACACTCACCAACGCACGCCCAATGGCCCACACCAACACGAATACATATATATATATATATATATATATATATATATATATATATATATATATATATATATATATATATATATATATATATATATAATATAACCCAAGAATTCTAGCACACACTCCCCGAAGCTAACCCAACGCGCGCACAAGCCCAAAACTATGAAACAAAGGCGAAATGGCCATTCGATCATTTCGACGAACACGCGGTGTGCGGTTCAAAAAACCTCCTGAAACGCATACCAAACCAACTCGGAATCGGCCCAAAATTTAACCACGGGTTCTAAATGATGTCTAGATCCTAGAAAAATGCTAACTCGTCGATTCTAGGCCCGTGGCGAAAATGCGCACGCACTTAGAACCGACGACGACGAAAACCCAGAAAACGCCCGAAACGCCCGTTTCTCCACGATACGACTTCACGTGTCCGAACGGAGACACGCACTAACCCTCAAGACACCCGACAATATCTACCTAGGTCCGTCTAACTTAGGGCATCATCCAAAATTGGCCAATTTCGGATTCTACCCGAAATTGACACAAAACCTAGTGTCAAAGTCTCCAAACACAACCAAACTTGTTCCAACTTCCTCCCACGGGTAGGATTAGGGTCTAGGAAGGTTCTAAACCACTAATTATACTACATTAGAGCAATTAGTAAGGAGAAAGTTAGGGTTTACATCTTTGGAGTTGGAATCCCAAGGCCAAAGTCTCCAATTCACTTGAAATCACCTCCCTCAAGCTCCAAGCCTCCAAATCTAGCCTCCACACTAAGTCTAGGCTCTAAACACCTAGGTTGGGGAAAACATGTAGGGTTAGGGTTCACATCCATGAAGAATAGAAGAAGAAAGAGGAGAAATATGGTGCTTACTTGAACTTGGGAGAAGGAAAGAAGAAATGGAGAATGGAGAAGAAGAAGAAGAAGAAGTGATGATGAAGAGTGGGGCTGTTGTGTGCTGCTGGTCGGGTGGGATAGGGGCTGTGGGAACCGGCCACAAGCAAGAAATAAGGTTTTTCTAATGTCCAAATGACCACAATGCCCTCCCTAACTTGGGTTTTGGGTTCCAAAAGCACTCAAACTAACTCCCAATCTCTCCAACTAACCCACTAAAAATATAATAAATATTCTAAACCCAAAAATAAGTCTCACAAGGGTGTGGGTTGGGTCGGACATGGGTCCACTAGGGTCTGACACTGGTCCAGACTAGCCAAAACCCTAAAACAATCAATAAAAAAATAATACAATCACTAATTAAATATAAATATAATTAATTATATACAATACACAATTTACCAAATAAAAAAAAAACCCTATTTTCTAGAATTGGGTAGTGACAAGATCACTCCCCCTTGCTCCCAGGTTGCACCCAGTTAACTGTTAACATGTCATCACCAGCCAACTGCTCCAAACAGTGAGGTGCACTGCCATCACCAACAAACTGCTTGGGTATCATTCTTCTCCCTTATGAAACTCATCTATCATATACACACACACCCAAGCCCAACTAACTACACACACACAAATATTAATAACTACTAACACACCCTAAGGAATACACACAAATAAACTTCATATATATATATATATATATATATATATATATATATATATATATATATATATATATATACCAATCTAACACTCAACATGAATGTTGACACACACATACTATCACATGTCAATTTATCAAACGCTTGGTGAGTATCATGACACACACAAGTATCATGTGTGATACTCATGATACCATCACCAAACACCCTTACTACCATCATGATATACCTCCATAATATCAAGAACACATCTACAATAACAAATATAGTGCCATTATGGCTAAAAATAACCATTCTAATGCAATAGAAAAAATTGACCTATTGATACACAATATGAAGGAAATTACCAAAGCTACACCACCGTATCATGGCATATCATGATATAAACTTTCCGTATCCAATTTTGGACACGAAATAACCCACACACAACCAATTGGACACAAGAATTTTTTTGAGGACTTGTGTCAAACACTTGGTATCATAAATTCATAATTATATTAAAATTACCACAAAATCCATCATTCCAATCAACAAAACCCTAATTCTAATGGAAAATAACCCATTACCAACTAGTATACTTATTTAGGGGGGGGGGGGGGGGGGTCAATTTCTCCTATTTGAGAGTTCATAGATTTCAATTCATGATTTATAAAACAGAATTTGGGGAAAAACAAAAATTACCAATTGTGATTGAGGCTACAAGGAAACCCACAAATTGGACACGAAAGGGAAGAGTATGACACGACTTATTCTTCCTTGGCACTCCCTCCAAGCCTCCTTGTGCTCCAAAGATTCAATTCTCCAAGTTGAAGGAAAATTGAAGAAAATGAAGGTGGAACAAGAATTAGCATTTGGTAGGGTTTGGCGTTCCTATTAGAAATGATAATAAAATGAGAAAGAAGGGTTTATATATTGAAATAGGAATGGGAGGAAAAACAAGAATGCTTTGAACTAATTTGCATGTTGTCATTCGTAATGTGAATGGAATCTAATTAACTAGGATTAGAATCTAATTAATAGGAAGGGAATATTTCTTCCATAACTAAGTTTTCATTCTAACTAATTCTAAATTATTTCTTTATTTAAATAAGGTTCTCATTTAACAAGATGGTGAAATGACCATATCACCTCTAAGGTTGAAATTCGATTTTTGGTGGTTACAAATCTATCCTACTTAGAAAAAATTTGTTATCAAATATTAAAAATATAAACACAAGAATTTAAAGTAACATGCACAAAGGAGAAAGATTTGGATTTGGATTTTTAGTAGTTACATGTACAAGTACTAAAAAAATGGGTATTTTTTTATCACTCTAAAAAGGTTATTTCTTCTAAATAGGACGACCTAAATCTAAAAATAATTTTTTTTACATAATTAAATATTTTAGGATATTTTGATTTTTTGGAACTCGATGCGATCACACAACTTATACATGCTGAGAAACTGCATTGGTACCACTTAGTCTTGGGCCATGATCTGACCCTACAAACTATAATATCATGTAAAGGTAAATTTACACTATCATGCATAAATGATATACCAATTAAGTTACTTAAATTAGGTGATGAATATCATGGTATCCACCAACTAAACACTTTTTGTTTACTTAGGGACCATGTAGGAATAAACTTTTAACATGGATCCTTACCAATATATGAAGGCTTGAAAGGATCAAAACATATATTTTTTTTCTTTTAAGAAAAAGGAAATTAACACAGCAAAGTGTATAAAAAGAAAGGGTTTAATTACCAAGTCTAAAACAAAGTGTGGATGTTCAAGGAATTCGAGTGATAGTTATCCTATTTCTAATTTGAGAAGACAACAAGTTTCTCGTATAAAAGCAAATAATTACATTTTGTAGACAAAGATTTTATTATAAAGTTTCCTCTTAAGCAACAAATCGTGGATTCAAGACACATGCCACTAAATATCCTCTTAGGTATTGGTTGTCCGAACTGATTTAATTAAAATCATCTGAATCATTCCACGACATAGTCGAGATGACCATAATACTGTCGAAATTTTTGTACATTATGCAAGGTGATGAAGGATATGACTCAACTAATGTTTTGCTTAGCCAGTGGAATGAAACGAAGTGGAGTGAAGTGGAGTGGAGTATGTGTTACATTCGTTTGGACTAATCAGACATGTACAATCCATTTAGGCTAATTTTTGAAATGCTTATTAGACCAACGTTTTGGAAACGTCTATTTGACCTCCAAATGAATAAGATATTTGAAAAAAAAAAGAGTTTGTCACAACTGTTTGGTTTTACTTATTTTATTTTGGCACTAATGTACCAACGAAGAAGAGGACATCTCCATCACTTCTTGCAATGTACAAACGAAGAAGGAGGACAAGGAGGAGGAGAGAGATGAAAGTTGAACATATAGGAAAGAAGAAATAGGGTGAATTAATTCTTGCCATCCAACCAAATCCCTTAAGCAAAGGTCTTTGTCCAAGTGGAGTGGGACCAAAGAGGTCCATTTCCTTGTGTGCATGCAACGCATTTAATCTTTGATAGCAACCAAAATCTTAAAATCTTTGGGTCTCCATCTTGACCTAAAAAAGGGTATTAACTCCTTCCAATTTATTGTCCTTGTCCCAATTCTTCTCCATCCTCACGTGCAACAAGGGCATCATTTATGGGGCCATCAATTTGGACTTTGATCTAAACAAAAGACCTCACGTATACATATTTTGTATTATATTAGTCATGAGACAGTGACCGGTTTCCTTCTGGTCAAGTTTACTTTACAAAAATAATTAAGGACATTGATGATTAATTATTAGTTTGATGGAACTTTGTATGTAGATCAATTATTGGCCATTAATTTTCTATTCTAGTAAAAACTATTAAGTGATAATTGCTTGTACATTAGCTTTGCGTGTGTAATGGGTGGACTTATTAGTATTAGGAAGAATGGAATAATATGGGTAAGAGCCATTTGGGCTTTCGTAATTAAACATCAAGAGAATCTTGACTTTACTAAAGCAACAAAAAAAAGGGGGGCAGGCTTGCATTAACGTGTATATTTTTCAAGTATTGACAGCGAGAGAATAGACAAGGAAAAGAAACAAAAGAAGGAAAGTAAATCTGTAAATAAATAAATAGAGAAGGACTAGATGATAAAAGTGATAAAAGTACAAATTATAGACGAGGAAAGTGAGGAAACTAACCGAACTCGGCTGACTCTTGTTGTCAGCGAGGAGAGATACAATTTTCGTGGCTAGATGTAAGATCTCGAAATCAAACTGCGGGAGAGATGCGGATGTGTGTTTGTAAAAAGTGAATATAATGGACCCAAATGATATACAACGCAGTGTCTACAAAATTTCGTACGTTACGTCGGACATCGCAAAAAAGAAGAAGGGAAAACTACTGCATTACTTTCCATCATAATTTTATAATCACTTTGCTTGAAACATATCTATATGAAAGGATCGAAAATAACATCGTTTTAGAATAACCAAGATTATTACAAAAAAAATAATGAAATAACTCAAGGAACGATATTCTTTGCATAAATCTTTCGGTTATTTTTTTTTGAGAAGTCCGATGTAACGTTCGGAACATTAGGCACACTGTGCGTTGCATGTCTTTTAGGCCTATTATTTTCAACTCCTAATATTTATAAATAAAAATAATAATATACGCATCGGTAGCTCAATCCACTGATCTTTTGTCATTCAGTCAGGACATTTATGCATCTTTCGAGTAATCACAAGGGTCATTCGAGTTCCGCATTTTTTATGTTAAAGTACTGCTTATTTAGTGTTATTGTGCTTATATTTTTGAAAATTATTAATGCAAAATGGTAAGACTTGTTGGCTACATTCTAGAGAATGCAGGGTTAGACTCACCGAAACAGTTTCTCCATACTTTGTTTTGTACAAAATTTGAATGTCTTTATTGGAAAAGAGGATTGAAACAAGGTTTTTTTTTCTTCTTGTTTTTGATTTTTAATGCCACGAAAAGTGTAATCATTTGTGTCAAACAATTGCTAAAATTAGTGGGGAGAGTTTTACTCGCATTTTTTTTTTCTGTGTAAGAATATATGATGAAGATAATGCAAACTCGTCCACATTTTGTACAAAACAAAGTATGCATGTTCTCCATTCGGTGGGCCACTTGCTAATAGTAGCAATTAGGAGAAGACAACTGATAAAAATTTATATATATATATATATATATATATATATTTGTGTCAAACAATTGCTAAAATTAGTGGGGAGAGTTTTACTCGCACTTTTTTTTTTCTGTCTAAGAATATATGACGAAGATAATGCAAACTCATCCACATTTTGTACAAAACAAAGTATGCATGTTCTCCATTCGGTGGGCCACTTGCTAATAGTAGCAATTAGGAGAAGACAACTGATATAAAAAATAAATAAATATTTACATAGCTCTATACACACACACACACACATATATATATATATATATATATATATATATATATATATATATATATATATATATATATATATTGTCTAATAGTAATTTATAAACATGTTGTGTATACGACTTGGTCAATCTATTGAAAACCGGTAAGGATAGTCACTAGGTATATGAGCTACCCAAATCGGTGAATCATAGTATTTGAAGAAACTATAAAAGTAATGAACCATCATAAAGTCCTATATGTATTGATGGCTAGTTGAGTACGATAGTCTGTACCCCTATCATAAATCTCACATCATGTGTGTCACTCCCCGTTCCCGATATACGTATTTGGAACGTATTTTTGTTTTTAGCATGGTTGCATGTGCATGGAGAGTAGACCCATTCTTTGGTTTAACCTGGTTCATAGTTTATTTTGTGGGTTGGTTCAACTCATGAGAACATTTGGTTCAACCCTCAAAGCCTACCATATAAATCCAACTTTTTTCTCTCTCTCTTCACTTCTTCATTACTTCCTCTTTCTTTATTTGGTTCAACCCTCAAAGCCTACCATATATAACACAATTTTTCTCCCTCTCTCTCTCTCTCTCTCTCTCTCCACTTCTTCATCACTTCCTCTTTCTTTAGTTTTCTCTTCCCATTTCCATAAGCAAGTACACATTGCATGAGAAATAAAAAAAAACCTTCATATTATTGTTCCATTATATTTATTATGTGTTTCTAAGCACTTTTAGTTCTTGGAGTTATCTGTTTTGATGGATGAATTAGTGTAAATCTATATTTCTAAACTTAGGATTTTATGGATTTCATGAGTTTTTTTTTGGTTTTGATCTATTACTTGTGTCTTTGAAAATCAGTTTTTGCTACCTGATAGAGCTTTCAATTTAGAGCATTTTGACTTTTAGTTCACCCGATTTGGACTTAAAAAAAGAATATTATGGACAAAACAATATTTTAGTTTTTTGGAGCTTTTCCACCGTGCCCGAACCTGCTGTTAGAGAAGAAGAAGTTTCCATGCGGCCAGTGAGCATATACGGCTAAGAGTACCATGCGGCCCGAGAGGGTTATGCGGCCTAAACTCTTCCCGCATACTGACAACATGTGTCCATCTTGTTGGACGTATGACTACTGTTTACACAAGTGTCCTTGAACACCTTGTGCTTTCACTCACTGAACGAATGAAAAATTCGCTAAGTCCTAGAGAACTCCATGAGGCAGAGTACACCATGCGGCACCGACACCCATGCGGCCTGGAAAGCATGCGACCACTATTTTTTTGGACGCATGACTCTGAACCGTTGGCACTTATTTCTTTAGTTTTGTCTTTTCTTCCTAACACACTTTATGGCTTGTCACCTAAGTCACATTAGTCACTTAACGTCACATCACAGACACTTTATTTATTTGACTATCACTTCAACACTTGTCCCAAGGAGTAGACATTAACCCTAAGCATGCGGTCAAGTGGTTCATGCGGCCTGACTTCATGCAGCCTGACTTCCCATGTGGCCCTGACTTCATATGCGACCTGACTTCATATGCGGCCAAGATTGTCATGCGGCCTGAACTTCTGTCACGACCCACACCCGATGTAGGGGCACGAGTGCGTGGGTACGTCCAGCCTACGCCGCAGCATAGGCGGTAGAACGCTGTCTAGGTCACAATACTATCTAATCAATCTCATACGAATATCCAACTCCATAAGGAGACACAAATATCATACTATAATATGGAATACTCAATCACAGAAATAAAGCACGATGAGATATCAAAAAAATAAATGAAATACAAGACAAGTCTAAACAACAATAATAGTCTAACCTGCAATCAATAATATCCCAAATCTCCAAGTATGCCGGAAATAAGTCTTCTAAGTCGCAGTTTGAAAAAATATTTTCAGTCAGGATAGAAAGAAGTACATCTCTAATAGAAGTTCTAAATCAATGATATAAACTATGTAGCAGTAATTAGATATAAATATACAAGATGCATATATATGTACAAGAGATACACAATAAAGAAAATACTGGAAATAAATACGAAAATGAACAATATGACAATGAACAAGAATACTAATGACTAAGTGTGTGAGTACTAACTTTAATATGTGATCGGCTTGGGAACTTGTACAGGAATAATGGTCTGGCTAGTCATACGTGCGGTGTATGACCAACACTAACATGTGAACAAGACTTGTACATGAAGGGTATGATCACATATCTACACTAAAATACTTCCCACCCCCGACTGGTATAGTAGATCCAACCATGGTATGCTATGGCATGGGATTCCCCAAGAAGATAGCGACTCTTCCCGAGAATCAATGTTTGTACATGCATAAGATAATCAATAAAATAAGACTTGTACAAGATACACCATATACAAGGAATAATATCTCATGACGAGATCCGGATATACCAATCCGTGTAACCATCGTGTCAAGAAATATGGATATCTACACTAAATACAATGAACATAGATGATATCATAAACAAGAAACTACCAAAGAATGTACTCGCGTGTGGTCCTGCTGCTGGCAATACCAATATCCTGTTTCCGAGGTCTTGTCTGAATAATCTAACAGTCCTATAGACATCATTAAATAATACAATATTGTATCAGACATCACACTAACATACACACAATCATAAATACTCTGAACTCAGGGGCTATGCTAGGTATGACCCTGGTCAACTAGTAGGGTCAAATATGCGTCTAGCTGCACGGGTGCCACGTTTGTAATTGCTGTGCAAGATCAGACAATCAAAATAATACGGGTCTCGCCAGTACGTCAGTGTACATAAGGCAGTCAACTAACAATTCACTGGGTCACATGGTCAAAGCAATTACGGAATATACGTAATTAACACTAGGGTCTCATAGTACATATATAAATATACTCATACTAGTATAGTATTAAATTGCTACACAGTATATACATACAATATATATATATATATATATATATATATATATATATATACCAAATTGATAATTATATGCATACGCGTACGTATACGAATGCGAGTTGGGTTCACCGACACGGGGTCTAAAATCTTCTAATTAAACCTGTCATGAAGCAATACTAAACCCTACGCTATCACACATACGCACACATACAATCACGAGAGGGCAGTTCGAACCTGTGCACGTGCACGAGATCGACGATGGCGACGATGACGACGATGATGACGATGTCAACGATGATGATGACGACGATGAAGGTGATGATGATGATGAGTCGAGGGTCGTGGCTGGGCTGCCGGAGTCGGGGGATGGCTCAGGTGGCTATCTCGGGTTAGGGAAGAGGAGAGGTCGACGAGGGTGGTGCTGAGGAGCGGCTCGTCGTGGGTGGAGGAGGCTGGTTGCAGCGGGGGATGATGGATGGCCGGAGGGAGTCGAGAATGGCGGAGTGTTCAGCGGGTGCAAACGACTGACATGCAGTCGGGGGGCGCTGTGATCCGGTGTCCAGTTGAGTTCTCCGGTCGGGTTGGAGGAAGGTTCAGTCGACTCCGGCGTGGTGCAGCGGTTCAGTCGATATGTACGGTCGAGATGGTCGGAGGGGCTTAGTGGAGATGGGAGGAGGAGATGAAGTCAGGGAGAAGAATGGGGAGGATGGCAAAGCTGAGGGAGGTGGAGATCGTCGGGTTGGGGTGATCTGGACAGGTGATGGGGGACATCATGGTGTCGAGGAGGAGGACGGGTGGAGGAGAGGTTTAACGGTCGGGGTTTTGTCGTTCGGCAGGAAGTCGACTCCGGCGTGGCAGTCGGGGTTTCGTTCCGGCGGGTGGTTCGACAGGGAGGAGGATGATGGGTGAACAGGAGATGGGGTGAACAACGGCTGGGAGAAATTTTTAGGTTTAGAAAAAGAAAAGGAAAAAGTAAAGAAGGAAAAATGATATATATATACAAAGGGGGTTAATGTTGACCTAGAAAGTTGGTCCACATACTCCTCGGAAAAAGGGTTTATCTTCTTGTGTAGAGATTTTAAAGGCTATGATTACATAGATTCAAAATGGGTGGCTAGGATTTCATTTGATTCAAAAATTGGAGGGCTATGGTTTGAGGAGGTTGATGTTGAGTTTACAACTCCAAAAATTATGAAAAAATTCACATAAAGAAAAAATGGGTTTCTTCATGTATTGTGTCCAATGGGATGGACACCTCAATGCACTTTTGCATAGAAGTGCCCAACAATTAGAAAATTGCACAAAGTTGGGTTTTTGGTTTAATTTAATAAAAATGAATATAATTGGTGTTCTAAAATTAATTAGAAGTACATTGGGCTCAAAATAGGTGGGTCACAAGTGTCATAAATGAAGAAGACTCAGAGTAGAATATTATCATAATTTGGGTTGCACAAAATGAATCAAGATTGTGTCTCCAATTTTGATTGGAACGCACAAAGATACACAGTCGAATTTATATATAATTAAATAAAATCATTTGCGGTGAATGTTGTGCGACTAAAATGAAGCACAAGAAGGCATGGTTATGAGTCACACAAAGATCAAAATAGAAGACTGGTACGTCTAGGACAATGGTGTGAAATTTGTTGGAAGACAAAAGCTAGCGTAGCGCTCCAAATATCGAAGCAACGGTAAGGCACAACAATTAAATAAAGTCACGGTAATTAATTATAATCCCAATAAATAAATCCTGAAATAATACAAATTAAATTTATAACCCTATATTTTGATCAAGGGTTGATCTAGTGGCCTTCTAGGTCTAGTCTACTAACTCATACATTAAAGAACACTATATATAATACACACACACACACACACACACACACACACACACACACACACACACACATATATATATATATATATATACACACACATATCATGCAATTATTTAAAATAAATACACACAATACCTATAATATATAAAATAACAAAAATACCCCTATTTTCAGGATGTGGTAGTGACAACTTTCCATGCGGCTTAGAGACCCATGCGCCCTGATTGTTGATTGAATATCTTCTTGATTCATGTGACCCAATGTATATTAGTAATTGGACTCGAAAAGTGTATCCGTGATGATACCCCTATTGCCTGATTATTGTTCATAATTTAATGTGCGCCGAGGTGCGACATATCCTGTCACGTGTTAAGAGATTATATTTGGGTTGTGAATCGAGAATGCCTCCAAATTTTTGAACGCGTGATATTAAATATATATATATATATATATATATATATATATATATAATTTCTCTAGAACAGGCATAATAAGCGAGTCAACTACCAAAGCATGGCTAGGATATTGATTGTATGAATTTTGCATACACGCTCGGGTGAATCCAGATTTGGCTTCCAGGGATTTGTATCTAGCGTGCCCGTACTTTGTACAACATATTAAGAAAAATTCTCATGTGACCATGCCTTGAGCTTTCACTCACAATATATGGCTAATTAAGTAACTAAAAGTGGTAGTAACTTTTGGAGGGAACAATATCCCGAGATTATGCCAACGAACTTTCTCACAGACATTCATTCTAAGTGCATTGTGGGCTGGCCACCACAGATACTGTATATCATCTGCCTTAGTGGAGTGCAGTATCTGACTATTATAATTATGCCGAGCCACTATTTCAATATAGGAACACTAGTACCGCTAATACCGTATTTTTAACGCAGTGGCCCTATGGGGGACTGGTGCATCCTACAAGTGCCTGTGTTTATTATATTGGTTCTTAGAACGTATTGATTTGACCCCATAAGCGGGACCACCACCCAATAGCATGTTGCCACCAGAAGCAGAACCCCATATTTCTTCCACAAGACTCAACTACGACTGATCCAACAACAAACTCGGGAATCTCCGACTCAAAAGTGCAGTTTCAGCTCAGCATCTTCAGGTATCTCTACCATCGAGGCCAGGGTTGCAAGGGCATCGGCAAATCGGTTCTGCGCCCTTGGGAGATAGGAGAACGTTACTTCATCGAATTGCCGGTTAGCTCATGTTCTGCACTGGCGTGATCTGAGGATACTTATTATGCATTATTTCTGAGATAACCTCAGACTCCACAAAAATAGCAAGACGTACAAATGATTGGCCAATTTAGGAAGAAATAGATTTGGCTATGATTGTATTATTCAGCTAGTAGCTGTAGAAAGTGTACTATTATAGTGTGATGGTTCAACCCTTGTCCTTGTTTGGTTGTAGGGTTGGGCCTTCGCGCTAGGATATGCCATGGACCTAAGTTACGGCATTGAACCTATGTATTATTATATATTTTTCTTGGGTTTTTGTTTCTCTATTTCGTACTTCCTTTGTGGTGCTTGCTATTTGGGGTCTAACCCCACTAGTTTTGCATGGCCAAGTTTTGAGCCAGTACCTGAGGATCCAGCGTATTTTCTTCCAACTCATGATGCGTACTAGAAATATGGTCGCAGGGGATAGCGAGTGAGTTTTTTTCTACCCTACTCATCCTACACATTTACTTCTTTTTGGCGTTTAGCCACCTACACCTGTTACCCGGCTCGTCTAGACATTAGTTTTCTTACATGATTGTGTTAAATCAGACAGCAGTTGATCACTGTCATGTACTTATGTTACTCTTCCAGCTTCTTATTTTGGTACAACTGGCTCTAGAATATTTTAAGAAAGTATTTGGGATGCCTTATTGCTTATCATATATGCTTTATGCTTGCTGTTTCTTATTTGAATAATTGAGACATAGAAGTTCTTGATCATAGGAGATTGATTGTAGCAAGCACCCACTTGTCTTATATAGCCGTGACCGTCGTACGATGTATAGTACCTTGTTCGGGGTAGCTGTCAATGTCCGTCTCCGTATTCTAGTACTGGGGCATGACAAGGTTTTAGTAGTAGCCCATGCAGGTCTATTCTTCAGACTTGTGGGGTGTCATGGTCATAGGAGTCTCAATTAAACATGATCCTTCTTGAAATCCTGAATTCGTCCTCTACGATACTCAGCTTGAATTCTTCCAGATTGATTGTTTTCTTATTCCTTCTCATCCTCTTCTTAATGTTTCTTGTGCTCTTATTAGGGCTTCTCCTTCCCCCGATGTTGTAGCAACTAGAGAGGCAGAGTTGCCAGTGGAAAAAAATCCTGTGGAACCCCAACCATGGATTCGAGTTGTACCCGCGATGAATGGGACAGAGAAGAAGGCCCCAAGTGTTCTCGTACCTCCCGTAGTGCCAACAGTACTGGATACCCTGGCCTTGCAAGAGATTATCCATAGATTTTTGGATGCCCAAGAATACCTGATGGTGGTGCAACAACAACAACAACAGCAAAATCAACAACAACTTCTCCAGCAGCAGGAACATAATCTCCTGTTGAACCAAAGATTGTAGACAACCCTAGAACGAGACGGGAGAACAGATTCTGGGGCATCTGTTAGATTTTGCATACTGAACCCAAGATATTTCGATGGCATGGAGGACGCAATCATGACAGACGATTGGCTCCAGGATATTGAGACCATTCTGACAGCAGCTAAAGTTTTGGTCGAGGAACAAGTTGACCTGGTTCGCCTACAACTCTAGGATCTGGCAAGAGATTAATGGTCTACGATGGAGGTAGGACTGAGGCATCCTATTTTATGGGAGGATTTCAGGACCCGGTTTAGGGTAAAGTACTTTAGGATCGTGGCTCGGTGTGAGTTGCAGCAAAGGTTCAATAACATCAAGCACGCTGGAAGGACAGTAGACGACTATGCGGCAAAATTTTGTAGACCAAGCAGATTTGCTCCGACCATGGTGGCGACAGAGTTGGAGAGAGCAATGAGGTTCCAGCAGGGACTTCACATAGAGATCTTGCACATGGTAGAGGTACACGACTACCAGACCTTCGATGCGGTATTAATAGCAGCCAATAGGGTCGAGCTTACTTCTCAAAGGATGGCATCCAGAAGAGTGGATCGAAATAGGCCTCATGGACAGAACAATAAGGGAGGACCAGTACCTCGAACGTCAGCACCATCACCTGACGTTCATATACATGATTCAGCGCTGCGGAGGATGATAGTTTCAACAGTGATAGCACCAACTCGGCAACAACAGCCAAGGCAGCAATAACAATAGCAACAACAACGGTAGGGAGCGCCGACAAGTTGTACCTAATATGGCAAAGGAGGTCATACCCAGGATGTTTGTCGGACAACTAACAGATTATGTTTGAGATGTTGGAGCCCTGATCACAAGGTTGCTACGTGACCACTAATGTAGAGTCTAGAAGGGCCAGTACAACAAGGAGGACCAGCTGTAGCAACACGACCTTTGGCTTAGTGTCCGTTGCCAACGCAGGCCCAACTTTATCAACAACATCAACAGAATCAGCAGGGGCCGCAACCACGGCAGTAAGAAAGACAATGGCATAGAGATCAACAAAGCCAAGGGCATGCACTTATCCTATCTTTGGAGGAAGCAATGGCGTCGGGCGACGTGGTGGAAGGTAACATTTTTATTACAACCATTCCTGCCGTAGCATTATTTGATTCTGGAGCTTCACACTCATTTATATCTGCACAATATGTGACATGTATTGGATTAAAGTTTGAGGTATTGCTAGTGAGGCTGACTATACTCACTGGTAATGGGATCGTAGAAGTTAGTAGGGTGTGCCTAGCATGTACAGTCGTAGTATGTAGACATTTATTACCTACAAACTTGATCAAGTTCCTTATGGTTAACTTTGACGTTATCTTAGGCATTGATTGGTTGAGAGACAGTCATGCGATGATAGACTGTCGTGAGGGTAGAGTGTTATTTAGAATTCTCGGTCTAGAAGAGTTTTTCCATAGCAGAATAGCAAGACACCAGCACAAGGGAGGAGTCGCATGAATATCAATAAAAGCAAACTCGCTGCCCAAGATAGTTGAAGAGTTCATGGATGTCTTTACCAACGATCTTCTTGAATTACCCCCAGTTAGAGCAGTAAAGTTCTGCATAGAGTTGATGCCAGGAGAAGAACCAGTATCTCAGAAGGTGTACCCTATGTCACCATCAAAGCTTGATCAGTTATACTGACATGTAGAAGAACTGAAGGCAAAAAAGTTTATTCGGACTAGTGCATCATCCTGGGGAGCACCAACGGTATTGGTGAAGAAGAATGATGGATCGACGCAGTTATGTATGGATTACAAGCGGCTTAATGTAGTCACCGTGAAGAACAAGTACCCTTTACCAAGGATTTATAATTTATTTGACCAGTTAAGTGGAGAAAGAGTATTCTCCAAGATAGATTTATGATCAGAATATCATCAGGTACGAGTCCGGGAGCAAGACACACCAAAGACAACATTTAGGTTACGATATGGGCATTATGAATTTTTAGTTATGCCATTCAGACTGACTAATGCTCCAGCGGTATTTATGGACTTGTTGAACCATATTTTTATGCCTTACTTAGACCAATTTGTGGTAGTGTTCATCGATGACATCCTGGTATATTCTCAAAATGAGGAGGAGTATGAAGAACATCTTAGGATAGTACTGAAAACTTTGAGAGAGCACCAGTTATATGGAAAGTTTAGTAAGTGTGAGTTTTGGTTGGATCGCATATCCTTTCTTGGACACATTATTTCTGGAGTAGGAGTGTCAGTTGGTCCCAAGAAGGTAGAGGCAGTAGAGAACTGGCCAGTTCCAAAGGCAGTAGCGGAAGTGCATAGTTTCCTAGGCTTGGCAAGATACTAAAGATTTATGTCAGATTTTGCTAAGATCTCGGCACCAATGACTGGGTTGACGCGCATGTAAGTTAAATTTGTGTGGTCAATGGAATGTCAGATAGCCTTTGAAGAGTTGAAGAAGAAGTTAATCTCTGCACCAATCCTTACTCTTCTAACAGGCTCCGGAGGATTCATCGTGTACTGTGATACATCTGGAAAAGGACTTGGATGTGTTTTGATGAAGCAAGGAAGAGTGATAGCATATGATTCTCGACATCTCAGAGATCACGAAAATAACTATCTGAGTCACGATTTGGAGCTAGCAGTAGTAGTCTTCGCACTTAAGCTATGGAGGTACTACTTATATAGGGATCGAGTAGAAATATTCACAGATCATAAGAGTTTGAAGTATGTGTTCACGCAGAAGGACCAAAACATCAAGCAGAGAAGGTGGCCAAATTTGTTGAAAGACTATGACATGAAACTTCAGTACCATGTAGGCAATGGTAATATAATAGCTGTTGTACTTAGCAGAAGAGGTAGAAAATTTATGTTGACTACTCAGAGGCACATTCTAGAAGACTTATGAGGGATGGGTATCGAGATAGTACTTCTACATAGTACAGGAGTTCAGGCTAGCCTACAGATTTATTCAACTTTGTTAGATAGAATCAAGCTAGCTCAGGCGGAGGACCCGAAGATTCAAAAGCTACGAGAAGAATATGAGTTAGGCCTTCGGAAGGAGTTGACAATACATGCAGATGGAACGCTAAGGTTTGAGAATTGACTATACGTACCAAGCAGGGATATTCGACAAGAAGTTATGACTAAAGCACACAGTTCATAGTATTTTATTCATCAGGGAGGCACGAAGATGTACCAAGATATCAAGAAATACTTTTGGTAAAACGGAATCAAGAGGGAAATTGCACGCTTCGTATCGCGATATCTGATATGTCAGCAAGTGAAGGCAGAATAACATAGACCGGCAAAATTATTGCAGCCGCTTTCTATTCCAGAGTGGAAGCGAGAACACATCACAATGGACTTTGTGACTGGTTTACCTCGATCACCGACTAGTCGAGATGCAGTTTGGGTGATAGTAGATCGTATCACGAAAGTAGCTCACTTTTTTCCTTTTCGAGTAGGACATTCTACAGAATAATTGGTTGAAATATATATGCGACAGATAGTAAGACAACACGGTATCCCAGTAAATATCGTATCAGATCGAGACACACGGTTCACTTCTCATTTTTGGAAAAGTTTGCATCAGAGTTTGGGCACCAAGTTAAGATTTAGTACAACTTACCAACCCTAGAAAGACGGACAATTAGAGAGAACCATCCAGGCCTTGGAGGATATGCTAGAAGCCTGTACCTTAGACCTTGGTGGATCTTGGAAGAATCACCTTCACTTGGTAGAATTCTCGTATAACAATAGTTATCAGGCCAGTATCCAGATGGCACCTTTTGAAGCACTATACGATAGGAAGTGTAGGTCACCGTTGGCTTGGAACGATATTGGTGAGCAAAATATGTTAGGTCCTAAAATAATTACACAGACAGTAGAGGTTGTCAAGAAGATCAAAGAGCGACTTTGGATTGCACAAGATAGGCATCGTCATTGGGCAGATCAGTATCGTAGACCTTTAGAGTTTCGTGTCGACGATCATGTGTTTTTGCAGATTTTGCCTACCCGTGGAGTTATTGATTCGGGGTTCACGGGAAGCTTAGTCCCAGATATGTAGGTCCGTTCGATATTCTTGAGTGGGTAAGCGATGTTGCTTATCGTCTTGCCCTTCCGCCTTCGTTATATGAGGTATATGATGTATTTCATGTGTCTTAGTTACGTAGCTATGTTTCAGATCTGAGTTATGTCCTCGATCACTATGAATTAGTCATTATTATCGACTTATCTTATGAGGAGCAACCCGTATCCATATTGGACCGAAGGGAGAAGTGCTCAAGAACCGGACTATTTCTCTTGGGGATATCACACTCTTGGAGAATCAACGTCGGAGCACGAGGACAATATTCGGTATCGGTACCGTACTTATTCGATTCAGAAGGTATATTCTTTCTTACACCTTCATATCTCGGATTCTATGATCAGGTGATCACCTATATGTTGTGATAATATTATTTGCATATGTAGTTGCTTGTAGATTTATATCGTGATTGTCCTGACTTCTCTAACTATTGCTTGGATTCAAATTTTGAGGACATAATTTTTCTAAGGTTGGTAGAGATGTCACTCCCCGTTCCCGATATACGTATTTGGAATGCATTTTTATTTTTAGCATGGTTACATGTGCATGGAGACTAGACCCATTCTTTAGTTTAACCTGGTTCATGATTTATTTTATGGGTTGGTTCGACTCATGAGAACCTTTGGTCCAACCCTCAAACCCTACCATATATAACCCAAATTTTCTCTCTCTCTCTGTCTGTCTCTCTCTTCACTTCTTTATTACTTCCTCTTTCTTTAGTGTTCTCTCCCTATTTCCGTAGGTAAAGTACACATTGCATGAGAAATAAAGAAACTCCACATATTATTGTTCCATTATGTTTATTGTATGTTTCTAAGCACTTTTAGTTCTTGGAGTTTTTTGTTTTGATTGATGGATTAATGTATATCTATATTTCTAAAATTAGGATTTTATGGGTTTTATGAGTTTTTCTTGGTTTTGATCTATTAAACTTGTGTCTTTGAAAACCAAATCTTGCTACATAATAGAGCTTTTAATTTAGAGCATTTTGGCTTTTGGTTCTCCCAATTTGGACTTAAAATGTGGATTTTATGGACAAAATAAGATTTCAGTTTTTTGGAGCTTTTTCGCTATGACTAAACCTGCTGTTGGAGAAAAGAATTTCCCATGCGGCCAGTGAGAATATGCGGCCCGAGGGTGCCATGCGGTCCGAGGGTGCCATACGGCCCGAGAGGATTATTTCTTTAGTTTTGTCTTTTCTTCCTGACATACTTTATGGCTTGTCACCTCAGTCACATCATTCACTTTATATCAAATTACTGACACTTTATTTATTTGATTGTCACTTCAATACTTGTCCTACTACTAGAAAAAGCGGGATTAGCGACGCATTTTAGCGACTCCATGTAAAAACGTCGCTAATGAAAGATAAATTAGCGACTCCATGTAAAAACGTCGCTAGACGTCGCTAAATGGCGACATTTAGCAACTTTTATTAAGATTTTAAAAGATTAGTCGCTATAAGTTCAATTAAGGTCGCTAAACGTCGCTAATATGTCTAATTTAGCGACATTTAGCGACGAATTTAGCGACATATATATTAAAAATATTTAGCAACGTGTTTAGCGACGTCTATGACGTCGCTAAAGCTTATTTTAGTGACGTTTTTATTTGACGTCGCTAAACGTCGCTAAATTTTGGTTAATTAGGGCTCAGTTTCCCCCCCCCATCTGTCGAAATTTTCGAAAGTTTTAAAAAACTTTCGATTTCCCCCACCCCCTTCTCCGGCGACCGGCTCTCCACGGCGGCGGCTACTCTGGCACCCCCTCCTCCTCCTCGAGCTCTAGGTAAACCCTAACTCCCTCTCTCTCTCTCTCTCTCTCTACGACGACGGCGACTGCGACCGGCTCTCCACGGACACACATGTGACACTGACACAACACACACTTGACAGACACGACACACACACACACACACACACACACACACACACACTCACACACACACACACACCGACACTGACACAGACACGACACACACACACACACACACACACACACACACACAAACACAAACACTGATCAGGACCTAGGGTTAGGATTAGGTTTTTTGACCTGGGGTTAGGGTTAGGGTTAGGGTTTTTGATCAGGATTGATTCCTATACACTATTTTATTCAATATTGTCAACTAGTGGTTCATCACCTAGCTATATATATATATATATATATATATATATATATATATATATATATATATATATATATATATATATATATATATATATATATGTTAGAGTATATATATTCTTTAGCTATGTTTTATACTAGGTGTATCTTGTTGTATACTATGTATATAAGAGATGAGGAAGGGGTATCCTGTGAAGTCCTAATCATTTAATGACTATGTTAAGGTTGTTGGAGTGTGTGTAAGGGAGCAATGTACTGTGTGTATGATGGAGCTTAGAGGGAGGGAATATTAACTAAGATTGAGGGGAGCTACAACAGTAGTGCCAACTGATGTGGGGGTGGACAGGAGATGAGAGCAGTAATAATGAGCATATAACAGTGTATGTTGCAATAAACACATACTTACTGCTATTGGGGGTATTGTTGATCAGTAGGTGATGTGCCTGGTGTGCACATCTGCTCTTGGCAGTCTTCGGGCCTGCACAGTTGTAGGCAAATGCAATTAAGTAATATTGGGGGATCCGGTTTGCCACAAATTTAGGTTAAGGTAAGAAATTGATTAGGTTGGAAAGTTTGATCCACTAGACGGTGTGGACTGAACTCAGTGAGGATTGTGCACTGATGTTCAATTAGGTTAGTTAGTTAGATGATTGATGATGGTTAGTATATGGTGAAGGTTAGTGTCAGTTAGTTGTAGGAGTATGATAATTAGATATGACTTTTAGTTTGGTATTCGAATTAGAGGCCATGATTTAGTGTCAATTGTTAGTAAATATTAATTTATATGTTAAAGGGTGGTTAATGTTACATGTTAGTTGGGTATTGTTCTCAGTTTGTAGGTAAGTTAATACTTGATGACTGTTAGTTGATAGGTGTATGTGTTAGTTTAAATGGTTAGTTGTTTTGAATATTGCTTATTTTAGACTTTGATAAATGAAAGTATGTATTATATCAGTTATGATTTTTATAGTACAGTTAAGTTATGAAGTTAGGTGATAAACCACTGTATGTAATAATTTATATGATACATACTATCATTTTTGCAGAAGTATCTAGAAATGGATATAAATTACTATCTGCGTCATCGTTCGTGGATGTACAACCGTCATCCTGATGACATGTGCGGTATGCGGGATAAATTTATTGAGGGTGTACAGTAGTTCTTGCAGTTTGCCAAGGCGTTCCCTCAGTACATGGACGGTACCAAAATTAAGTGTCCGTATGTGAGATGTCACAACAGGAAATATCATCCAGAAGTGGAAGTTATATATCATTTATACTCGAAGGGCTTCACACCGAATTACTATCAGTGGACCGCGCACGAAGAACTTGTGTCTCTAGCATCGGAGTCGGAGCCCGATGTGGAGCCGTATATGAATGTCCACGACCACGATGCTTACGACGACGGGTTGGTGAACATAGTTTATAATACGGCGGGACCTAGTTTCAATCCGGACAATTATGATGCGGCGGGACCTAGTTTCAATCCGGACAATTATGATGCAGCTGAGGAGGCACCGAATGTCGATGTTGCAAAGTTTATGGAGTTTCTGGAGAATGTAAGGACTCCACTATATACTGGTTGTGAGGATCATTCACCGTTGGAGGTGGTTACAAGATTATTGAGCATCAAGTCCAATTTTAACATGTCACAAGAATGCTATAATCGACTGATCGATTTGATTATAGAGATCTTGCCCGAGGGTACAAAGTTGCCTAAAGACTTCTATCGATCTAAGAGGATGGTGAGATCGCTTTGGATGGGATACAAGAAAATCGATGCATGTCACAACGGGTGCATATTGTACTACAAAGACGACAAGGATGAAGATGCGTACAGATTCTGTAGTGCTGATCGCTACAAGGCCACTGTTAGAGGAAAGTCTGTCGATGCAAGGAAGCCTACCGATTCGATGCACTACTTGCCTTTGATGCCGCGGTTGCAGCGGTTGTTTATGGTTAAGGAGACTGCAGAAAACATGAGTTGGCATAGGCGAAAACAGATCGAAGGAGTATTGGATCATCCATCCGATGGAGAAGCATGAAAGCACTTTGATCGAGAGAATCCAAATTTTGCCGAAGATTCGCGTAATGTCAGATTGGGGCTCTCCTCTGACGGTTTTACCCCATTCGGACTTTCGGGCTTCCAGTATTCGTGTTGGCCTGTGATCGTTACTCCGTACAATCTACCGCCTTGGATGTGCATGAAGACTCCGTATATGTTCCTAACCGTTATTATCCCGGGTCCGAACAATCCAAAGAGGAACATCGATGTGTATTTACAGTCTTTGATAGATGAGTTGAATCAGCTGTGGGAAGTAGGTGCCAACACGTACGATATTTCTAGAAAGCAGAATTTTCAGATGAGGGCAACACTTATGTGGACCATCAATGACTTTCCGGCCTATGAAATATTATCGGGATGGAGCACCCATGGTCGTCTCTCATGTCCGTATTGCATGGACCGTACTAAGGCTTTCCGTTTGAAATACGGAGGCAAACCGTGCTTCTTCGATTATCATCGACAATTTTTGCCGAAGGATCATCCATACCGGAGGAACCAGAATGCTTTTCGTGCGGGAGTTGTGGAGAAGGCCAATCCACCGCCAAGGTGGTCCGGATACACGATATGGGAAGAGTTAAAAGATTTACCAAGTGCTATCGAAGAGCCTGCTAAGGGGTACAAGTGTGACGGATTTGGTCGCACCCATAACTGAACGAAGAGGAGTATATTCTGGGATCTGCCATATTGGAGCACCAATCTGATCAGACATAACCTTGATGTCATGCATATCGAGAAGAATGTGTTTGATAACATAATTAATACTGTAATGGAGGTAAAGGAGAAGACGAAAGATAATCCGAAGGCCAGGTTGGACTTAGAAGAAATATGTAGACGTCCTGCATTGCATTTGATAGAGGAGGGGAATGGAATGTTAAAGGAACCTAAGTCAGTTTTCTCACTGGAGAAAGAGGATAAATGAAGACTTTATAGGTGGATTGAGGGTCTAAAGTTTCCAAACGGGTACGTGTCAAACTTGAGAAGATGCGTCGACCTCAAGGAAAACAAACTGGCGGGTATGAAGAGCCACGATTGTCACGTATTCATGGAGAGGTTAATTCCGATTGTATTTCGGGAATTCTTATCACAGGTCGTTTGGGATCCATTGACAGAGCTGAGCATATTCTTCAGAGATCTTTGTTGTACTAAGTTGCTCGTCCATCGTCTAGAAAAGCAAGAGAAGGACATTACGGTAACACTATATAAGCTCGAGAAGGTGTTTCCTCCTGGATCGTCTACCCAGTGCACTAGAATTTCCTCCCTTGTTGCTGCTACTGTGTCCCTTATTCAATTATTTCTACTACATGCTCGAGTCCCCTCATGGCACATAAGCTGATCACACCACACAGAACCTACTAACAGTCACAGTGTTTATTCCTCTATACATCCCTGTCAATACTGCTACACTACATGTAGTATGAGACACATACACACACAATCACTGCAGGTTCACCCTCCTGCACACCACCTGATAATGAACCGCATTTATAGCACATTCAAATGAACATCAAGCAGACTATAGGTAATAATTATAGCTATATGTACTATTATATTTATATCAAACATTAGTTAACAATCATCATATACCAGATAATGAACCCAAGGGGGTTGGCAAACCCAGAAATTCAATTCAGTATTCTTTTTTTTATTTTTTCTGTAAAATTAGCGACGTTTTTAGCGACGTTTAGCGACGTTTAGCGAAGTTAATATACGTCGCTAACTACATCGCTAATTAGCGATATTGCTACACGTCACTAAAGATGTCGCTAAAATCGTCGCTGTACGTCGCAAATTGCTGACATGGCAGTATTGCTAGGTTATTAAAGACGTCGCTGTAACGTCGCTATATAAGTCGCTAATTAGCGACGTTTAGCGATGTTAATAAACGTTGCTAATTAGTGACGCTGAGTCGCTATACGTCGCTAAATTTAGCATCATATTAAAGTCGCTAAAAAACGTCGCCATAGCGACATTTAACGACGTTTTTTCTTTTAGCGACTTGCTTATTTCCGACTTCTTTAAAACGTCGCTAATTACGTCGCTAAACGTAATTAGCAACATTTTTTGGTCATTTAGTGACGTTTTTAAATGTCACTAATTTGACTTTTTCGGGTGGTATTGTCACGCCCCAGTCCCAAAATACCGAGGGACTGGACACGTGGCAATGACCAGCAGCACACACCGATGGACAAATCCAATTTAATGGATCCATCGGGGCGTACTTAAGCTGTACTACTATAATAAATACGTCCAATGATACAAGTCACAGTCTACTCTAATCTCATCCACAACAGATAATCACAGATCAAATGCCAGAAATAATGCAAATAAAATAAACTAACAAATCTCTATAAAAGTGTCTCGGAGAACAATCCGAGAACAAGTCTGATACATCAATGCAATAGACTGGAAATAAAGTAACTAGAACAGAAATAAATGAGTATCTGAATCCAATACTCAGGAGAAGTCCTCTGGTACAATCTCGTCCTCAGATCCTGGTTCTGCTCCAATGTAGGCACCTGCTCCTGCTAATGCTAATGCTTCAGTCCCGTATACCTCGGGATAGATCTCGTCAGCTAATCCTGGGGACATAATCCGGTATCCAGGTCCTCAAGGGACATAATAAGGTACAGAAATCAACATGCCAAAATACAGGATAATAGTAAATGAGATAAATAGGGTAAGCTATATAACCATCTATGTGAAATGCAAGATGAGAGCATCACGAGTACTAAGGCTGAGCCACTACAAGCTCTGTATTGGGGAGCCGGTAGCAGTAATATCACTAGTAGAGTGCCTATGTCTGATATAGAGTCTGAGGCCTCACAATAAATATAACACTAGTAGAGTGCCTAGCTCTGATATAGAGTCTAGTCCTCACCATAATAAATATATATATAAATCAACCTGTAGCCTGTGTGTCTCTCCCCACCCAATATAATCACACGTCTCATGTCCATGACACGCAAGATCAATACTAATACAGCAAGTCATATGATGTCTATGAATATAATGTCTATGTCATAAAGCCTGTATCCTATACAGAATGATCATGAATATCTCAAGAAGATTCTGTCTCATGATAAGTGTCAAGTGTCCTGGGTTATGATGTACTTGACAAGACAAGTACGAGAAATATAGGATCTCGGTATCCATGTCTAGCTGACAATACACAACGTCGCGTACGGTATTGGCACCGACTATTAATCGAATGCTAAGTAAAGTCACACGGTCCTAGGTCAAGCATGTACAAGATATAAATAAAGTAAGAAAATATGCAACAAGAACTGTAAATTTGGCAAGGTATACTTGCCCACTGATGTATAACTAAGTCAAGGAAATAAGTAGCAAAGCTGCAGGGTTTGGCAAGGTACACTTGCCTGGGGTTCTGGCTCCAACTGTAGCTCTGACTTCAGTGGGAATTGTAGGTACTACTCCGGTTGCTGAAATAAATATCACCATTAGATTTTGAAAATATCAAAAATCTAGAAACGCCTGTCCTTGAGTCCAATTTGGACACAAGGGCAAAAATGATATTTTTGGGTCAAAGCGGGGGTCACATGTGAGCCACTTTGCACCGAAAAATGTGTCAGGATCAAAGGTCTCCAAATTCGTCAAACTCAGTGTCAACAAGTCCAGAATAATGATACGAACCCAAAGAAACTTCCAAAATTGGATTCCGATGAGCCGTTCACAAAATCGCCCGTCAAGTGGAGCTTGTGGGGCCCACGATACGCGATTTCGTCAACGTTCTCAGAATCGAACCAAACTTGGGTCACAGGACCAGGTATTACTACGAGTCCGATGGTGCAAGTTTCGTCTCGATCTGACGTATGTACACAAAGTTACAGCGTGTTCCAGAATTGGCAGATACGGGGCGTTGTTGGCGGATACGCGTTGATTCCGGTGTGCACGCACATCCAAATCAACTTCCGCGAAATCCGACACGTCCGTATCAACGACGCGCACGTTTTGGTAAAGACCGCGTATGACCAAGTCATCCCGTTTGGCTGGACGTACTCAGTTTCGGGGTAAAACAGGGTATTGGTTTTTCTGTTTTTGGATCGCAGGTTGCGATCGCCACAGGTCGCGACGCACCGAGCGGGTTACACGGGCATCGAAGGGGTCACGTGGTCTATGCGACACAACTGACGGGACAGAAAATGGGGCAACGAGGAGAGAGGAAACGCTACCTGAACAGGGCTCCGTAGGGTGATGATTCTTCGTGTCCTGGGTCGCCTTGACACACCGACACGGGTCTGTGCCGTGTCCGGGCTGTGTCCAGGTCTAGGGCTTGATGTGTCCGTGTCTGCTGTGTCAGAGCTAGGTCTATGCTAGTCGTCGAGGCTGCGCGGGGCTGGGCAGGGCTCTGCGGGTGCTGGAGATGGTGGCCGAGGGGGAGAATCCGGTCGGCGTTCAGTCGGAGAAGACAATGGCAGCGATTCAGGCGAGGGCTGGTCGGACTTGGGTGGAGCGGGAAGAGGAAGACGGAGGCTGGGCGGAGGAGCAGGAGGTCGGGAAAGGAAGAGGGGATCGTCGTCGAGGTCGGGGCGCCGCGGGTCGGGGGAAGACGGAGGACCGCGAGGGTGAGGCGAGGTCATTCTGGGAGGAGGAGGAAAGTTAGGGCGGTGGAGATGGTGAGGCGAGGAGAGTCAAGCGGGGCTGGGCGGAGGAGAGGGGGACTGTGGTCGTGGGGCTCAGGGAGGGTATGGACCGGCCGGGGAAGAGGGGAGAGGAGGTCGACAATGGCGGTGGACTTGGCTGGGGAAGAGACGGCGAGGAGAGAAGTTGAGGACGGTGGAGATGGGACAGCGGAGAAGGATGAGGGAGACGGCTGGAGGGAAGATCGACTGGGACGAGGGGAGGTGTCGGCTCGGGTGGCGGTGGTCGGGCTCCAGTCGGAAAGGAGGAGAGAAGGGTGGACAATGGTGGCTCGGGTGCGGCCTAGGTGCAGCGACCTCCGGCGAGTCGTACTCCAGGTGAGTTGTCGTCAGCTGGCGAGTTTGAGTCGAGAGAGGAGGAAGGAGGTGAGGAGGATGGCGTTGCTAGTCGGGTCGAGGGTGGATGTCGACGGCGAGGGTCGTTCAGGTGGTCGGGGGTCGACGGTTGCAACGCCTCAAGGCCGTGCCGAGGTGGTGGTGTTGCACCGCTCACGGCTGAGCAGTTGAAGCGGAGATGGAGGATCGGCCTAGTCGTTCATGGAGTTGGTGCTGTCAGTCCCTGACGGTCCGCTCCGGTCGACAGGCGGAGGACGGTCGGGTTCCGGCGGGGGTAGGGGAAAGAAGGAAGAGTATGAACAGGGATTGGGGGGTGTCGGCTGGAAACTTAGTTTTAGGGTAATTTTGGAAAAAGGAAAGGGAAGAAAAGTTATTTATATAGGTTTGACTTGGGTTGGGTGTTTTACCTAGAAGTTGACTTGGTCAATCCCCTTGGGTTTGGGCCTAGGATTTGGGCTGGATCAATGCTCCTGGGCTTGGCTTCGGCTCTCATGGGGATGTTGGGTGTTTGGCACGGGTTTAATTTGGTTTAATTCTGTATTGGTTTTTACGGCTTTAAAACTATTTCCGGAGTCCAATAAATTCACCAAAAATTACCCTATATCTGGTTTTCCATTTTACACCATAAAATATTATTTCCATAATATTTGAATATTAATTAACAGTAATTAAAAATCATTTAATTACCAAATGCCTAGGTTTTAATTGCAGAAAAATCCCAGAAAATTCCAGAAAAATTTTGAAAAATCAAAATCAAAATTCTGAAAAATCAGGGGGCTTACAATCTACCCCCCTTAAGAGGATTACGTCCTCGTAATCAAAGAATAACCGGTCAACAGAGATAACACAAATGCAAATATTGTTCGAAGCACATCATGATCAAGGGGAATCAAGGTTGAGGGTGTAAGAATAATACAAAGGGAAAATTATTTCCCTAAGCATTAAAAGTTATGCAATCTCCCGTATAAAGGAGATTTAGAAGACTACAGTTCATTACTTATAAAACATATTAGGTTATCAAAAATATTCTAGGTTATTAGCAAGTTCAACATTACTAGGTTAAGGCTGAGGTCACGAACCAACAGGCACGAACTAAAAGCAAATCTAGAAGCAGAAAACTACTAAAACTTATGTGCATTAGCTACTCCATGAATCTGTGCATCCTCCAAGGTCATCGCATAAGCTTGTCCTCGTCCTTGTGGTGGATTCCTCGGCTGCTGCTGGGCCTGTTGGAAGAGTGCTGCTTGTGGTGCCAAGGGTGGCCTCGGCTGATATCCTCCCGATGCTGGTAAGGCTTCTCGGTTATTCATCGGTGTTTCTTCTCGATGCGTTGTGCAATCTCTGGATAAGTGTTGTCTGAATCCGCAAATTAAGCACATTCCCAGCTTGCGTCTGCATTCTTTTTTAATATGGCCTATCTTGCCATAGTAGTAACAAGTAGGAAGGAATTAGGCTGCTCTCTGTGGTGGATTTATTTGTTGACGCTTTATAGACTCCTCTTGTGCTGCTCTGGTTGGTGCGGATGTGGAAGGCCGCTTCAGGTTGGTCTCTCTCTTGACGTCGCGCTCCATGCGTCGAGCTGCTGCAAGGACGTCCGAGTAAGAAGTAGGTACAATGGATCCGATCAGTCTCTGCAGCTCGAAGTTCAGTCCGTCGAAGAACTTTTCAGCCTTCTCTTCTTCTGTGGGGATCAAAGTAGGGGCAAAGCGACTTAGACGAATAAATTCTGCGTTGTACTCTTCCACTGTCATATTGCCTTGGATAAGGCGGTTGAACTTGTCTCTGAGTTCTGATCGTGCAACAACTGGGATGTACATCTCTTGAAAGAGTCTAGAGAACTCTTCCCAAGTGACTCGGTCTGGTCTGAGCCGTGTCTCCTCAGATAGCCACCAGTATCACCCCCACTTTTTAGATTAGGGGTATTTTCGTCTTTCTGTAATTAATGTGTAAATAATTTGCATAATATTTAATTATATTTAAATAATTAAGGATGATTGGTTGATTGTTGTAATTTATCGTAGTTTCGATAATTAGGACGCTATGCGAGCCCTTGTTTCCAACTGATGTCGCAACCCATCGTAGTTAATCCTCAATAAATTTAATTTTTGTGCAATTTTCCCTTTTGTTGGACACTTTTTATGCAAAAGCGTATTAAGGTGACCATCCCATTGGACGCGACACGTGAATAAATCCATTTCTCCTTCATGTATATTTTTCTATAATTTTGGGACTGTGAAAGTGCAACATCAATCTCCATTAAACCATGGTCTCAAAAACCATGGAACTAATGCATCTTAGCCAACCATTTTAATTCTATTAAATCTTGGCCCTTGAAATATCTCCATAAGAGGCCAATTCCAAGAGGGTTGACCAGTCAACCCAAACCCTAGGTTAACCCCTTACACAATACTATATATATAAACCTCTTTTCTTTTTTTTTTCTTCAAAAACCACAGCCGAAAATTGCTACCATCCCTATTCTCAAACCCGACCTTCCCATTGATCCGCCGAATAACTCGCCGAACCCTGCCCCAAGCGCCGGACCCCCGAGCGCTGCACCCTGCCCCGAGCGCCGGACCCCCCGAGCGCTGCACCCGCTGCCCCTCGAGCGCTGTACCTGCTACGGCCGAGCGCTGCACCCGCTGCCCCGAGCGCCGGACCCCCGAGCGCTGTACCCGCCCCGACTGAGCGTCGGATCCCGTCGACAGAGCCGCCCGACAACGCCGTACGCTGCCGACCGAGGTTCCCGCATGTACGTCGCTGACCTCGCTGTACCCGATCGGAGCAGCCTTCGACTCGACGACGCCGCAACACGCACGTCTCATTTTCGCACGCAGGTTCGAGTTCCTTTTTGCTTATATGTGTACGCATACATATAATTCCCTTGGAGACCTTCGCACTTGCTACGTTGAATACTGGTATATAGACATATATAAACTTGATGCGTACGTAAGTACGTATGGGTATTGGTATACGTATATAGTTACTCTGTGTACCTTGATATATATGTATAACCATAACGTATGCGAACCTAATTAGTATATACGTAGAGTATATGCATTAGAATGAGATTTAAAGTGTGATGGTAGATGTATTGTGTATATCTCCCTAGTACTTGGTTAATATGGATGCAAGATATAAAATCTATTAAAGTATATGTATATATAATATATAATATAATGGTAACTAATAGACAATTATGTATGTTAGATCATATTATTGATGACTTGAATGTAATCAAGGATATCCTGCAGTTACATCGACTGTGACCCTGTAGCATGATAACAGACTGCCAAATATACACTGACGTACCGGCAAGACCATACTATTAACTGTCTGTTATGCACAACAACGACAGACGTGACCACCCCTAGTGTAGCCTGTTGAGATCATTATGTTGATTGTGTGCTAGAGTAATGTCTGATGTAGTATTATATTATATGGTATGTCTATAGGACTGTTGGATCATCCAGACGACCCCTTGGAACCCGGACAGTGGTATTGCCAGTTAAGGACCACAGGCGAGTACATTCTCTGACAGTTTCTATTATGTTGATTATCTTTATAATTCTTGTTGTATAGCGTACATGACTCTGACACTGTTCTTTACACGAGTTGGCATTATCGAGACCTGTCACGAGGAGTCGTGATTGGGATCCATCGTGCTAGCTGGGGAAACGGGGAAATATTAGTAGTTTATGTGATCATACCCCTTACATGTAGCATTAGCTCACCCATATTTCATGTCGGTGCAGCCTTACCCTTACATGCCTCATCGCTGTTACATCTGGTTAGCCTGACCTGTTGGGGATGACCGCTAACTAATGTAATGAGTCATATAGCCCAAGCTGATCACATGATATACTGATGTTTCACACACTTAGTTAGATAATTCATGTCATGTATCTTGATAGATTGATCTTGTATTTCTACATGTTCTAGTTGTTGTTCTTATGCACACTTACATACCAGTTCTTTGTACTTGCGCACACTTGTAGTTCTATCCCTTGTCAGATACTATTGATGATGATGTTCCAGTATCTATTTCCTGTATTCTTTATTCCAGTATTTCTTATTTCCAGTTATTTCATATCTGTCTTGTATTTCTTTACACTGTGTTATAGTTTTTGTCAATATATGTGGAACTGCTGTTAGAAGTGTATTTTCGTTCAAATCCTGACTGGATATTTTTTTCAGAGAACCTTGAGGATTTCTGTACTACGCACTACAGACCAGGTATAGAAGCAGACTATGTACCAGAGATCCTAGAAGAGACCATGCTTCTAGATGAGACATTGCCTACAGCTACCTAGATAGTATTTATTTTATGCTTGAGACTCATGGAGGTTATTTCAGTTTATATTAGACTCATGTTAAGTTTAATTGGGAACTTGTGTTGGACAGCTAGACTGTGAGTTATCTTTATGTTGGGACCTGGTGTTCAACTATGTTATTCCTTTCATCTTTTATCGTGCCTTATAGTTTTTGTGATTGAGTTACATTGAGAGATTATGGAGATGTATATCGTTGACAGGTGTTTATTTAGTTAGTGTTATTGTGACCCAGACATCGTTCTACCGCCGATGCTGCGGCGTAGGCTGGACGTACCCATGCTCTCGTGCCCCTATATTGGGTGCGGGTCATGACACATTTTTAGTGGTGGCCCATGCAGGTCTAGTTAACAAGTTATACGATATCGTGGTAGTGCGACAACTTAGTTGTACTGCTGCGAGCCTGTGCTAGGATATAGGAAACAGAATCTAGGATGAGAATATGCTCAATCACACTAGGAAATTCTGAACTTCTTATTGCTATTCTAATGGATTGCTTCCTTTAGCACTGTAGTTTACTTCCTTGATAATATCACATCTATCACCTTAATTGATTCCTTGATCTATATTCAGGATGTCACCGAATACTAGATCCATGAGAATGGGAGCAGCCAATACAGAGAGGACTGCCACCTCTCAACCTGAAGAACAGATACCTGGAGATTCTCCTACATCTCGTGTTCGTGTGGAAGTGTCTGCAACTAACGGGATTCCTCCTCCACCTATACAAAGGATTGCCCCAACTATGACAGACAACCTTCCACCACCACCGACTCAGATTCCCGGAGGAGTGCCCGCTGACGGGGCACAGATGTTCACACTGATGCAAGGCATGCTAGAGGCCCAGAGAGTAACAGCAGAAGCTCAGCGTGTTCAAGCTGAGGCTCAGAGAATGCAAGCAGAAGCACACCAGGCGCAGACTGAACTGATGAGAGAGAGAGCATGGAGAATGCTCATCAGGTAACTCTCCAAGCTGTGGAGAGAGTAGCACGACAACCGCAACATCAGGGTCAACAATAACAGAGGCCCGGTACCATAGTGGACTTTAAGAGGATGATGTCTCAAGAGTTCAAAGGCACAGAAGGAATACTATATGCTAACGAATGGTTAGAAGACATAGAAAGGAATCTTCGCTTATCACAGATTCCAGAGATTCTTCAGATAGAGGCCGCTGGCAGTCAGATGTTTGATATCGCACTGATGTGGTATCATACAGAGCTGAGACTCGCCGCTGAAGGACTTACTTGGGAGAACTTTAAAGAAATCTTCAAAGAGAAATTCTTTCCTGACGTAGCCTTGGGAGCTTTAGAAAGTCAGTTCCATGACTTAGTCCAAGGAGGCATGTCAGTCGACGAATATGCTGCAGAATTTTGTCGATTGAGTCAATTTGCGCCATCGATGGTTCGAGACCCGGGAGATAGAGCTCGGAAATTCAGAAAAGGATTGAATAGGGAGATCAAGTCTCGTACTTCGGACGACGTACAGCTACATTTGAGGGTATTCTGATGGATGCCCAGATTGCCGAAGATGACTTGGACCTCAGGCCCAAGAGAGGACGCGATACATCTGGAGCAACATGAGGTAACACAGGACCAGACAAGCGCCCACACTTTCAACAACAACATAGGCCGTACCAGCAATAACACCAGCAACAGGCACCAGTTCGAGGACATGCTCAACAACAGCAACCACAAAGACATAATCAACTCGTTATCCCATGTTCGTATTGCAGAAAGATGGGACATACAAGAGACATCTGCAGAAAAAGGTTAGGCACTTGCTTATCGTGTGGATCAGTAGCACATCAGCTGAGGGACTGCCCAGCTATTCAGACTCGCCAAGAAGGAGGAACAGCTCAGAGAGGACCAGCCAAAGCACCTATTGTACCAGTAGGCCAGCAGAGAGGACCTCCACTTCCATCACAGCAGGAGAGGTTTGCTCAGCAGCAACAGCAACAGAGAGGAGCACCACAAGGACGAGCTTACGTCATGACCATTGAGGAGGCCGAGCCAGCTGGAGACGTGATTTCAGGTTTAGTTTTACTCGATTCTATTCCAGCACTTGCATTATTTGATTCTGGTGCTTCCCATAGTTTCGTATCTGTATCTTATGCCCTTAAACATTATTTAGAAATGGAACCATTAGATAGGACTTGCAAGATCATGACATGAGGAGGCATTATCCTAGTCCGTGATTGTTGCAAGAATCGGAGAGTGTCATTGGAAGGACGAGAGTTGAGCGTGAGTTTACTCGTCATGCCACTTCCGGAATACGATATTGTACTCGGAATAGACTGGTTAAGTAAACACCATGCTTCTATAGATTGCCACGGAGGTAGAGTAGTATTTTGACCACCAGGAGAGCCAGAGTTTGAGATTGCCATAGGAGCAGAGGAGCGAAGCAGAGGCACTTTTATTGGAGCCAGGGTGGAAGAAGAAGAGTTACCGCATCCACTTATAGCGGAGTTCCTGGATGTATTTCCAGAGGAGTTGCCAGGTTTGCCGCCAGACAGAGATGTTGAGTTCTCTATAGACTTGATACCAGGAGCGGAGCCTATTTCGCAATATGTCTATAGAGTTAACAACAACGAATTGGTAGAGCTAAAGAAACAAGTTGAGGAGCTGCAAGACAAAGGTTTTATTAGATCCAGTTCATCGCCATAGGGAGCACCGGTATTATTTGTACCGAAGAAGGATGGCACGGTACGTATATGTATCGATTATAGAGCCTTGAATAACCTCACTATTAAAAATAAATACCCGCTGCCGAGGATAGATGATCTTTTCGATCAATTGAACGGAGCAAAGGTGTTTTCAAAAATAGACTTGAGGTCAGGCTATCACCAGATGAAAGTGAAGAAAGAAGACATACCGAAGACCGCCTTTCGAACCAGATATGGCCAGTTTGAATTTATAGTAATGTCGTTTGGTTTAACCAATGCACCAGCAGTATTTATGAACTTGATGAACAAGGTGTTCCACCAGTACCTTGACAAGTTCGTAGTGGTGTTTATTGACGACATTATAGTATATTCAAAAACCCCAGAAGAGCATGAAGAGCACTTGAGAATAGTCTTAGAAACTCTCAAGAGAGAGAAATTATACGGGAAGCTTTCAAAGTGTGAGTTCTTTCTTGAAGAGGTTGAATTTCTTGGACACATGGTGACAGGTGACAGAATTTCAGTTAACCCAAAGAAGATAGAGACAGTGAAGTCATGGACTACCCCCAGCACGGTAGCTAAAATCAGAAGCTTTCTCGGAATAGCAGGATACTACAAAAGATTTATACAAGACTTCTCCAAGATTACAGAGCCAATGACTAGGCTGACCAAGAAAGATGTGGAATTTGTCTGGACAGAAGAATGTCAAGCTACATTCGATGAGCTGAAGAGGAGACTAACGACAGCACCAGTTTTGACATTGCCCTCAGGGACAGGTAGATTCACTATCTACAGTGATGCTTCAGGAAAAGGGTTGGGATGCGTTCTTCAACAACACGGGAAAGTAATTGCCTATGCTTCAAGACAATTACGCCCTTATGAAAAGAACTACCCCACTCACGATCTGGAGTTAGCAGCATTTATCTTTGCCCTAAAGCTGTGGAAGCACTATCTATACGGAGAGCGTGTGGAAATCTTCACAGACCATAAGAGCTTAAAGTACGTGTTTACACAGAAGGAGCTGAATATGAGACAGAGAAGGTGGTTAGAATTGATGAAAGACTTTGATATCTCATTACAGTATCATCCAGGGAAAGCCAACGTAGTCGCGGATGCCTTGAGCAGGTACCCAATGGCTATGTGTTTGACTTCGGATAGACACTTATTAGCTGATCTTGAAAGCTTGGAAATTGAGGTATTAGTTCCAGGAGATGAGATTCAGATGTGGGGACTGCAGATTCAATCGAAACTGATGGACAAAATTAGAGCTGCGCAGTACGATGATGAGACTCTACGGAATATTAGAGCATAAGTTCAGGCAGGATTGATAGACGATTTCACTATTGCGGATGATGGATCCTTACGACATGGCACCAGGATGTGTGTGCCGAGTGGAGAGCTGCACGAAGAAGTTTTACAGGAGGCACACCGCTCTCAGTACTCGATGCATCCCGGAGCCAACAAGATGTATCGAGATTTGAGGAAGCATGTATGGTGGTATGGTATGAAGCACGAAGTAGCATGCTTCGTATCCCGATGTTTAGTATGCCAACAGGTGAAAGCAGATCGACAGAGGCCAGGGGGATTGCTTCAATCTTTACCCATTCCAGAATGGAAGTGGGAGCACGTGACTATGGACTTCGTTTCGGGACTTCCTCGTTCTCCAGGAGAAAAAGACACAATTTGGATCATCGTAGATAGATTGACTAAATCAGCCCACTTCTTACCTTTTAAAGTGGGTACTTCGACGGAGAAGCTAGCAGAGATGTACGTACAGCAGATTGTCAGATTACATGGAGTTCCTGTGAGTATTGTCTCAGATCGGGATAGTCGTTTCACTTCCCATTTCTGGAGGAGCCTGCAGTCTAGCTTGGGCACTCAGCTCAAGTTCAGTACCGCATATCACCCTCAGACAGACGGCCAGTCTGAAAGGACTATTCAGACTCTTGAAGACATGCTACGCACTTGCGTCTTGGATCTCGGAGGTTCTTGGGAGGATCATCTACACTTGGTAGAGTTTGCCTACAACAACAGCTACCAGTCCAGCATTGAGATGTCACCATTCGAGGCTTTATATGGACGGAGGTATCGTAACCCTTTATCTTGGGATGACATTGGAGAAAGAGCCTTGTTAGGACCAGAAATGGTCGTGGATGCAGCAGAAAAGGTAAAACTTATCAGAGACAGACTACGAGTGGCGCAGGACAGACAGCGATATTGGGCAGATAGTCACCGTAGACCCCTAGAGTTTCAGGTATTATTTTGATTTGTTTTGTTGGTTTGTGATTGCTTTATTTAGGTTGCATGCTAAGATCGTTGTTCTAGGTTGGCGATTTGGTGTTCCTACGGATTTCTCCGACATGGGGCACGATTCATTTCGGCAGAGGAGGAAAGCTTAGCCCATGATACATCGGGCCCTTCAGTATTCTTACAAGGGTCGGTGTAGTGGCCTATAGACTAGACTTACCGCCTGCTCTAGATGGAGTACATAACGTGTTCCATGTGTCGCAGCTGAGATGGTACGTGGCAGATCCTAGTCATGTAATAGATCACTCGGAGATCGAAGTTGGACCGACACTCAGCTATCCTGAATAACCGGTGGAGATCTTGGATCGTAGAGAGAAGATATTGCGGAACCAGACTATTCCCTTGGTTCGTGTTGCATGGAGAAATCACTCTCCAGGAGAATCAACTTGGAAGAGAGAGGACGAAATGCGCGAGCGGTATCCATATCTCTTCGAGACTTGAGGTATAATTCATTAATTGATTGCTTGTTCTAGTGATAGTTATTTTAAAATTTCGAGGACGAAATTCTTTAAGGAGGGTAGACTTGTCACCCCCACTTTTTGGATTAGGGGTATTTTCGTCTTTCTGTAATTAATGTGTAAATGATTTGCATAATATTTAATTATATTTAAATAATTAAGGATGATTGGTTGATTGTTGCAATTTATCGTAGTTTCGATAATTAGGACGCTATGCGAGCCCTTATTTCCAACTGATGTCGCAACCCATCGTAGTTAATCCTCAATAAATTCAATTTTGTGCAATTTTCCTTTTTGTTGGACACTTTTTATGCAAAAGCGTATTAAGGTGACCATCCTATTGGACGCGACACGCGAATAAATCTATTTCCCCTTCATGTATATTTTTCCATAATTTTGGGACTGTGAAAGTGCAACATCAATCTCCATTAAACCATGGTCTCAAAAATCTTGGAACTAATGCATCTTAGCCTACCATTTTAATTCTATTAAATCTTGGCCCTTGAAATATCTCCATAAGAGGCCAATTCCAAGAGGGTTGACCAGTCAACCCAAACCCTAGGTCAACCCCTTACACAATACTATATATATAAACCTCTTTTCTTTTTTCTTTTCTTCAAAAACCACAGCCGAAAATTGCTACCATCCCTATTCTCAAACCCGACCTTCCCATTGATCCGCCGAACAACTCACCGGACCCTGCCCCGAGCACCGGACCCCCGAGCGCTGCACCCTGCCCTGAGCGCCGGACCCCCCGAGCGCTGCACCCGCTGCCACCGAGCGCTGCACCCGCTGCCCCGAGCGCCGGACCCCCGAGCGCTGTACCCGCCCCGACTGAGCGTCGGATCCCGTCGACAGAGCCGCCCGACAACGCCGCACGCTGCCGACCGAGGTTCCCGCCTGTACGCCGCTGACCTCGCTGTACCCGACCGGAGCAGCCTTCGACTCGACGATGCCGTGACTCGCACGTCTCATTTTCGCACGTAGGTTCGAGTTCCTTCTTGCTTATACGTGTACGCATACATATAATTCCCTTGGAGACCTTCCCACTTGCTACGTTGAATACTGGTATATAGACATATATAAACTTGATGTGTTCGTTAGTACGTATGGGTACTGGTATACGTATATAGTTACTCTGTGTACCTTGATATATATGTATAACCATAACGTATGCGAACCTAATTAGTATATACGTAGAGTACATGCATTAGAATGAGATTTAAAGTGTGATGGTAGATGTATTGTGTATATCTCCCTAGTCCCTGGTTAATATGGATGCAAGATATAAAATCTATTAAAGTATATGTATATACAATATCTAATATAATGGTAACTAATAGACAATTATGTATGTTAGATCATATTATTGATGACTTGAATGTAATCAAGGATATCCTGCAGTTACATCGACTGTAACCCTGTAGCATGATAACAGACTGCCAAATGTACACTGACGTACCGGCAAGACCATACTATTGACTGTCTGTTATTCACAACAACGACAGACATGACCACCCCTAGTGTAGCCTGTTGAGATCATTATGTTGATTGTGTGCTAGAGTAATGTCTGATGTAGTATTGTATTATATGGTATGTCTATAGGACTGTTGGATCATCCAGACGACACCTTGGAACCCGGACAGTGGTATTGCCAGCTAAGGACCATAGGCGAGTACATTCTCTGACAGTTTCTATTATGTTGATTATCTCTATAATTCTTGTTGTATAGCGTACATGACTCTGACACTGTTCTTTACACGAGTTGGCATCATTGAGACCTGTCACGAGGAGTCGTGATTGGGATCCATCGTTCTAGCTGGGTAAACGGGGAAATATTAGTAGTTTATGTGATCATTCCCCTTACATGCAGCATTAGCTCACCCATATTTCACGTCGGTGCAGCCTTACCCTTACATGCCTCATCACTGTTATATCTGGTTAGCGTGACCTTTTGGGGATGACCGCTAACTAATGTAATGAGTCATATAGCCCAAGCCGATCACTTGATATACTGATGTTTCACACACTTAGTTAGATAATTCTTGTCATGTATCTTGATAGATTGATCTTGTATTTCCATATGTTCTAGTTGTTGTTCTTATACACACTTACATACCAGTTCTTTGTACTTGTGCACACTTATAGTTTTATCCCTTGTCAGATGCTATTGATGATGATGTTCCAGTATCTTTTCCTGCATTCTTTATTCCAGTATTTTTTATTTCCAGTTATTTCATATCTGTCTTGTATTTCTTTACACTGTGTTATAGTTTTTGTCAATATATGTGGAACTGCTGTTAGAAGTGTATTTTCGTTCAAATTCTGACTGGATATTTTTTCCAGAGAACCTTGAGGATTTCCGTACTACGCACTACGGACCAGGTATAGAAGCAGACTATGTACCAGAGATCCTAGAAGAGACCATGCTTCTAGATGAGACATTGCCTACAGCTACCTAGATAGTATTTATTTTATGCTTGAGACTCATGGAGGTTATTTCAGTTTATATTAGACTCATGTTAAGTTTAATTGAGAACTTGTGTTGGACAGCTAGACTGTGAGTTATCTTTATGTTGGGACCTGGTGTTCAACTATGTTATTCCTTTCATCTTTTATCGTGCCTTATAGTTGTTGTGATTGAGTTACATTGAGAGATTATGGAGATGTATATCGTGGACAGGTGTTTATTTAGTTAGTGTTATTGTGACCTAGACAGCGTTCTACCGCCGATGCTGCGGCGTAGGCTGGACGTACCCACGCTCTCGTGCCCCTATACTGGGTGCGGGTCGTGACAACCAATGATGTGCATTATCTGTTAACTGCATTCTGACGACAGTCATCCAACGTTCTCTTGGAAGCTCAGCTGCTTCCAACTGGTGTTGTGTGTTGGTGAGCCACTCATGAACTTCTGTAGGCTCCTCCTTTCCTGAGAAGGTACGAGGCTTCAGCTGGCAGAAATCGGTGATAGATTTCGTCGTTGGCCGTCGTGCTAGTAGATTCGCCTGCTCCAGTACAAGTGCTAGGCTGTGACGCAGAGCCTCGTGTTGAATCTGCTATTGAGCTTGCATCATTGCGTAGATCATTTGAATCTGTTGCCCGTCCATAGCTTGCCTTTGTGGGAATACAGGCATTGGTGGAACGAACTGCAGAGGCGGTGGGATGTCATCACGCCAAAATCTAGAAGCATGCTGATCTGCTTGGCTGCCTTGGTGAGTAGAGGGATCTCCACTCAATGGCGCCACTTCATCTTCTCCGTAGGTGGCTACCGCACCTATTGGTGTGTTTGCTGGAGTTTTATCGTTTGCTCTCGAATCTATTACTCTGCATAAAAAATAAACTATAAGAGACGCACTGGAATCAAGGCATGATGCAAGAAAATTTAATTCGAATACGATATAAATATTAAGAATGTTTTCAAGCAAGTGGATGAGATCCTGAAAACTTATCCTATTCTTATTGCAGGCTTGCTCGGTCCCTAAGTTAAAACTGAACAATTTAGTCGGACCTGCATGGGCCACCACAAAAACTATGTCACGCCCCAGTCCCAAAATACCGAGGGACTGGACACGTGGCAATGGCCAGCAGCACACACCGATGGACAAACCCAATTTAATGGATCCATCGGGGCGTACTTAAGCTGTAGTACAACAATAAATAGGTCCAATAATACAAGTCACAGTCTACTCTAATCTCATCCACAATAGATAATCACAGATCAAATGCCAGAAATAATACAAATAAAATAAACTAACAAATCTCTATAAAAGTGTCTTGGAGAACAATCCGAGAACAAGTCTGATACATCAATACAATAGACTGGAAATAAAGTAACTAGAACAGAAATAAATGAGTATCTGAATCCAATACTCATGAGAAGTCCTCTGGTACAATCTCGTCCTCAGATCCTGGTTCTGCTCCAATGTAGGCACCTGCTCCTGCTAATGCTAATGCTCCGGTCCCGTATACCTCGGGATAGATCTCGTCAGCTAATCCTGGGGACATAATCCGGTATCTAGGTCCTCAGGGGACATAACAAGGTACAGAAATCAATATGCCAAAATGCAGTGTAATAGTAAATGAGATAAATAGGGTGAGCTATATAACCATCTATGTGAAATGCAAGATGAGAGCATCACGAGTACTAAGGCTGAGCCACTACAAGCTCTGTGTCGGGGAGCCGGTAGCAATAATATCACTAGTAGAGTGCCTATGTCTAATATAGAGTCTGAGGCCTCACAATAAATATAACACTAGTAGAGTGCCTAGCTCTGATATAGAGTCTAGTCCTCACCATAATAAATATATATAAATTAGCCTGTAGCCTGTGTGTCTCTCCCCACCCAATGTAATCACACGTCTCATGTCCATGACACGCAAGATTAATACTAATGCAGCAAGTCATATGATGTCTATGAATATAATGTCTATGTCATAAAGCCTGTATCCTATACAGAATCACCATGAATATCTCAAGAAGATTCTGTCTCATGATAAGTGTCAAGTGTCCTGGATTATGATGTACTTGACAAGACAAGTACGAGAAATATAGGGTCTTGGTATCCATGTCTAGCTGACAATACACAACGCCGTGTACGGTGTTGGCACCCGACTATTAATCAGATGCTAAGTAAAGTCACACGGTCCTAGGTCAAGCATGTACAAGTTATAAATAAAGCAAAGAAATATGCAACAAGAAAAGTAAAGTTGGTAAGGTATACTTGCCCACTAATGTATAACTAAGTCAAGGAAATAAGTAGCAAAGCTGCAGGATTTGGCAAGGTACACTTGCCTGGGGTTCTGGCTCCAACCGTAGCTCTGACTTTAGTAGGAATTGCAGGTACTACTCCGGTTGCTGAAATAAACATCACCATTAGATTCAGAAAATATCAAATAGCTAGAAACGCCTGTCCTTGAGTCCAATTTGGACACAAGGGCAAAAATGATATTTCCGGGTCAAAACGGGGTCCACATGTGGGCCACTTTGCACCGAAAAATGTGTCAGGGTCAAAGGTCTTCAAATTCGTCAAACTCAGTGTCAACAAGTCCAGAAAGATGATACGAATCCAACAAAAATTCCAGAATTGGATTCCGATGAGCCGTTCACAAAATCACCCGTCAAGTGGAGCTTGTGGGGCCCACGATAAGCGATTTCGTCAACGTTCTCAGAATAGAACCAAATTTGGGTCACAGGACCAGCGTATTGCTACGAGTCCGATGACACAAGTTTCGTCTCGATCCGACATGTGTACACAAAGTTACAGCATGTTCCAGAATAGGCGAATACGGGGCGTTATCGGCGGATACGCGTTAATTTCGGTGTGCACGCACATCCAAATCAACTTCTGCGAAATTTCACACATCCGTATCTACGACGCGCACGTTTCGGTAAAGACCGCATACGACCAAGTCGTCCTGTTTGGCGGAGCGTACTCAGTTCTAGGGTAAAATAGGGTATTGGTTTTCCTGTTTTTGGATCGCGGGTTACGATCGCCACAGGACGCGACGCACCGAGCGGGTTGCACGAGCATCGAAGGGGTCATGCGGTCTACGCGACACAACTGACGGGACAGAAAATAGGGCTACAAGGAGAGAGAAAACGCTACCTGAATAGGGCTCCGTAGGGTGATGATTCTTCGTGTCCTGGGTTGCCTTAACACACCGACACGGGACTGTGCCGTGTCCGGGCTGTGTCCAGGTCTAGGGGTTGATGTGTCCATGTCCGCTGTGTCGGAGCTAGGGCTACGCTGGGCGTCGAGGCTGCGCGGGGCTGGGCAGGGCTCTGCGGGTGCTGGAGATGGTGGCCGAGGGGGAGAATTCGGTCGATGTTCAGTCGGAGAAGACAATGGCAGAGATTCAGGCGAGGGCTGGTCGGACTTGGGTGGAGCGGGGAGAGGAAGACGGAGGCTGGGCGGAGGAGCAGGAGGTCGGGGAAGGAATAGGGGATCGTCGTCGAGGTCGGGGCACCGCGGGTCGGGGGAAGACGGAGGACCGCGAGGGTGAGGCGAGGTCGTTCTAGGAGGAGGAGGAAAGTTAGGGCGGTGGAGATGGTGAGGCGAGGAGAGTCGAGCGGGGCTACACGGAGGAGAGGGGGACTGTGGTCGAGGGTCTCAGGGAGGGGATGGACCGACCGGGGAAGAGGGGAGAGGAGGTCGACAGTGGCGGTGGACTTGGCTGGGGAAGAGACGGCGAGGAGAGGAGTTGAGGACGGTGGAGATGGGACGACGGAGAAGGATAAGGGAGACGGATGGAGGGGAGATCGACTGGGACGAGGGGAGGTGTCAGCTCGGGTGGCGGTGGTCGGGCTCCAGCCGGAAAGGAGGAGAGAAGGGTGGACAACGGTGGCTCAGGTGCGGCCTAGGTACAGCGACCTCCGGCGAGTCGTACTCCAGGTGAGTTATCGTCGGCTGGTGAGTTTGAGTCAAGAGAGGAGGAAGGAGGCGAGGAGGATGGCGTTGATTGTCGGGTCGAGGGTGGATGACGACGGCAAGGGTCGTTCAGGTGGTCGGGGGTCGACGGTTGCAGCGCCTCGATGCCGTGCCGAGGTGGTGGTGTTGCACCGCTCACGGCTGAGCAGTTGACGCGGAGATGGGGGATCGGCCTAGTCGTTCATGGAGTTGGTGCTGTCAGTCCCCGATGGTCCATTCTGGTCGACAAGCGGAGGACGGGCGGATTCCGACGGGGGTAGGGGAAAGAAGGAAGAGTATGAACAGGGATTGGGGGGTGTCGGCTGGAAACTTAGTTTTAGGGTGATTTTGGAAAAAGGAAAGGGAAGAAAAGTTATTTATATATGTTTGACTTGGGTTGGGTGTTTTACCTAGAAGTTGACTTGGTCAATCCCCTTGGGTTTGGGCCTAGGATTTGGGCTGGGTCAATGCTCCTGGGCTTGGCTTCGGCTCTCATGGGGATGTTGGGTGTTTGGCACGGGTTTAATTCGGTTTAATTCTGCATTGGTTTTTAGGGCTTTAAAACTATTTTCGGAGTCCAATAAATTCACCGAAAATTACCCTATAACTGGTTTTCCATTTTACACTATAAAATATTATTTCCATAATATTTGAATATTAATTAACAGTAATTAAAAATCATTTAATTACCAAATACCTATATTTTAATTACAGAAAAATCCCAGAAAATTCCAGAAATTTTTAAAAAATCCAAATCAAAATTCCGAAAAATGAGGGTGCTTACAAGTGTCCCAAGGAGTAGACCTTAACCCTGAGCATGCATTGTCATAACTCGCACCCGAATATTCGGGCACGAGTACGTGGGTACGCCCAGCCTACGCCGTAGCATCGATGGTAGAATGCTGTCTGGGTCAATTCTACTATCTAAACATCTCGACAATATAAATATGGTACCTGTCAATCATCTCAACTCCAAAGGAGGAATAATATGTTATCTCATAAATGTATATTCAATCACATGCAAACTAAGGATGATAAAGCACGAATGGAATATCCTCCTGCGATCCGTAGAATGTAGGACACTGATCTAGAACTAAGTCTAATACAAGTCCACCAAAATAAACTAAACCTCCTCAGGCTCTGGAACTAAGTCCTCTAGGTCTATAGGAGTATCCTCTAATGGTATATCCTTCTGCTGTCCGTAGAATGTAGGACACTAATCTATGAGCCAATCATCTGGAAAAATATATCCTGTCAGGATTGGAGCAAAGTACATACCTCTGAAAGCAGTTTCAAATACATAATCGAGCAAATAAAACAGATAATAGAAAAGAATACAAGATAACTAAATATCAGAATGAAATGAACTAGAGTGAACATGTAATGTACTGGAATAAAAAACATGCAATATGAATATCTGTAATATAAAGGAATAACTGAAATCTAACTAATATGCCTTGGAATATAAGTTCATTATGTGATCGGTTTAAGTTGAACACGAATACAATAAGGTAACTCGATTACAAGTATGGTATGTAATTGACATGTACACGAATACACTAGGACTTTGATAACATAATCAACTCCTACTCCCCCATCCCCAACTAATACCAATGGATTCAATCACGATACGTTACGAACATGAATATGGGCACACTGAACACGAGCAGTGTGTGTACACAAATATAAGCACACTAAACACGAGTAGTATGTGAACACGAAATATAAATATAAATAATCAGTACCCAATACACACGATGAAATACATATGAAGGAATACCCGCTGAATATGGTAGGGGATAACATCTCCTGACAGGATCCATGTAGTACCAGTCCGTGAAACCACTGTGTCGGAATCAAGTATACAGTTCTAAAATATGAGATATATATATACTATTATTAATAAAAAAACTAATAGAGAAATATACTCGCCTGAGGTCTTGAGCAAGGTGTGTCTCTCGATGCCCAAGCTGGTGTCACACAGACCTATATATGGTACGTTGTATCAATACAAGATTTTGGAATAAAAATAAGTTAAACTAGTTCAATTCTTCATCATAAAGCCATTTCTAAGTCAAAATAGTCAAACTAGGTCAACTCTAGGTCAAACTAGTCAAACTTGGTCAAAATAGCTATTTATAAGTTGTATAAGTCAAACTCTAGGATATTAGTTCCATACACTATGTAACTAGGCCACACTAGCTATGCTAAGATACTATGATACAAACAAAGATACCGTATTATAAGATACGCAAGTTTTTAGATATAAAAATACTGATATATATATACAAGACAATATATATAGTACTCTTAGCTAACTAATGCAAAGTGGATACCTTGGCTTTAAACCAATGCGTATCTCACCACCTACACACCCATCTTGATACTCAAACCCAATACCTCGAGTATCCACCAATACCTTGATATTACCTTGGTATCACAAGGTAATTCAAATTCTAGTATATAATTAACTACCCACTACACTAAACTATAACTAACATGCATTAACTACTACAATACTACTAACTACCTACTAACATACCAACACATATATACATACATACCTATAGCTACTAGTAAACAAGTATATATATATATATATATATATATATATATATATATATATATATATATATATATATATAACTACTAGATAACAATGTATATGTATACATAACTGCTTGACAATGTAACTAACTTAACTAACTACACATCAAGCCAACTAAACTATCAACTCCTTACCTTGCTCTAGCTACTGTGTACATTGCTGTTGCTGTGCATTGATGTGGGCTGCTCTCGATTGCTCATGCTGCAGTTGCTATTGCCTAGTTGTTGCACATCTATGCATCCCCTTAGCTGCAGTAGCTGCTGCTCTACATACTGCTTTGTTGTGGCTGCTGTGTTAGCTGTAGTTGCTGTTGCTGCTGAGCTAGCTGCAGTTGTTGTTGCTGCATGCTTGCTATTTTGCTGCTGTGCATTGGCTTTGTTGTTGTTGCTCTCTGTATTGCTGCTACTGCCCCTTGCATTCAGAAGCTACTCTGCATACTGCTATTGCTTCTTGCATTTCAGTAGCTACTCTGCGTTGTTGCTACTGCCCCTTGCATTTTAGTAGTTGCTGCTCTGCATACTGCTACTGCTACTGCTTCTTGCATTTCAGTGGCTACCCGACCCCTCACTCTCAAACACACACTACAAACATCTATGCACTATATATACATATCACTAGTTATAAACATATATATATATATATATATATATATATATATATATATATATATATATATATATATATATATAACACTTAGAGATACAATACATATCTATATATATACACATACATATATAAAAATATAAACATACTCACATACATATATGCATCTATCTATGTATATATATAATCACAACCCCCCCCAACCCCCCCCCCCCCCACACACACACACACATATATATATATATATATATATATATATAATCACAATACATATATATATATATACACATACATATATAAAAATATAAATATACTCACATACATATATGCATCTATCTATGTATATATATAATCACAACCCCCCCCCCCCCCCCACCACACACACACACATATATATATATATATATATATATATATATATATATATATCCACTAAGTATATACATAACTACTATACTAGTGAAAGCATATACACTCCTATCTCTCATGACCACAAATACTTTCAAATGCAACATGGACATCTCCATAAACTTACATATACATATATAACATACAATTATTATAATATAATATTCTAATAACTATTATTAAAGCAAATAGAATTAAAATATAATAAAGCAAACACATGGAGTGCACCACACCCGTATTACACTCATTCTATGATACGCTTGCGATACGGCTCCACCACACAACCAAACGTATCCTGAAGGACACGAGCAAGTCTAAAATCATAATTATGAACAAAACGAAGAGTTAACTACTCAACTACGTGTTCGTGTCAAGATGTGACATGCTCAAACCCCCGTGTTGGAAGAAAACCCCCAAATCAACTTGTATCGCCAAATTATCAAGATACGACCTACACGTATCCAATTGTGGATATGACACTAGTCACACACAATTAAACACATGTCAATTTGGTATAATTAACCAATTGACAAATACAAGATGTACCAATCTCGGAAATCCCCTAAAATTGACACAAAATACCACATAACTTTTTCCATAGGCCTCCTATGAACCCAATTCAAATTCCTATGGGTAGCCTTAGCATATGGGGTGGTTCCTTATGATTAAATTACAGATTTAGAACCAAATTAGAGGAAAAACTGAATTGTATCTATTAGGAGATAGATTCCCAATAAAATTCTTAAATTGAGTAAAAAGAGCCTCCAACTTGTAAATTCTTATTCTTCCTTGTAGATCCTTGCTTCCTTCTTGTAGATCTTTGTTCTAGTAGCCTCCAATTAAGAATATAAAAGGATAGGAAGAAATTTGAGCAGGAATTGGTATGGGAATGAAGAAATTGGAAGAGAGAAAATTCTAGATCTAGATTTGGAATGACAAATGAGAAGAGAGAGAGTCTCTCTCCTCCCTATGGTGGCCGGCCCCTTGCCCCTCCTCCAAGCTACTATGGAAAATCCAAAATACCCCTTGGGACTTGTCATGAAGAAAATAATTAAGGAGAAAAGGTTCTAGTCTAATTGGTTTAACTAATTAATTCATCCTCCTAATGAATGGGCATACTATTGGGCCCAATTCTAACTAGAATTAAATGTTGGTCCATGGATCTAATCTAAACTAGTTAGGTCCACTAACACAAGTCCAAAAAATAAATCTAACATCTAACAATAAATAAATAATATAATAAATATTATTTACAACATGCACAATATTTAATATTATATTCCTAAAAATATAAATATCCATGCCAAATTACCAAACTACCTTAGTTGAAAAATTGAGGGTGACAATCCTACCCACCTTAAAAAAATTTTATCCTCGAAATTAAGGAAGAAACTAACTACCAAAAACAATCAATACAAGCAAGAAATAATACCTCATGGCTCAAACAGATATGGATATCGCTCGCGCTCGGTCTCTCGCTCCCAGGTACTCTCTCCTAGCGAGTGATGCCTCCACGCGACACACACCAAAAGAATCATCTGGTTCCTCAGCACCTTCTCTCTCTGATCCAGAATCTCAACTGGTTGCTCTGGATAGCTAAGAGTATGGCCCACCTCGATCTCCGAGTGATCAAACACATGACTAGGATCTACCATGTACTGTCTCAGCTGCGACACATGAAACATATTTTGCACTCCCTCCAATGAAGGTGGCAAGTCTAGTCTGTAGGCATCTGCACCGACCCTCTCAAGAATACGAAAGGTCCGATGAATCATGGACTAAGCTTCTCGCCTCCACCGAAACGAATCATGCTACGTGTAGGAAAAATCCTCAAGAAATCCAGATTGCCAACCTAGAACAAAACACAACCTTAGCACTCTAACAACACAAACAATCACAAGCAATGCAAAACAAAATATATACCTCAAACTCCAATGGTCTCTGGTGGTTATTAGCCCAATACCGTTGTCTTTCCTGAGCCACCCGAAGTCTATCCCTAATGAGATTTACCTTCTCAGCTGCATCCACTACCATCTCTGGTCCTAATAAGGCTCTCTCACCAATATCAGCCCATGATAACGGAGTGCGGCATCTCCGTCCATATAACGCCTCAAATGGTGACATCTCGATATTGGCTGGTTAGTTGTTATTGTAAAAAAAAACTCTACCAAGTAAAGATGATCCTCCCAAGAGCCTCCAAAATCCAAAACACAGGTGCGTAGCATGTCCTTGAGAGTTTGAATAGTCCTCTCCGACTGTCCGTCAGTATGAGGGTGATATGCAGTACTGAACTTGAGCTGATTGCCCAAGCTAGCCTGCAAACTCCTCCAAAAGTGGGACGTGAAGCGACTATCCCGATCTGAGACTATGCTTACTGGAACTCCATGTAATCTGACTATCTGACGCACATACATCTCCACGAGCTTCTCCATTGATGTACCCACTTTGAATGGCTGAAAGTAGAATAATTTGGTCAACCTGTCTACGATGACCCAAATCGAATCTTTACCTCCTGGAGAATGCGAAAGTCCTAAAACAATGTCCATTGTATATGCTTCCATTTCTACTCTAGAATGGGTAAAGGCTGAAGCAATCCACCTGGACTCTGTCTCTCTGTCTTTACCTGCTGGCAAACCAAACATCTGGATACGAAGCTAACTACCTCTTGCTTCATACCATACCACCAAACATGCTCTCTCATGTCCCTATATATCTTGTTGGCACCTGGATGCATAGAGTACTGAGATCGATGAATTTCCTGAAGAATCTTCTCGCGCAATGCTCCACTCGGCACACACAATCTGGTATCGTGCCGCAATGATCCATCATCTGTAATACTGAAGTCCTCTGCCAACCCTATCTGGACCTGTGCTCTGATGCTCCTCAGAGACTCATCCTCGAAATGTACGGCTCTAATCTGGTCCATCAACTCTAACTGTACCTGAAGTTCCCACATCTGTGCTGCAACTCCAGGAACTAATACCTCAATGCCCAAACTATCAAGACCAGCCAATAAATATTTGTCCCTCGTTAAGTACATAGACACTAGATACCTGCTCAAGGCATCTACAACTACGTTAGCCTTCACTGGATGGTACTACAAAGAAATATCGAAGTCTTTCATTAACTCCAACCATCGCCGCTGCCTTATATTGAGCGCTTTTTGTGTAAACACATACTTCAAGCTCTTGTGATCTGTAAAGATCTCTACCAGTTCTCCATACAAGTAGTGTTTCCATAGTTTAAGAGCAAAAATAACTGCTGCCAACTCCAAGTCATGGGTAGGGTAATTCTTCTCATGTCGGCGTAATTATCTGGAAGCATAGGCAATCACCTTCCCGTTCTGCTGCAACACACAACCCAAACCCTTACCCGATGCATTACTGTATATGGAAAATTTTCCTGTCCCTGATGGCAATATCAATATTGGAGCTGTAGTCAACCTCTTTTTTAACTCCTTAAAAGCAGACTGATAATCCTCAGTCCATTGAACTCCATGTCCTTTCTGGTTAATCTAGTCATCGGCTCCACAATCCTGGAAAAATCCTGAACAAATCTCAGATAATAGCCAGCCAATCTAAGAAAACTCCTGATCTCTGCCACTGAACTCGGGGTAGACCACGACTCAACTGCTGAAATCTTCTTCGGGTCTACTGAGATCCCGTCTACTGTAATCATATACCCGAGGAATTCAACCTTATCAAGGAGGAACTCACACTTTGTAAGCTTGCCATATAGCTTCTCCTTCCCGAGGGTCTCCAGAACTATCCTCAAGTGCTTGTCATGCTCCTCCAGGGTCTTCGAATAAATTATTATTTCATCAATGAATACTATCACAAATTGATCCAAGTATTGATGAAATACCTTATTCATCAGGTTCATTAATACCGCCGGGGCATTGATCAACCCAAACGGCATCACCAAGAACTCAAACTGCCCATATTGAGTCCTAAAAGCCGTCTTCAGAATATCTTCCTTCTTTACTTTCACCTGGTGGTACCCCGACCTCAAGTCTATCTTTGAGAATACCTTCACTCCGCTTAACTGATCAAGCAAATTATTAATCCGTGGCAATGGATATTTATTCTTGATAGTGAGGTTGTTGAGTGCCCTATAGTCGATACACATGCATACCAACCCATCCTTCTTTGGTACAAAAAGTACCGGAGCACTCCATGGTAATGAACTGGAGCGGATGAAGCCCTTGTCCTGTAACTCATCTACCTGCTTCTTCAACTCAGCCAGTTCGCTGTTGTTCACTCTATAGACGTGCTGTGATATCGGCTCTGTGCCTGACACCAAATCTATAGAGAACTCCACATCTCTGTTCGATGGCAATCCCAACAACTCCTCCAGAAAAACATCCATATACTCTGTAATCAATGGATGTGGTGGCTCCTTCTCTTCTACCAAAGCTCCACAGAAGTCCCATTCGCTCTGCTCTGCTGCTCCTCTGACGAACTCAAACTCTGGCTCTCTTGGTGTTTGGAATAAAACTCTGCCTCTACAACAATAGATACTAGCATGATGCCTACTCAACCAATCCATCCTGAGTATTATATCGTAGCTCGGAAGTGGCATTACAAGTAAATATACGCCCAACTCTCGATCTTCCAAAGAACTCTCCGGTCCTTAAAACATCACTGACCAGGATAATGCCACCCCCGGTCATGATCTTGTAAGTCCTTGCCAATGGTTCAGATTCAAGACGATATTTCAGAGCAAAAGATACAGATACAAAACTATGTGAAGCACCATAATCAAATAAAGCATGAGTTGGAAAAGAATCAAGATAAGCTGAACAATTGATAACATCACCGACTGGCTCCTCCTCCTCGATGATCAAGGCGAAAGCTCACCTCTGTCGTTGGGAACCTCTCTGCTGTTGCTGGTGTTGAGCAAACTGTTGTTGTTGTGGTGGTAGAGGAGGTCCTCTCTACTGTCCCGCTGGTGGTCTCGCGGGTGCTCTCTGTGCCTGAGCTCCATCCTGAGCTGGACGAGTTGGGACTTTAGGACAAGCCTTCAACTGATGGTCTCCTGATTCGCAGAATAAGTACTGTCCCAATCTTATCCTGTATGCATCCCATCTATGTCCTTGCTTCTGACAAAAAGTGTAAGGAATAGCTGGCCTCTGAATCTAGTACATCTGATATACCAGTGCTCTAGCTGGTCTATGATATTGCTGCCTCGGATGTTGGAAATGTCTCTGGTGCTGCTGCTGAAAATAAGGCCGCTTTATTGGACCCGTGTTGTTACTATATCCTCCTGTGTCTCTCGGCCTCTTAGAGCCAAGATCTAGATTATCCTCTGCCCGTTGTGTCTGTCTCAGAATCTCCTCGAAAGTGGCAGTGAGATATCCTTTCGTATATGATTTGACTTCCCTATTCAGGCCCTTCCTGAACTTTATGGCTTGTCCTCAAGAGTCCTGCCCCTTCACAAAGTGGCCTAATCTGTAATACTCTGCCGCATACTCATCCACCATCATACCTCCCTGCATAAGGTACTGGAACTGGCTCTCTAGAGATGTCAAAGCCATATCTGGAAAGAACTTTTCCTTGAATAGCTCTTTGAAAGCTTCCCAAGTAAGTCCTGGTACTGAGATCCTGGGGTCCGTCCTGAACCAAGTCAACGCAATATTGAACATCATGCTCACCGCAGCCTCTATTTGCAACCTCTCTGGAATCTGCGCCAACCGTAGGTTCCGCTCAATGTCTTCTATCCAATCATCAATATAAATGATCTCTTAATTGCCTTTAAAGTCCTTCAACCCCATTCTCTTGAAGTCTACGATGGTCACCGACCTCAGCTGCTATGTTACTACCACTTTTCCATATAAGGGGCATTTGTGTAATTTAGCTAAATTAATTAATTATGAATTTAATTATTTGCTGAGTTTTTATAACTATTATATATTGTAAGTGGTATTTTGATTTTAGGTCAACTCTAGAACGCATTAGGGCAAACCCTAATGACCAAACCCTAATTTGTAAACCCTATTCTAGCAAAACCCTAGAATTTTAAATTAGGATGGAACCCTCAAAACCCTAGACTGACTTAACCTTAGCTAATTAGGTTCTACATGACCTAACCTAGGGGTTAAACCTAGGCCATACACTAGAAACCCTAACTGGGCCTATATATATATAAGGAACCCTCTCATTCTTCATATAGGGAGAAGAAACCCTAGCCTCCACAAGAGAAAAACCATCTCCCCACCCCATTTTTCGAGATTAAACCTAGGGATTCCATTTTCTCCTCCTCCAAAGCAAGGAAAGCAAGGAACGTGGGTCAGGAAGCTTTGGGGAAGAAGAACCTCGTTGAAGAAACCATCCCTGCAGGTAAAAACTCTATTTTTCTTCATTAAATTCCTGTTTTCAGATGTTAATGGCCATTAGGAACCCACCCTATTGTTTAGAGTTTGATTTTAGGGTTTTTATTAGGTTTAGGTGTCCCAACGGTTGTTATTCCCAATTTTTTCGTGAACCCTAATCTTGAAGTATGCATTTATATACGATTACACCCCTACGTGTAGGTTAGATCTTGATTTAGGGTTTGTTTGGGGATTTCACTGCACAGTAAGATTTGGGGAAGACAGGGTGCAGTCGGGTGAAATTCTGTGCTATGTGTTATTCCAGTGTGTGTAGAGTCGTGTGCATCAGTGTTTAGGGTGTTAAGAATTAGTGTATCCAGATCAGTGAAGCCACTGTGTTTTGGTTGTGTAGATACCTATATGTGCAGTGACTTGGGGTTGTGTCTGTGTTCAGTTTATGTGTGCAGGGTGTGGTACCAGTTTTACCTATGTGAATCAGTGTGTTATTGATACCCTTTGTTACTGATACTCTCACTTAGCCCTGATACTTGGCCTGATGTTCTATTTACAAGATTCTTTATGCAGAATTATTTGAGATACCTGCATGTAGTGTGTGTGATCTTGTGTATCAGTTAGGTGAAGGTTTATCTGTATGTTGTGACCTTGTTCAGGCTGTATCTGTGAGTTTAGATATGGGTGTGTAATCTGAACATTCTCAGCAATTCCCAGGTCCTAATGTATACTGTATAGTGTGTATTCTTGAGTAGCAGTGGGAAGTTCTGTTTTGTGAATTTCAGTATCAGTGTGTGTGACTGTGTAGTGTAGGTTATAGAGTATCCTTGTATGAGGCATATGTGCATGTGAGTAGTTCTGTGTGAAGGTAGTTGTAATTTCAGAAACTGTGTCAGTGTGTATCAGTAGCAGCAACAACTGCATTAGCAGCTGATACTATTGGTTGTGGTCATGGGTGATAGCTGATACCATTATTGTTTGAGGGGTATGGACTGGATGATCGGGTTATGGTCCAGGTTGGACTAGAGGTGAGGATCGAGTGCTGGTTCTCAATGTATCAGTAAAGACTGGTATATTGGTTTTAGTAAGTTCTGTGTGTCAATAGGGATAGTGAATATGAGATTAGATTAAGTATCAGGTATGGTGTTCAAGTTGTTAGGTATCAGTTAGGAAGGGAGAGGAGATGTTATATTCTTAACAGCAATATTTTGCTGTAGATTGCAGTGTGTATCACACAACAGGAAGTTGAGGACGGAGGGAAACTGGGAATGGTCAGGAGAATAGCAGTTGTAGTGCCTTCGTGAGGTACCAATGTAGATTTAGGGGTCGACATTAAGAGTGCAGCTGCAACATTGTTGCATCAGACATTGTAAGAAAATAGGGGGATCGAGCAGTAAGTGGTCACAGTAGCAGCAGACACCAAGTCTTGAACTGCAAGTCTGCAGATGTGTGGGAAGTTAGATATGATACAGTAGCAACTCTTGAGTGGTTAGTTGAGGGAATTAGTTGGGGGGTAGTGATCCAGTGTGTGTTGGGCATATGGGGTATCAGATTTCTGTGCAGATTATGCTGTGTGTATCAGTTGGGTGAGAGACTTGTGTCTGTGTGTATGAGCAAGTATGTGTCAGTGAGTCCTAATTGTGTATTGTTTAGAGTAAGTACCTAGGTGTTACCTGTGTCCCTAGTGTTCAGTGTAGTGTAGGTAATCATAAATCTGTGTGGGTAGCAGTGTCCCAGTGAGAGTGTGTGTTGTGCAGTATCAGTAACTTGGGTGACAGTGTGTAAGTCTGAGAGAGAGAGAGAGAGAGCAGTGAGCACTTGAGTGCACAGGTTTTGGAGAGGGAGGAAGACTAATATTGTGAATATGGGTAAGTATCCTATTGGAACTAAGGTGCAAGAGTATCTGAGTATCAGTAGGTAGATACCTAGGAATTGGGGATTGATGTATAGAGTAGCAGATAACTAGTGGAGATAGCCACTAGAGTATCAACTAGGGTGTAACACTGGAATTCAGTGTGAGGTAAGCACACATAAGGTAGTATTGATGAGGGGATATGCTAATGAGTAAGGTAAGGGTACACTAAGGTAGTTAAGGTAGTAACTAGTATTAACTAGTATTTACTAAATCACTAAAACATTTAGTATAACCAATAAATAGTTAGTATAACTGATAATAACTACTTTAGTTAGATGTTGTCTAATGTAGACTATTATGGTATAGATTTGACTAGTGGACCTAGTTAACCTAGTTGGACCTAGCTAAGGCCTAGTTTAGCTAGTTTTGACCTAGAAACCTCGTATTTAAATTGTTAAACATGTTATTCTTTTAATTCATTAATTAACATTGAATTTCCATATTAGGTCATTTTGATCCCATTTTGGACATCGATCCTCACACCTTGCTCAGGACCACAGGCGAGTACATTCTCTGACAGTTTTTATTGTTGATTACTTCTATAAATTGTAGTGTATTACATACTTGATTCCGACACTGTGGATACACGGGTTAGCACCCTAGATCCCCATCATGAGGAGTCGTGATTGGAATCCACCGTGCTAGCTGGGGATGGGGAATTATTAGTAGATTATGTGATCATATCTAAATCCTTACCATGCATCATAGCTCACCCCACTTCTCACGTCGGGTGCGGCCTGACCATCATCATGCTTCATAGCTGTTATATATGATTAGCCTGACCATTATCATGCATCATAGCTAACCATATGGTTAGCCTGACCTTCAAGAATCATAGCTAATCATATATAACCAGCCTGATCTAGTCCCAAGCCGATCACATAATAAACTAATATTTCAAACACATAGCTAGATGTTTTATCTTTATTCAGATACATTTGTTCTAGCATTCACTGTTTATTGTTCATTGCTAGATGCTCTATTGTCTATTTTATTTTCTCCTGTACTTCTCAGTTTCAACATTTATTTCCATCTTGTATCTCTTACACTATTTATAGATTTTGTCAATTTAATGAAACTGCTGTTAGTGCTTGTGCTTCGCTCCAATCCTGACTGGATAACAACATTTTTAGAGGACCTGGAGGACTTTTGCCCCACTCATTACGGCCCAGGAATAGAGGAAGATTTCACTCCAGAAATCCCAGAGGAGGTGCCTATCCTAGAGGAGAACTTACCAGCCTGTTCTTAGACTACTTTTTCTGCATTATTGTTTTAGACTGAGACTGAGATGTATTTATTATTTGTGACTTTGTGAGGTCATTTAGACCCAGGATTTGAGTTGGATTATTGTGGTTGGTTTTTAATAGAACTCTTTTCAATTCTCATCGTGCCATTATGTTTATAGTTATGATTGAGTATATCATAGAACTGTGGATTATTATCATTGTCCTCCGTACGGAGTTAAGACTATTGACAGGATATACTATGTTTGTGACCTAGACAGCGTTCTACCGCCGATGCTGCGGCGTAGGCTGGACGTACCCACGACTCATGCCCAATTTCCGGGTGCGGGTCGTGACACATTTTTAGTGGTGGCCCATGCAGGTCTACGGTCTAGTCTGTAGTCTTAGTCTTAGATTCAGATTAGAGTGATATCGTAGTGGTGCTCGCTTAGAGTATTACTACGAACCTGTTTTAGGAAATAGGAATTAGGCCGAGGGTATGCTCAATCACAATTAGGAAATTCTGATTCTTATGACACTACTCTTAATGATTAATTCCTTTAGAAATTTTTACTGTCCTTCCTTGATGATATCGTATCTATTGCTTTAATTGAATCTTTCGATCTATCTTCAGGATGCCGCCAAGAAGGTCCCAGAGACTCAGAGCAGCAGATTCAGAGAGGTCTGCCACCTCTCGCGCTGCCGGACAGACATCAGGAGCACCTCCTACATCTCCAGTACATGTGGGAGTGTCTGCAGCATTCGGGGGTCCTCCACCACCAGTTCAGAGGGTCCCCACAGCTACGACGGCACCACCACCACCAGTTCAGCATCCAGGAGGTGTGCCCGTCGATGGAGCACATATGTTCGCTTTGATTCAGGGCATGGTCGATGCCCAGAGGACGTCGGCAGAGGCCCAGAGAGTGCAGGCTGAGGCACATCAGGCCCAGACAGAGATGATAAGGGTGAACATGGAGAATGCTCACCAAGTGGCTCTCCAGGCTGTGGAGAGAGTCACTCAGCAGCAGCAACAACCTGGTCAGCAACAACAGAGGCCGGGCACCATTGTGGACTTCAAGAGGATGATGCCTCGGGAGTTCAAGGGGACAGAAGGGATACTCTACGCCGATGATTGGCTAGAGGACATCGAGAGGAACTTGCGTTTGGCGCAGATTCCAGAGGCGCTCCAGATCGAGGCCGCTGGCAGCCAGATGTTCGACATTGCCCTGACATGGTTTCGCACGGAGCCGAGACTCTTGCGCAGAGGACTCACTTGGGAAGCTTTCAAGGAGCTCTTCAAAGAAAAGTTCTTTCCTGATGTCGTCTTGGGAGCTTTGGAGAGTCAGTTCCATGACTTAGCCCAGGGGAGCTCATCCGTCGACGAGTATGCCGCGGAGTTTTCCCGCCTGAGCCGCTTCGCGCCATCGATGATTAGAGATCCGGGGGACAGGGCCCGGAAATTCAGAAAGGGGCTGACAAGGGAGATCAAGTCTCGCACGTCGGGACGTCGCACAGCTACCTACGAGGGCATATTGATGGATGCCCAAGTAGCCGAGGACGACTTGGGCCTCAGGCCCAAGAGGGGACGCGATGGTTCCGGAGGAGCAAACAGTAGTACGGGACCGGGCAAGCGTCCACACTTTCAGCAGCAACAGCAGAGACCCTTTCAGCAGCAGCATCAGGCACCAGCCCGAGGGCAGGTCCAGCAGCAGCAACAGAGACAGAACCAGCCCGCCATCCAGTGTGCTTACTGCGGGAAGATGGGACATACTAGAGATATCTGCAGGAAGAGATTGGGCTCATGTCTATCCTGTGGATCGACAACACACCAGCTGAAGGATTGTCCTACCTTTCGTCCAGGTCAGGGTGGAGCAGCCGCCCAGAGAGGATCAGACAGGGTGCCTACCGCACCAGGAGGCCAACAACAGAGGGGACCACTTCCACCACAATATCAGAAGTTCGCCCAGCATCAGCAGCAGAGAGGTGCACCCCAGGGGCGAGCATACGCCATGGCAGTCGAGGAGATCGAGCCAGCAGGAGACTTGATCACAGGTTCGGTTCTTCTCGATTGTATTCCCGCATTTACCTTATTCGATTCTGACGCTTCCCATAGTTTTGTGTCTGTATCATATGCACTTCGACATCATTTAGACACAGAACCATTAGCTAGGACTTGCAAGATCATGACTGGTGGAGGTATTGTCCTAGTCCGTGATCACTGCAAGGACCGAAGGGTGTCAGTAGGAGGCCGAGACTTGAGCGTGAGCTTACTCGTCATGCCACTTCCGGGGTATGACATTGTACTCGGAATGGACTGGTTGAGTAGGCATCATGCTACTATAGATTGTTATGGAGGCAGAGTATTGTTTAGACCACCAGGAGAGCCGGAGTTTGAGGTCGTCCGAGGAGCAGCGGAACAGAGCAGGCACATATTTTGCGGAGCCAGGGCAGAAGAAGAGGAGTTGCCACATCCTCTGATAGCGGAATTCCTGGATGTATTTCCAGAAGAGTTGCCAGGTTTGCCGCCAGACAGAGATGTTGAATTCTCTATAGACTTGGTTCCAGGAGCGGAGCCCATTTCACAACATGTCTATAGAGTCAACAATAGCGAGCTAGCAGAACTGAAGAAGCAAGTTGAGGAGCTGCAGGACAAAGGCTTCATCAAATCCAGTTCATCACCATGGGGAGCTCCGGTATTGTTCGTACCGAAGAAGGACGGCACGGTGCGCATGTACATTGATTATAGAGCTTTGAACAATATCACTATCAAGAACAAGTACCCGCTGCCGAGGATAGATGATCTTTTCGACCAGTTGAGCGGGGCGAGGGTGTTTTCAAAGATAGATTTGAGATCAGGCTATCACCAGGTGAAGGTGAAGAAGGAAGACACGCCGAAGACAGCTTTTCGGACCAGATACGGCCAGTTTGAGTTCATGGTGATGCCATTTGGTTTAACCAATGCGCCGGCAGTATTCATGAACTTGATGAACAAGGTGTTCCACCAGTACCTTGACAAGTTCGTGGTGGTGTTCATCGACGATATTCTTGTGTATTCCAAGACTCCGGAGGAGCACGAAGAGCACCTGAGGTTGGTCTTAGAGACTCTCAGGAGGGAGAAGCTATACGGGAAACTCTCTAAGTATGAATTCTTCCTTGACAAGGTCGAATTTCTTGGGCATGTGGTATCGGGTGACGGAATCTCGGTTAACCCAAAGAAGATCGAGGCAGTGGAGTCGTGGGCTACCCCCAGTTCGGTAGCTGAGATCAGGAGTTTTCTCGGGCTAGCAGGATACTACAGGAGGTTTGTACAAGATTTCTCCAAGATTGCAGCGTCGATGACCAGGCTGACTAGGAAGGATGTGGATTTTGTATGGACGGAGGAGTGCCAGGCTGCATTTGATGAACTAAAGAAGAGGTTGACAACAGCTCCAATTTTGACGTTGCCAGCAGGGACAGGTGGTTTCACCATCTACAGTGATACTTCAGGGAAGGGTCTGGGATGTGTTCTTCAGCAGCACGGGAAGGTAATTGCCTATGCTTCCAGGCAGTTACGCCCTCATGAAAAGAACTACCCCACCCACGATTTAGAGTTGGCAGCAGTTATCTTCGCTCTAAAGCTGTGGAAACATTATCTGTACGGAGAGCGTGTGGAGATCTTCACAGACCACAAGAGCTTAAAGTACGTGTTCACACAGAAGGAGCTAAACATGAGGCAGAGGAGGTGGTTAGAGTTGATGAAGGACTTTGACATCTCATTGCAGTACCATCCAGGGAAGGCTAACGTAGTCGCCGATGCCTTGAGCAGGTATCCGACGGCTATGTACTTGACGACAGACAGGCATTTGTTGGCTGATTTGGAGAGCTTGGAGATTGAAGTGTTAGTTCCCGGTACTGAGATCCAAATGTGGGGATTGCAGATACAGTCCGAGCTGATAGACAGGATCAGAGCTGCGCAGTACGATGATGAGACTCTGAGGAGTATCAGAGCACAGGTTCAGTTAGGATTGTCGGACGACTTTACTATCGCAGATGATGGTTCCTAACGGCACGGCACGAGAATGTGTGTGCCGAGCGGGGAGCTGCGCGAGGAGGTTTTGCAGGAGGCACACCGCTCTCAGTACTCGATGCATCCCGGTGCCAACAAGATGTATCGAGACTTGAGGGAGCACGTATGGTGGTATGGAATGAAGCGCGAGGTAGCACGCTTCGTATCCCGGTGTCTAGTATGCCAGCAGGTAAAGGCAGACCGGCAGAGGCCAGGAGGTTTGCTTCAACCTTTACCGATTCCAGAATGGAAATGGGAGCACGTGACCATGGATTTCGTTTCAGGGCTTCCACGTTCTTCAGGAGGGAAGGACGCGATTTGGGTCATCGTGGACAGGTTGACCAAATCAGCCCATTTCTTACCTTTCAAAGTGGGCACGTCGACAGAGAGGCTAGCAGAGATGTATGTGCGACAGATTGTTAGACTTCATGGAGTTCCTGTGAGCATCGTCTCGGATCGGGATAGTCGTTTCACTTCCCACTTCTGGAGGAGTCTGCAGGCTAGCTTGGGCACTCAGCTCAAGTTCAGTACCGCATATCACCCCCAGACAGACGGGCAGTCTGAGAGGACTATTCAGACTCTCGAGGATATGCTATGCACTTGCGTTCTAGATCTCGGAGGTTCTTGGGAGGATCATCTGCACCTGGTAGAGTTCGCTTACAACAACAGCTACCAGGCCAGCATCGAGATGTCACCGTTTGAGGCTCTTTATGGACGGAGGTGTCGTACACCGCTATCATGGGACGACGTTGGAGAGAGAGCCTTGCTAGGACCAGAAATGGTCGTGGATGCAGCAGAAAAGGTGAAACTCATCAGAGACAGACTGCGAGTGGCGCAGGACAGACAGCGGCATTGGGCCGACAGCCACCGTAGACCCCTTGAGTTTCAGGTATAGAATTGTTAATTTTCTGGTTTGTGTTTGTTTGTTTAGACTGCGTGCTGAGATTGTTTTGTTTTAGGTTGGCGACCTAGTATTCCTACGGATTTCTCCGACGCGTGGAACGATTCGTTTTGGTAGAAGCGGGAAGCTTAGCCCACGCTACATCGGACCTTTTGGTATTCTTGCGAAGATAGGTGCAGTGGCGTATAGATTAGACTTGCCGCCTGCATTGGAGGGAGTGCATAATATGTTCCACGTGTCGCAGCTGAGACGGTACGTGGCCGACCCTAGTCACGTACTTGATCACTCGGAGATTGAGGTTGGTCCTACGCTCAGCTACCCTGAGCAGCCCGTAGAGATCTTGGACCGCAGAGAGAAGGTGTTGTGGAACCAAACTATTTCCTTGGTTCGTGTTGCATGGAGACATCACTCTCCAGGGGAGTCGACCTGGGAGAGAGAGGACGAGATGCGCGAGCAATACCCGTATCTCTTCTAGACTTGAGGTATATTCCTTTTCTGATTTCATTCTTGTTCTAGTTCAGTCCAATTTTGAGGACGAAATTTCTTTTAGGAGGGTAGACTTGTCACTACCACTTTTCCATATAAGGGGCATTTGTGTAATTTAGCTAAATTAATTAATTATGAATTTAATTATTTGCTGAGTTTTTATAACAATTATATATTGTAAGTGGTATTTTGATTTTAGGTCAACTCTAGAACGCATTAGGGCAAACCCTAATGACCAAACCCTAATTTGTAAACCCTATTCTAGCAAAACCCTAGAATTTTAAATTAGGATGGAACCCTCAAAACCCTAGACTGACTTAACCTTAGCTAATTAGGTTCTACATGACCTAACCTAGGGGTTAAACCTAGGCCATACACTAGAAACCCTAACTGGGCCTATATATATATAAGGAACCCTCTCATTCTTCATATAGGGAGAAGAAACCCTAGCCTCCACAAGGGAAAAACCATCTCCCCACCCCATTTTTCGAGATTAAACCTAGGGCTTCCATTTTCTCCTCCTCCAAAGCAAGGAAAGCAAGGAACGTGGGTCAGGAAGCTTTGGGGAAGAAGAACCTCGTTGAAGAAACCATCCCTGCAGGTAAAAACTCTATTTTTCTTCATTAAATTCCTGTTTTCAGATGTTAATGGCCATTAGGAACCCACCCTATTGTTTAGAGTTTGATTTTAGGGTTTTTATTAGGTTTAGGTGTCCCAACGATTGTTATTCCCAATTTTTTCGTGAACCCTAATCTTGAAGTATGCATTTATATACGATTACACCCCTACGTGTAGGTTAGATCTTGATTTAGGGTTTGTTTGGGGATTTCACTGCACAGTAAGATTTGGGGAAGACAGGGTGCAGTCGGGTGAAATTCTGTGCTATGTGTTATTCCAGTGTGTGTAGAGTCGTGTGCATCAGTGTTTAGGGTGTTAAGAATTAGTGTATCCAGATCAGTGAAGCCACTGTGTTTTGGTTGTGTAGATACCTATATGTGCAGTGACTTGGGGTTGTGTCTGTGTTCAGTTTATGTGTGCAGGGTGTGGTACCAGTTTTACCTATGTGAATCAGTGTGTTATTGATACCCTTTGTTACTGATACTCTCACTTAGCCCTGATACTTGGCCTGATGTTCTATTTACAAGATTCTTTATGCAGAATTATTTGAGATACCTGCATGTAGTGTGTGTGATCTTGTGTATCAGTTAGGTGAAGGTTTATCTGTATGTTGTGACCTTGTTCAGGCTGTATCTGTGAGTTTAGATATGGGTGTGTAATCTGAACATTCTCAGCAATTCCCAGGTCCTAATGTATACTGTATAGTGTGTATTCTTGAGTAGCAGTGGGAAGTTCTGTTTTGTGAATTTCAGCATCAGTGTGTGTGACTGTGTAGTGTAGGTTATAGAGTATCCTTGTATGAGGCATATGTGCATGTGAGTAGTTCTGTGTGAAGGTAGTTGTAATTTCAGAAACTGTGTCAGTGTGTATCAGTAGCAGCAACAACTGCATTAGCAGCTGATACTATTGGTTGTGGTCATGGGTGATAGCTGATACCATTATTGTTTGAGGGGTATGGACTGGATGATCGGGTTATGGTCCAGGTTGGACTAGAGGTGAGGATCGAGTGCTGGTTCTCAATGTATCAGTAAAGACTGGTATATTGGTTTTAGTAAGTTCTGTGTGTCAATAGGGATAGTGAATATGAGATTAGATTAAGTATCAGGTATGGTGTTCAAGTTGTTAGGTATCAGTTAGGAAGGGAGAGGAGATGTTATATTCTTAACAGCAATATTTTGCTGTAGATTGCAGTGTGTATCACACAACAGGAAGTTGAGGATGGAGGGAAACTGGGAATGGTCAGGAGAATAGCAGTTGTAGTGCCTTCGTGAGGTACCAATGTAGATTTAGGGGTCGACATTAAGAGTGCAGCTGCAACATTGTTGCATCAGACATTGTAAGAAAATAGGGGGATCGAGCAGTAAGTGGTCACAGTAGCAGCAGACACCAAGTCTTGAACTGCAAGTCTGCAGATGTGTGGGAAGTTAGATATGATACAGTAGCAACTCTTGAGTGGTTAGTTGAGGGAATTAGTTGGGGGGTAGTGATCCAGTGTGTGTTGGGCATATGGGGTATCAGATTTCTGTGCAGATTATGCTGTGTGTATCAGTTGGGTGAGAGACTTGTGTCTGTGTGTATGAGCAAGTATGTGTCAGTGAGTCCTAATTGTGTATTGTTTAGAGTAAGTACCTAGGTGTTACCTATGTCCCTAGTGTTCAGTGCAGTGTAGGTAATCATAAATCTGTGTGGGTAGCAGTGTCCCAGTGAGAGTGTGTGTTGTGCAGTATCAGTAACTTGGGTGACAGTGTGTAAGTCTGAGAGAGAGAGAGAGAGAGCAGTGAGCACTTGAGTGCACAGGTTTTGGAGAGGGAGGAAGACTAATATTGTGAATATGGGTAAGTATCCTATTGGAACTAAGGTGCAGGAGTATCTGAGTATCAGTAGGTAGATACCTAGGAATTGGGGATTGATGTATAGAGTAGCAGATAACTAGTGGAGATAGCCACTAGAGTATCAACTAGGGTGTAACACTGGAATTCAGTGTGAGGTAAGCACACATAAGGTAGTATTGATGAGGGGATATGCTAATGAGTAAGGTAAGGGTACACTAAGGTAGTTAAGGTAGTAACTAGTATTAACTAGTATTTACTAAATCACTAAAACATTTAGTATAACCAATAAATAGTTAGTATAACTGATAATAACTACTTTAGTTAGATGTTGTCTAATGTAGACTATTATGGTATAGATTTGACTAGTGGACCTAGTTAACCTAGTTGGACCTAGCTAAGGCCTAGTTTAGCTAGTTTTGACCTAGAAACCTCGTATTTAAATTGTTAAACATGTTATTCTTTTAATTCATTAATTAACATTGAATTTCCATATTAGGTCATTTTGATCCCATTTTGGACATCGATCCTCACACCTTGCTCAGGACCACAGGCGAGTACATTCTCTGACAGTTTTTATTGTTGATTACTTCTATAAATTGTAGTGTATTACATACTTGATTCCGACACTGTGGATACACGGGTTAGCACCCTAGATCCCCATCATGAGGAGTCGTGATTGGAATCCACCGTGCTAGCTGGGGATGGGGAATTATTAGTAGATTATGTGATCATATCCAAATCCTTACCATGCATCATAGCTCACCCCACTTCTCACGTCGGGTGCGGCCTGACCATCATCATGCTTCATAGCTGTTATATATGATTAGCCTGACCATTATCATGCATCATAGCTAACCATATGGTTAGCCTGACCTTCAAGAATCATAGCTAATCATATATAACCAGCCTGATCTAGTCCCAAGCCGATCACATAATAAACTAATATTTCAAACACATAGCTAGATGTTTTATCTTTATTCAGATACATTTGTTCTAGCATTCACTGTTTATTGTTCATTGCTAGATGCTCTATTGTCTATTTTATTTTCTCCTGTACTTCTCAGTTTCAGCATTTATTTCCATCTTGTATCTCTTACACTGTTTATAGATTTTGTCAATTTAATGAAACTGCTGTTAGTGCTTGTGCTTCGCTCCAATCCTGACTGGATAACAACATTTTCAGAGGACCTGGAGGACTTTTGCCCCACTCATTACGGCCCAGGAATAGAGGGAGATTTTACTCCAGAAATCCCAGAGGAGGTGCCTATCCTAGAGGAGAACTTACCAGCCTGTTCTTAGACTACTTTTTCTGCATTATTGTTTTAGACTGAGACTGAGATGTATTTATTATTTGTGACTTTGTGAGGTCATTTAGACCCAGGATTTGAGTTGGATTATTGTGGTTGGTTTTTAATAGAACTCTTTTCAATTCTCATCGTGCCATTATGTTTATAGTTGTGATTGAGTATATCATAGAACTGTGGATTATTATCATTGTCCTCCGTACGGAGTTGAGACTATTGACAGGATATACTATGTTTGTGACCTAGACAGCGTTCTACCGCCGATGCTGTGGCGTAGGCTGGACGTACCCACGACTCATGCCCAATTTCCGGGTGCGGGTCGTGACATGCTGCGTGGTAAATTAAGGTGGTGCCATTTGTGGCTGGACTAAGGCGGCTCTCTCAACTGTTGTGAGGGCAATCTGGTGAGCATTCTAAATGCTCTATCTCATGACCTCTGACTAACGCTGCTGCGCCTCCATGATATGATAAAAGAGAGCGAATATCTGCGTCTGATCGACTGCGGATGGTGTGGGTGGAAGATCCCCTGAAACTGTCAGCGCTTCCCTCTGTACTGGAGGTGGAGCACCTCCGAAAGCTGCTGGAAAAACGCCCACCTGGATCGGTGAAGCCGACCTATGGAATGTAGGTGCTGGAACAACGTTTGATGGTGCTTCCCTCATAGGCGACGAAGTGACTGACCGTGCTGATATGACACCTGAGCGCTGAAAACGCGTCTTCGACGGCATCCTGAAGATAGATTAAAAAAGGAATCAATATTGATTAAGATACGATATCGTCAATGATACATATTTTATTCAAAGTAAAGCAGACATTCATTGAATAAGGATAGAAAAACTGATATTTGGAAGTATTTCCTAGTTGTGATTGAGTATATTCTCCGCCTAAATCCTATTTCCTAAAGCAGGATCAGTAGCAGTACTCTAGGCGAGCACTACTACGATATCGTTCTAATTGTGACTCTAGACCTACATAGGCCACTGCTAAAAATGTGTCACAACCCACACCCGGATATTCGGGCATGAGTACGTGGGTACGCCCAGCCTACACTGCGGCATCGATGGTAGAACGTTGTCTGGGTCAATTCTACTATCTAAACATCTCGATAATATAAATATGGTACCTGTCAATCATCTCAACTCCAGAGGAGGAGCAATATGGTATCTCACAAATATAACTATACTCAATCATACAAACTAAGGAAGATAAAGCATGAATGGAATAACGAAGAAAAGCATGAAGATACAATCCATAAGTCTGAAATAATATACAAGCCCTGAATCTCAATAACAGTCTAATACAAGTCCACCAAAATAAACTAACCCTCCTCAGGCTCTGGAACTAAGTCCTCCTGGTCTATAGGAGTATCCTCTAATGGTATGCCCTCCCATGGTCCGTAGAATATAGGACACAGATCTATGAGCCAATCATCTAAAAAAATATATTCTGTCAGGATTGGAGCAAAGTACATACCTCTGAAAGCAGTTTCAAATACATAATCGAGTATATAAAATAGATAATAGAAAAGAATACAAGATAACTAAATATTATAATAAAATAAACTAGAGTGGACATATAATGTACTGTAACGAAGAACAAGCAATATGAATATCTACAATATAAAGGAATAACTAAAATCTAAGTAATGTGCCTTGGAATACAAGTTCATTATGTGATCGGTTTAGGTTGAACACGAATACAACAAGGTAGGTAACTCGATTACAAGTGTGGTATATAATTGACATGTACACGAATACATTGGGACTTTGATCACATAATCAACTCCTACTCCCCCATCCCCAACTAATACCAATGGATCCAATCACGATACGTTACGAACACGGATATGGGCACACTGAACATGAGCAGTGTGTGTACACGAATATAAGCACACTGAACACGAGCAGTATGTGAACACGAAATATAAATAATCAATACCCAATACACACGATGAAATACATGTGAAGGAGTACCCGCTGAATATGGTAGGACATAACATCTCCTGACAGGATCCATGTAGTACCAGTCCGTGAAACTACTGTGTCAGAATCAAGTATATAGTTCTAAAACGTAAGATATATACACTATTATGAATTAAAAACTAGCAGAAAAATATACTCGCCTAAGGTCCTGAGTAAGGTGTGTCTCTCGATGCCCAAGCTGGTGTCACACAGACCTATATATGGTACATTGCATCAATACAAGATTTTGGAATAAAAATAAGTTAATCTAGTTCAATTCTAGGTCATAAAACTATTTCTAAGTCAAAACAGTCAAACTAGGTCAACTCTAGGTCAAAGTAGTCAAACTTGGACAAACTAGCTATTTCTAAGTTGTATGAGTCCAACTCTAGGATATTAGGTCCATACACTATGTAACTAGGCCACACTAGCTATGATAATATATTAGGATACAAACAAAGATACCGTATCGTAAGATACACAAGTTTTTAGATATGAAAATACTAATATATATACAAGACAATATATAATACTCTTAGCTAACTAATGCAAAGTGGATACCTTGGCTTTGAACCAATGGGTATCTCACCACCTACACACCCATCTTGATACTCAAACCCAATACCTTGACTATCCACAAATACCTTGACATTACCTTGGTATCACAAGGTAATTCAAATTCTAGTATATAATTAACTACCCACTATAATAAACTATAACTAATATGTATTAACTACTACAATATTACTAACTACCTACTAACATACCAATACATACATACATACATACATACATACATACATACATACATACATACATACATACATACATACATACATACATACATACATACATATAGCTACTAGTAAACAAGTATATATATATATCTAACTACTAGATACATAACTACCTAATAATGTAACTAACTACACATCAAGCCAACTAAACTATCAACTCCTTACCTTGCTCTAGTTGCTGTGCACATTGCTATTGCTGTGCATTGATGTAATCTACTCTGGATTGTTTATGCTGTAGTTGTTGTTGCCTAGTTGTTGTACATCTGTGCATCCCCTTAGCTGTAATTGCTGCTGCTCTGCATACTGCTTTGTTGTGGCTGTTGTGCTAGCTGCAGTTGCTGCTTTGCCAGATGTAGTTGCTGTTGCTGTATGCTTGCTGTTTTGCTGATGTGCATTCGCTTTGTTGTTGTTGCTCTCTGCATTGCTACTACTGCCCTTTGCATTCAGTAGCTACTTTGCATACTGCTACTGCTTCTTGCATTTCAGTAGCTACTCTGCATTGCTGCTACTGCCCCTTGTATTTCAGTGGTTGCTGTTCTGCATACTGCTACTGCTTCTTGCATTTCAGTGGCTACCCGACCCCTCACTCTAAAACACACACTACACACATCTATGCACTATATATATATATCATTAGTTATAAACATATCTATAGATATATATACATATCTATATATATACATACATAGATACATAACACTTAGAGATACAATACATACATATATATATGCATATATATATATATATATATATATATATATATATAGACACACACACACATACATATATACAAATATAAAAATACTCACATACATATGTGCATCTCTCTATGTATATATAAATCATAAACCTACATATACATCTATGTATATATATACCTCCACACACACACACGCACGCACACACACACACACACACACAGACACACACATACACACACACACACACACACACACACACACACACACACACATATATATATATATATATATATATATATATATATACATAACTACTATACTAGTGAAAGCATATACACTCCTATCTCTCATGACCACCAATACTTTCAATGCAACATGGACATCTCCATAAACTTATATATACATATATATCATACAATTATTATAATATAACATTCTAATAACTATTATCAAAGCAAATAGAATTAAAATATAATGAAGCAAACATGTGGAGTGCACCATGCCCGTATTACACTCATTCTATGATACGCTTGCGATACGGCTCCACCACACAACCAAAAGCATCCCGAAGGACACAAGCAAGTCTAAAATTATAATTATGAATGACACAAAGAGTTAACTACTCAACTACATATGCGTGTCAAGATGTGACATGCTTAAACCCCCGTGTCGAAAGAAAAACCCAAAATTAACCAGTATCGCTAAATTATCGGGATACGACCTACACGTATCCAATTGTGGATACGACACTAGTTACATATAATCAAACACATGTCAATTTGGTCTAATTTACTAATTGACAAACACAAGATGTGCCAATCTCGGAATTCCCCCAAAATTGACACAAAATACTATATAACTTTCTCCAAAGGCCTCTTATGAACCTAATTTCAATTCCTATCGGTAGCTTTAGTATATGGAGTGGTTCCTTATAATTAAATTATAGATTTGGAACCTAATTAGAGGGGGAAAACTGAGTTGTACCTATTGGGAGATAAATTCCTAATGAAATTTCTAAATTGAGTAAAAAAAGCCTCCAACTTATAGATCCTTGCTCCTCCTTGTAGATCCTTACTTCCTCCTTGTAGATCTTTCTTCTAATAGCCTCCAATGAAGAATAGGATTCCCATAGGAAGAAATTTGAGTAGGAATTGGTGTGGGAATGAATAAATTGGAAGAGGAAAAATTCTAGATCTAGATTTGGAATAATAATTGAGAAGAGAGAGTCTCTCTCTTTCCTATGGTGGCCGACCCCTTGTCCCTCCTCCAAACTACTATAAAAAGTCCAAAATATCCCTTGGGGCTTGTCATGAAGAAAATAATTAAGGAGAAAAGTATCTAGTATAATTGGTTTAACTAATTAATTCATCCTCCTAATGAATGGGCTTACTATTGGGCTCAATTCTAGCTAGAATTAATTTTGTCTATTGATCTAATCTAAACTAGTTAGGTCCACTAACACAAGTCCAAAAAATAAATCTAACATCTAACAATAAATAAATAATGCAATAAATAATATTTTCAACATGGACAATATTTAATATTACATTCCTAAAAATACAAATACCCATGCCAAATTACCAGACTACCCTTAGTTGGAAATGTGAGGGTGACATGCGTCCAAGTGGTTCATGTTGCCTGACTTCCCATGCGGCCCTGACTTCATATGGGCCAGGAATGTCGTGCGGCCTGAACTTCTCTTGCGGCCTAGTGACCCATGCGGCCCTGCTTATTGATTGAATGTCTTCTTGATTCATGTGACCCAATGTATAATAGTAATTAGACTCAAATACTATATCTGTATTGATACCCCTATTGCTTGATTATTGTTCATGTTTTAATGTGCGCCGAGGTATGTCACATCGTGTCACATGTTAAGAGATTATATTTAGGTTGTGGATCGAGAATGCCTCCAAATTCCTGAACGCGTGATATTATAAATATATATTATTTCCCCAGCACGGGCATAATAAGTGAGTCAACTACCAAAGCGTGGCTAGGATATTAATTGTTGAATATTGCATACACGCGCAGGTGAATCCAGATTTGACTTCCATGGATTCATATCTAGCGTTTCCTTACTTTGTATGATATCTTAAGGAAAATTCTCATGTGACAATGCCTTGAGATTTCAAGCACAACATAGGGCTAATTAAGTAACTAAAAGTGGAAGTAACATTTGGAGGGAACGGTATCCCGAGATCATGCCAATGAACCTTCCCACAGAGATTCATTCTAAGTACATTGTGGGCTAGCCACCACAAATACTGTATATCATTTGTCTTAGTGGAGTGTTGTCACGCCCCAGTCCCAAAATATATGGAACCAGGCCACGTGGCCACTGCTCGAGCTCCCAGTGTTGTAGGTGCTACACTTCCCTTCAGCTGAATGCCCATTCCTCAGTTGCTGACTGAACTGCAGGAGCCTCCTCCATGCTGTGTCACCTGCTATATGTGCTCGAGTCCCCTGTTGACTGGATACTGACTGCTCAGTTGCTACTCAGTCTGAGCTCGGGAAGCTCCTCCTCACACAGAAATACGAACACTCTCACCACACAACATAAACCACCAACACACCACTCATAAACACATACACATATAACCCTCTATGTATATATATAATACTACTCAGTCTGAGCTCGGGAAGCTCCTCCTCACACAGAAATACGAACACTCTCACCACACAACATAAACCACCAACACACCACTCACAAACACATACACATATAACCCTCTATGTATATATATAATAATAGCTATACATCTATATATATATACTCCTCACTCTATGCATATCTCTATATATATATCAACACACATATAGATATATATATATATATATATATATATATATACTCACACACATATAATCAAACACACACATGAATATATACAAGTACATATATACATATACATATACATATACATATATATATATAACCATTTACACTATTACACAGAAATACAAACTATATATATATATATATATATATATATATATATATATATATATATATATATATATACACTTACACACATATACACTTAAATATACTAATCATACATACATATATTATATAGAATATCACATATATATATAAATACACATGTAAGTATAGAATTAAAGACAAAACATCAAACACGTGGAGTGCACCGCACCGCACCCGTATCACACTAACTCTATGATACGCTTGCGATACGGCCCCAACAAACAACCAAACGTATCCTGGAGGACACGATAAAGTTTAATACACTAAATATGAACAACTTATATAGTAATTAGATTAACTACGTATCCGTGTCATAATGTGATATGCACAAGGCCCCGTGTCGGAGGAAAACCCCCAAAATTAACCCGTTTTGTCAAATTGACGAGATACGGCCTACACGTATCCAATTATGGACACGATATTAGTCACAAACAAGTAATCATATGTTAATTTGATCTAATTTACTAAATGACAAATACTACATGTGCCAATCTCGGAATTCTCCTAAAATTGGCACCAAAATACACATAACTTCCACCATAGGTGTCCTATGAACCTAAAACCAATTCCTATGGGTAGCCTATGCATGTGGGTTGGTTTCTCATGGTTAAATCCCATATTTATAACCTAAAATAAGGGAATAAACTGAAATTTATCTATTAGGAGATGGATTCCCAATAAAAAATCCCTAAAATTGGAAAGTTGCTCCTCTTTGTAGCTCTTGGGCTCCTCCTTCTTGATCCTTGCTTCCTTCTTATAGATCCTTATTGTAGTAGCCTCTATTGAAGAATAGGAACTAAATTTGGGTGGAAATTTGTGAAGGAATGGTGAGGGAATGAAAGAATTAGAAAGGGGAAAAATCTAGGTTAATTTGGAATGTGAAATAAAATGAGAGAGACACTCTCTCTCCTCTAATTGTGGCTGCCATATATCGCTCTCCAAGTAATATAAAATGTCCAAAGAATCCCTTGGGACCTCTAAAGAAGGAATTAATTAAGGAGGGACGGTTTTAGTCTAATAGTTTCACTAATTAATTCATCATCCTAATGAATGGGCCTAATATTGGGTTCAATTTAAACTAACATATAAATGTTGGGTTCATGCAACTAATAAATGGGTTAGGTCCACTACACAAGTCCAAATAAATCTACCACTAATAATAAATAAATAATACAATAATTAATTAATACACATGCATAATATTTAAGTACAATAAATCCAAAAATAAAAATATCCGTGTCAATTACCAAACTACCCTTAATTGAAAATATGAGGGTGACATATTGCAACATGTGGTGGTGTGGTAAAGTGCAAGTGTCACTCTCACTTTTCCAGCTAGGGATAATTTGGTAATTTGGCATATTTATTTAATTTTAGAATATAATATTAATATTATTGGGCCATGTATATTTATTTATTGCTTGTATTAGTTATTTAATTATTAGAGTGCTATATTTTATTAGAGGCTTGTATCATTTAATTTAATTAGTAGACTACCTTATTTAATTTAACTTGTGTAGTAGACCTAACTTGTTAGATTAGATCCATGGACCAACATTTAATTCTAGTTAGAATTGAGCCCAATAGTGGCCCATTCATTAGGAGGATGAATTAATTAGTGAAACCAATTAGACTAGAACCTTTCCTCCTTAATTAATTTATTTATGAGAGGCCCCAAGGGATATTTTAGACTTTATATAGTATCTTGAGGGAGTGGGCAAGGGAGGCCTATAAGAGGGGGTGAAAACTTTCTCTCTCTTCAATTTTATTCCAAATCTAGATCTATAATTTCCCTCAACCAAATTACTTCATCCCCACATCAAATTCCTACCAAATTTAACCCTATTTCTTTTTCTAATCATCATTGGAGGGTACTAGAGCAAGGATCTATAATAAGGAAACAAGGATCTACAAAGAGGAGCAAGGATCTACAAGTTGAAGGCTACATTCACTCATTTGGGGATTTTATTAGGAATCCATCTCCCAATAGGTATAATTCAATTTTTTCTCTTTAATTAGACTCTAAATCTGTAATATAATCATAAGAAACCACTCCATATGCTAAGGCTACCTATAGAAATTGGAATTATGTTCATAGGAGGCATATAGAGAAAGTTATATGGTATTTTGTGTCAATTTTGGGGGAATTCCGAGATTGATACATGTTGTGCTTGTCAATTGGTCAATTAGACCAAATGGATATGTGTGTAGCTAGTGTTATATCCATAATTGGATACGTGTAGGCCGTATCCCAACAATTTGGAGATACGGATTGATTTGGGGGTTTTCTTCCGACACAGAAGTTTAAGCATGTCATATTTTGACATAGATACGTAGTTGAGTAATTAATTCTTCGTATTGTTCCTAATTAGTATTTTATACTTGCTCGTATCTTTTGGAATACGTTTGGTTCTGTGGTGTAGCCGTATCGTAAGCATATCATAGAATGAGTGTGATACGGGTGCGGTGCACTCCTCGTGTTTGCTTCGTTGTTTTTCAATTCGATTAACTTGTGTATATCTATCAGATGTAATATATTAGATATAATATATATGTATATATGTATATATCTATATTATATTATATAGGTATATATACATAGCTATGTGTTTATGTATGTTTGAATATATATGTATGAGTATTTATATCTATATGTGTATATGTGTGTTTGTATATATATATATATATATATATATATATATATATATATATATATATATATGTATAGAGTTGAGAGTGTATATTTATATTGATATCTATATAGGTATCCATATGTGTGTGTGCATATGGTTGTATGTGTGTGAGTGAGTGAGTGAGCAGTGTTGAGAGGGGGTTGTGTCACGCCCTGAGGCGTCCCCCGAGCCGTGACCGCCGTGCGGGCCTGGAGTTGCGCTCGCACAAGGCTTTAATGATTTGCATAGCAAGCACGTATTCAGAGTACACAGATAAATTGAAACACAGATTTGAAACATAGAAAAGTTCTCTTTATTGATAATGAACATCTATTACAAACTCTTGAACGAGTCAGCTAATATGCCGAACGGCTTACAAAAGTGTTGACACAAAATGAGATAGCAGTCCTGTACATTACATCCTTTTATAAACTCAAAATGATAAGGACCTCCAGGCTGGAGGATCGCTTTGCCACGGAGCTGCATTTGTGTATAAAGAGTTGCAGCTTCGGACTTCAAAAGGCTTTGAGGCGCGATGAAGGTGCGCTAACAGCTGGACTGGACCGGGAGGACGACTTCGGCTCCTTGCTCGGTTCGCCTTAGTACGGAGAACCTGTTTCAACGAGGGTCAGCATATCGAAACATGCTGGTGAAGGCGAGCTAGCCTGACTATACCAATCAACACGTTGTTTAGTGAAGCATGCATATTTTTGTGGGTTTCTATCTTGTCTTAGTTCATTTACAAGTAAGCAGCATATAGAATTATACTGAAATGAATGTGCCACCGTTCGGTGGATTTTACCTGACCGTCTGAATTACCTGCACAATACTTACCATGCCTTCCCTGCCACGGAGACACAAGTTAGTATGCAACAGGTTTAAATATACAGGGGATCACTGGCTGGATGCCATATTGGACCAATTTTAGTCGCTGACGAGGATGGTATGCAGCGAGAGCACGGGAGTGCTGCACGCCATTCCGTCCTTGCACAGGATGACTAAACAGGAGAGTTCCCGCCCGGATCGGATCGGTGCCAGTGCCCCAGCGACCGTCCGCAGGAACTAAGGGCCTTGTGCACAAGTTGTCCGTGATCAACATATACACTAAGTTAGCAGTTGAGGCAAATCAGGGCAATAACAGGCACGGGACAGTAACAGGAGGAGAGCTACTTTGGCATAGTCTCCCTATCAGATTATTGCATTCAGGATAAGTTATGTTCATAGCATAATTTAAAGAAGAGTATACATTCTAACTTGTATTATGCATATGATAAATATTTCCGAGCGAACACGCATGCAAGTAAGTAACCGTTCACAGTTTTGATTGACAAGCAGTATTAACCAAGTCTATTCTCTTTTATCTTGGTTTCTTTTATTATTACTTGGTATCGTTTGATCGGGGCAAAGGAGAGTGCAGATTGATTAGCTGTGAAGCTGGAAGCAGGACTAGCTAATCGGGTTGGTAGCCACTCACCTAGATTTTGGAAAGAAGAAGTAAAGAGGCGCTTCACGACTCCGCTCGCAAGCCACCTACTGCTCGTTCACCTGCACACGAACAGCTCGATTAATACTTCTTCCTCTCTTTCCAATCTCAGAATTGAAGTGCAGTTCAATGAACGAAAACAATGAAAACCATCGAAACCGTTCAAGGAAAACAAGCAAATCCCAAAACCAACTCAAAGCACGAAAGCAACAAGCGACATCGAAAACCGAGGCAATAAAAGATAGCAGCGGAGAGGTCCCTCCTGACTCTGCCGCTAAGCCGATCCTTGGGGCGCAGTCTACTGAATATGGGAATCGATTCTGAAGAAACAAATCCATAACGAGGACGAGTTCTTAATTCAATCTATCCCGATCGAACGATACCGTCTTGTGTTTCTTAGCCGCGCTCTCCGCATCGGAAGAACGGGGCGCTACAGGTCGGGCACCAATTCAGAGCACCCATTCACAATGAAGAGCCAACTGTGCAGCAATGCACAGCATGAGGCATTGAACACTGCACTGAAGAGCAGTGCAGCTACACTGAAGATTAACAACAGCAGCATGTTGTTGCAACAGCAATTCAGCAGTGCATCAGTAGCCACTGCATCCATCAATGAGCAGTCAGTGTGCATCAACATTGATCAATGCAGAAATCCTTCACAACTTGCAACAGCCTCGAGCCAACTGCATCAACTGAGAGGTAGTGCAAGGTAGCATTAAGGCAGTTACAGAATGCAGTAACTGAAGACCAACTACATCCAGCATACTGCAGGAAGCTCAGCATAGCAACAACCAACTGAGCAGTGTACATCAGCCAATGCAAGTAGCAGTTGCAACAAGGCAAGTGAGATCAACCAACTGCACTACTAAGTTAGCTACAACAGTAGCAATATCAATACTGCAGCAAGTGCATATGCATCAGTATGCAAAACTGCAGAGAGCATATTGTAGGAAGTTCAGTTTCATTAATAGCAATGCACAGAGTCAGCAATATGCAGTACAGTAGTTGAGCAGTAGGGAAAGGGAGCTACACAGCAAGGGGGAGCACATCAGAGTTAGCTACTGCATCTAGCAATATCAGCACAGAGCAGCTCGAGCACACACTGTGCAGTTTAGAAAACTGAGAGACACTACAAGCAGCATATTGCAGGCAAGCAGTAATAGCAGTGCCTTCAGTTTTTAGCACAATGTAGCAGCTATCAACAGCAACAACAACAAGTCCAAGGCAACAGCAGGGGGTTTCAACTAGGTAGGTAGTTTAGCTAGTTGGGTGTAGTTAGTATAGCTAGTAGTTTAGTAATAGTTAGTTACATATACTTGTTAGTCTAAGTAGTTAGATAGATATATAAATACTTGTTAGATTAGTATTGATATGTTAGTATGTAGTACTATATCTATGTATGTATATGGGTATTAGTGGTAAGTTAATATGTAGGTATTGTCTCTATGTATTGATATATATTGTGAGTATTAGGTAATTAGTAGTATGTAATAGTTTAGCTATAAGTTAGCATATAGTTTAGTATTTGGGTGTTAGCTATATACTAGGATTTGAATTACCTTGTGATACCAAGGTAATATCAAGGTATTAGTCGATACTCAAGGTATTGGGTTTGAATGTGTAGGTAGTGAGATACGCATTGGTTCAAGGCCAAGGTATTCAATTTGCATTAGTTAGCTTAGATACTATATGTATTGTCTTGTATATATATATATATATATATATATATATATATATATATATATATATATATATATATATATTAGTATTTTTATATATAAAAACTTGCGTATCCTATGATATGGTGTTTTAGTTGTATCCTAGTATCTTAGCTTAGCTAGTGTGGCCTAGTTACATTGTGTGTGGATCTAATACCCTAGAGTTGGACTCATACAACCTAAAAATAGCTAGTTTGACTATGTTTGACTAGTTTGACATAGAGTTGACCTAGTTTGACTATTTTGACTTAGAAATGATTTTATGACCTAGAATTGAACTAGTTTAACTTAATTTTATTCCAACACCTTGTATTAATGCAATATTCTATTTATAGGTCAGTGTGACACCAGGTCGGACACAATTTGATATTTATTGCTATGGACTGCAGGAGAATACATTCTCTGATAGTTTCTATTATTTGATAATTACTATAATACAAGTATTTAAAAATATTTTACATGACTCTTGACACATTGGTACACAGACTAGTATATACATGGATCAGTCATGGGATGTTATTTATTATTTCATTGTTCCTCGTGTTCCCATATGATTAAAAGCAATATTTAGTAGTAGACAATATTCAATGTCCAATGTTTCATGTTTACAATGCCTTGAGTATCTTACATCGTAACATGTCATGGTTGGATCCATTGTACTATTCGGGAGAAAGGGAAAGTGTTAGCTAGATATGTGATCAAATCCTAGACAATGTTCAATGTTCAATATTTAACTTAGACAATGTTTATCCAACATTAATTAGACAATGTTCAAACCAAGCCGATCACATATCTAACTAGTATTTCAATCACTTAGCATGGTTACAATTCTTTACCATACTCTATTTCATTATCTCATTCTATTTTATTGTCTTATTCTATTCTCATCATGATTAGTGTATACCCTATTGCTCTTGTTTACCTGTTCCTTTTTTCATAGTATGATATTGTTCATTGTTCTTCGTCTTGTATTATATTCTCTATTTCTGTTTATAGTCATTATCAATTGAATATAACTCCTATTGGGTTGTACTTCACTCCAATCCTGAGTAGATATATTTTTTTAGATGAATGATTATTGAGGATGTGTTCAACTTACTATAGGCCAACAGATGGAGTATCAGCTGAGGATATAGTGCCAGATACTGAGGCCATTTAGATTTCCATATCTTGTAAGAGTTGTTTCTAGTTAGATTTTGGATTGTATCATTATTTTGAGATCTTGAGTTGTGTTTAGATATTTTGTTGGACCTGTGATATATTGAAATTTGTATTTCTTTTCTTTCTATTCCATATCATGCTCACATCTTCCTTTAGTCTTTATATATGATTGAGTATTGACTACCCTTTATTATGTCATCATATTGCTCCTCCATTTGGAGTTGAGATTGTATAATAGGTATTATATATATTGTGTGAGATGTTAAATAGTATTGAAGACTAAGACAACGTTCTACCGCTGATGCTGCGACGTAGGCTGGACGTACTTACGTACTCGTGCCCCTATACTGGCCAGGCTTCGCAATAGTATAATATCGTGGTAGTGCAATAACTTAGTTGTACTACTGCGAGTCTGCGATATGATAGGATATAGGATACTAGGATGAGAGCGTATACTCAATCACAACTAGAAAACAATTCCAAACTAATTAAATCTTTCCATCTTCATTCTGAATATTGCTTTCCTTGAAAATTTATGTCCTTCTTTGATAATATCGTATCTTGCTCAATATTAATTCCTTATTTAGAATCGGTCTTCAGGATGCCGCTAAAGACGTATTTCTAGCGCTCAGACGCAATGTCAGCAAGATCAGTCACTTCATCGCCTATGATGGTAGCACCAACAGACGTTGTTCCAGCAGCTATATTCCAGAGATCCACTTCACTAATCCAGGTGGGAAATGGTTAATGGTTTAGAACAACCCTTTAACGAATATTTGCAATTATCCCAAGGCAGCATCAATGACTTGGTTCAGGCTGAGTACGACTCACTAACTGCAAAATTTGCTCAGAAGATAGAAACTTTAAACAAATCCATCCAGGAACATCAGCAAGAGATGGAGAAAGAGCAAGCAGTATTGGTGGAGTGTATTCCTTAGCTAGCTCATTACCGTACCGAATGTGAAGGATATGAAGTGAGGGTTCAAGAACTGGAAGCTGAACTTGCTCAAACAAGGGAGAGGCTTCTCAAAGCATCACTAGTTCGTGATGTATTGGGGGGCCAAGTGTTTACGGCTCAACCGAACTTGAAAAATATGGGTGTCATCCACGCAAGTTTTGTTGATTCTCTGTCCGAACTATCTCTCTTGAGCAATGACGAAGCAAGGCTGGAACTGGCTCGCACCAACATTTTAAACTCCAGGAATAAGAGAATGGCTGCTTTGGCGTAACAAATCCGCAATTTAACAGCTCCTCCCCAATAATATACTCTTTTGCTCCTTTTGTAATTTGTTATTCCTAGAGATAATAAAGATACATTTTTTGAATTTGTGGACCCATCACTTTGAAATATAAATGATAGGCTAAGGTGAAAGTGACATCAGAGGTAATATAGACATGATATACTTTCGGTAAGGTTTAGCTGAATATATCTATTCAGAGGTAATATGAACATGATAGAATATGATCCAACTAAATTTGTGTACAAAACACTATCAGATGTAATATGGACATGATAGGTTTTGAAGATTCAAATTAGTTAAATATATCTATTCAGATGTCATAAGAACATGATCGAATATGATTCAGCTAATCTTTGTATGTAGTATCATCAGAATGAAATCTTCACCATACTCCATTAAACAAAGGAGATCAAGCATAATACTTCTTCAGGAATTTGCCGTTGATAGGAGCCATTATCAAATCTCCATTAGGCTTGGCTAATCTGTAAGCGCCATTTGAAAATGTTATTTCAATCACATAAGGGCCCTCCCATTTGGGCTGGAATTTCCCCTTACTTTTATGTGTAATGATCATTGGCCTCTTTACTGTCACTACCACATTCCAGAAACAGGGGTATTTTTGACTTTTATAATATTTAATATTATGGTAGTTGCAATTAATTAATTTTATAATAGTATATTTGATTTAAATAATTATGTGATGTGTAATTATATATATAATTATATGTAGTGTTCATTTGTGTTTGAGCTAGTAGACTTGACCTAGAAGCCAGTAGACGAACACCTGTCAGAATTATGGAATTTTGAGGTTAATTGTTTTATTTTAGAATTTATTTATTGGAGGTTGTAATTAATTACCGTATTTATTTAATTATTGCGCATTGCCTTTGCTTCGATATTTGGAGCAGTATCCTGACTTCTGTCTTCCAACAAATTTCACAATCTTGCCGTAGAGATGCCCGCCTTCCATTCTGCTATTTTTGTAACTCATAATTATGCTCTCTGTGCATTATTTCTAGCCGCACAAAAACCATCGCGGACGTTTATTTAATAAATTCCTATTTTGTATCGTTGTGCGTTCCAATCAAAAATTGGAGGCAATGTTGACCTATTTTTCGTGCGGCACAAATTAGGATAATAATCTGTTCTGAGTCTTCTTCATTATTGGTATTGATGACCCGACCTGATTTTGGTCCCATGTACTCCTAATTAATTTTTGAACACAGCTTGCATTTTTCTAATTAAATTGAGGATAACATTTTGACTGATTTCATAAATCCTAATTTAATTCTAATACCCAATTAATTAAACTCGTGCCTAACGCACCACACCCTCTCACCATGAAAATTTCTAAACATATTTTTCTCCATAATTTTTGTGTCATTTTATGTGTTCGTGCAATTTCCCAAATTTAAGGGGCTAAGTTGCAATTAATGAATTAGGTGCCCTCACCCCATTGGCCAAAACCAAATGGAAGGGGGTCACAAACTTGGGTCCAATTTACACTCATCCTTTTACCACTCCTCATGAAGAAACTATTTCTCTTCATGACAAATCCTATCCCTCCATTTAAGATGGAGCCATCCTCACCACACAACACCCCTAAAAAAAATCCCTCAACACTCTTCCCAAAGCAACTCTACATGCAATGCTTGGCCGGCCCTAATTTTTGGTAGCCACATCATCCTCTCCATACAAAAGAAGAACCACCCTCTCCTTTAAATTTCTTCACACAAAACCATCCAACACCATCACCAGAATCATCACCAACACCAAAACATTCACCACCATCATCACTGCTACCACTCCGGTCCGGCCGACCGCCGGAGTTCGACCCAAGCGGTGGGACTGCATCCCCACCACGGCTCCGATCCTCCCTGCACTGTCCGGCCGGGCTGTACTCCGACCCCGGCCTGCCGTCAGCCGCTGCTGCCCAACTGCTGCTCTGCCGCCGGCTGCCACTGCTCGGCCGCCGCTGCTGTTCGGCTGCTGCGCCGGCCGGCTACCCCTAGAACCACCACCATCAAATCCCGCACACATCATAATGGGGTTCCTGTGGAGGTTGTCGTTCGTTTTTTTGACCGGATTTCCATATAATTGGGAAGTTTATGCTGATGAATTTTTTGGGAACAAACCCTCTTCTACGTTCAATTCAAAAAGAGCTCACAATGCTGATGAGCAGCTTAAGGTTTCATCTGATGGTTCGTGTAGTATATATCCAGTTCACCTAGATGAGTTCCCAATGAGTAAGCTCCTTGATGTTTTAAACTCTACTCCGGGGACATCTATAGATGATTTGTTGAAGAAAAGCTTCACTCCAATGTCAAAAGGAAATTTAGATGAACAACAAACTACAAATTCAGCTGAATTTAGAACCAGAAGGCTATCAAATGATTTATTACCAGAAAGAATTTTATGTCACCTCCACCGCGCCGACGCCGGGAAACCCCTCTCCCAACGTGAGCCCCTCCTTTCTCTTCCCTCTTTCTTCTGTTCTGTCAGTTAAAAGTTACGGTTTAGTTAATTAGTTAATATATGATTAATTAGTTAATTAACCAGTTAATTAATTAATCAATTAGTTAAATTATATTAGTTTAGTTTAGTTAATTATTTATTAATCAGTAAATAAATTCTTAATCAGTTAATTAATTTATTAATTAATTAGTTTAGTAATTTCATGTAATTAGTTTATTTTTATGTATTAAATATAAGGGTTTGATTATGTAAAATATAATAATTTGTTGGGATTTATATTATTATTAAAGAAATAGTTTCAATAATCAAAATTTGTTCGAAATTGGTTAGTTGGATTGGTACTGAAATTACTAGAGATATAAATACATTGGCTTTTACATAAATTCTAGATTTTTATAAATAAACTTTTAAGTGTAATTTTGTTCGAAAGGGAAGTTTTAACAATTATTGTTCAAATAATTTCGAAATGATTTTCATTAAATTAAGGTGTTTTCTCTATGTATTGAGGACTCGGTATCCTTATCTCGATTTTCGTGCCGAGCTCCGATCTTGGACTTCTTTATATAGTTTCTAGCTATTTGGACTGCTCCGGACCCATTGGAACTAACTGCTATTTCATTTGGGATCCCCTTGAGAAGTGTGGCATTATGTACATTCTTTGATTTGCTAATATACATATATAAAAATATTTGATTGATATATATATATACCAATATGTATTTTGGTATAAAAATATATATTTATAAACATCTATTAGTGTATATACACAAATATGTATTTTGTATAAATACTAAGAGACACTTATATATATATTATATACGTTTGTATTGGTATATACTCTGAGGGTAAATGTGTATTTATATACGAATCCCTACTAGATGACCCTAGTTGACTAGAGCCATGCCTGGCAGAGCCCTGAGTTCATGTATTTGTGATGTGTTAGTGTAGCACCTGATGCAAATGTTGTATTGATATATTTTAGGACTGTTGGATCCTCCAGACGATACTCTGGGACAGGACATTGGTTTTACCAGCTAAGGACCCAAGGCGAGTATATTCTCTGATTAGTTTCTAATTTATGATATCTCCTATGTTCACTGTATCTAGTGTAAATATCCATGTTCTTGACACGTTGGTTACACGGATTGGTATACACGAATCTCGTTATGAGATGTTATTCCTTATTCATGGTGTAGCTTGTACAAGACTTGTTTTTCTTGTTATCTTGTGCATGTACAGACACTGATTCCCGGGGAGATTTGCTACCTTCCTAGGGAATCCCGTGCCATAGCGTACCATGATTGGATCTACTATACCAGTCGGGGGTGGGGAGTATTTTAGTGTAGATATGTGATCATACCCAACTTTTCATGCATCACAGCTCACCCCACATCTCACGTCGGGTGCGGCCTGACCATCTCCGTGCCTCATAGCTGTTACGTGTGATTAGCCTGACCTCTACATGCATCATAGCTAACCAACGATTAGCCTGACCTTCGTGAATCATAGCTAATCACATGTAACCAGCCTGATCAAGTTCCCAAGCCGATCACATATTAAAGCTAGTACTCACACACTTAGTCATAGGATTCCTGCTCATTGACATATTGTTCTTTTCCTGCATTTACTTACAGTATTCCAGTATTTCTCTCATTGTACATTTCTCATACCTATACATGCATCTGGTATATTTTCATCTAGAACTGCTTCATAGTTTATGTCATTTATATAGAACTGCTATTTAGAGATGTACTTTGCTCCTTCCTGACTGGAAATATTTTTCCAGACTGTGACCTTAGTAGACTGGTTTCCGACACTTGGGGGATTGAATGTTACTGATTGCAGGTATGATTATTGTGTCATTAGACTTGTGTTGTATTCTTTTATTTCTTCATTTCCTTTCGTGCTATAGTTGTGATTGAGTATTTCTAGATTTATTTTATGATATCCACGTCTCCTTATGGAGTTGGATACTAGCGTGAGATTGTTTAGATAGTACTTGACCTAGACAGCGTTCTACCGCCGATGCTGCGGCATAGGCTGGACGTACCCACGCTCTCGTGCCCCTAAACCGGGTGCGGGTCGTGACATTTACAGCTAAAACTAGTTCACCAACTTTGAACACTCTTTCCTTCACTTTTTGATTAAAAGCTCTGGAGTTGCGTGCTTGGTAGAACTCGATGCGCTGTTGAGCTTGAAGGCAATTTTGTCTAACCCTTCTAGCTCTTGATATCTTAAACGTCATTATTTTTCTCAGTCAGTTCATTAGCTACTGCTATTCTGAGCGATAGAATTTGAATTTCAATAGGGAACACCCATTAACTAATGAAAATAGAGTACAACCCGTTGGTGTTCGTACCGTTGTGCAGTATGCCCACAGACATTCTCCCAATTTCTCGTTCCAATCTTTTTTGTTCGAAGAGACAAACTTCTTCAAGAGTTTGATGATGGTTTTGTTGAAGGCTTCCGCTAAACCATTAGCAGCAGGATTATATGCCGTTGAGGCCATATTTTGTATCCGATTCTTATCACAAAATCGGTATAACGCTTGACTGATGAATTGAGGCCCATTGTCTTGAATTATCCTTCGGGGTATCCCAAAGCGATAAATTACATGATGCTTGATAAAGATGATCACATTGGATGTCTTTACCTCAGCAAGAGGAATTGCCTCCGCCCATTTGGAGAAATAGTCAGTAATAGCCAATATAAACCAATGTCCTCTAGAAGATGAAGGATAAATATGACCAATAACGTCCATATCCCATGCTTCAAAGGGCCATGATAAAATAGTAGGATGCAAATATTCAGAAGGTTGATGTATAAAATCTGCATGAACCTGACAGGCTTTACATTTTCTTGTATATTCTATGGCATCTGCAATCATAGTAGGCCAGTAGTAGCCCATCCTCCTGATATAATCCTCTAACTTAAGACCTGGTTGATGTGATCCACATACTCCATCATGAGCTTCTCGGATAATCCGCCTAGCATCATCACCGGAGAGACATCGTAACAATAGTCCATCATATGTTCGGCGATACAAACTTTGTGAAGAAGCATCAAAATAGAAACGTAGCGATCGTCTTTTGATAGATGCTGCTTCTTTAGTATCCTCTGGTAAGATTCCATATGATACGAACTCTATAAAGGGACTTCTCCAATCTCTCTTAGGAGGAACCATGTTTGTAACATAGCTGCATTCTATTTGAAAATTATTTTCACGCAAAACAAATCTCTGTTAAGAAGGATCACCGAATTCTGCCTTCTTATAGGAATAGCTAGATCTGCAGCTAGACTGGCAAGAGCATTAGCTTCCAAATTTTGAGATCGAGGAACATGTTCTAAGAAGAATCCTTTAAAAGACATTGCTATCTTGACTGTTGCTCGGTAATAAGGAATAAGATCTGGATTGCGGACTTCATATATTCCTCTGAACTGATTGACGATTAGCTGAGAGTCACCAAAAGCTTCCAAATTTTCAACATCCAATTCTTTAGCAACTTGAAGCCCAATTAGTAGAGCATTATACTCTGCCACATTATTAGAGCATGGTTCACTAAGAGAATATGCTCGATAAATGATGAGTTTATCAGGAGTCACCAGAACAATCCCTACACCTGAAACCACATTTCCCTTGGGACCAGTTCTGGAAGCACCATCAAAGAATAGCTGCCATGTATCACCTTCCATTGCGGAATTATATTCTGCAACTTCGTCGGGAATGTCATCATATAATTTGGAGGTTTCTGGAATTGGATGGGTTGCTAAGAAATCGGCCAAGGCTTGACCTTTCACGGATTTCTGAGGGACGTATACCATATCATATGGTGTCAATAGCATTGCCCAAGTCGCGAGTTGGGAATTAAGAATACTTGGCTTATTCATCAAAACCCGAAGTGGGTTGACTCTGGATATGATATGAATAGTTTGGCCTGTCACATAATATCGTGTCTTCTAAATGGCAAATATTAGGGCCAAGCATTCTTTCTCTACTGGGTTATATCTGTGTTTTGCTCCGACCATCATCCTGCTTAGATAGTATAAAGCCTGTTCATGACCCTCATTGTTCTTCTGTATGAGGAGAGCTCCTAAAGAATGATCCATTGCTCGAACATATAGAAAAAATGGTCTTAGTAAGATAGCGTTTGATGTCGTTAAACGCTTGTTGACAGGCTTCGTCCCATACAAATGACACACCTTTCCTCATTAGAAGAGAAAAAGGTTCACATCTTCCAGAGGGGTTGGATATGAATCTCCTGATATAAGCTAGACGACCTTGAAGTCCCCTAAGTTCTCTGAGAGTGCGGGGCGGCGCATTTCTAGGATGGCTTTTACTTTATCAGGGTCAACTTGAATGCCTTTAGTAGTAATGACAAATCCCAAAAATTTGCCACTGGATACACCAAGAAAGGACTTTATAGGATTCATTTTGAGTTAATGTTGGCGCATCAAATCAAATACTGTCTTCAAGTCTTAAATATGATTATCCTTGAGGCATCTTTTGATAGCAATATCATCTACGTAACATTCCACCATTTTGCATAAATACTTATGGAATATGTTACTCATAGCTTGTTGATATATGGCCGCCGGCATTCTTCAATCCAAAAGGCATGACTGTATAGCAATATACTCCTAGCGGAGTACGAAAAGCAGTATTCTTCTCATCTTCAAGATTCATTTTAATTTGATTATATCCTGAAAATCCGTCCATGAAAGACATGTGCTCAAAACCTCACGTATTATCGATCATGACGTCTATAATGGGAAGAGGGAATTCATCTTTAGGACATGCCACATTTAGGTCTCGGAAGTCGATGCAAACACGCACTTTTTCATTTTTCTTCATAACTGGGACAACATTAGCGACCCAATCAGGATGTTGTTCTTCCCGGATGAACCCACAAGCTATTAATTTCTTAACTTCAGCTTCAATGGCATCCATCATATCTGGGCGGAACCGGCATTGATGTTGCTTCACAGGCTTTGAATTAGACAATATATTGAGTTTATGAGTAGCCACTTTTGGATCAAGACCTGGCATATCCTCATAATTCCAATCAAAGACATCGATATATTCTTTTATCAGCTGGATCATTTCTTCTTTTTCTTCTTTAGAAATATTGTTACTGATAAATATCGGCTTTGGTGAAAATTTATCCCCAACATTGACTTGGATAACCTTGTCTTCAGTGGGTGGTTCTCTTTGTTCGAACCGGAGTTCCCATTATGTATCCATTTGTTGTGCCCAAGATTCATTTTAAAATGGTTCAGATTATTGTTCCTCTGTTTCTAGGGAATCTGTCAACACCATATTTACTGATAATCCCAGTTCAAATTTGTCATCTGAATCGGAGGATGGCAAATCATTTTCAGAAGAGGAAATGGTCTCATGACTTGACTCACAGTTGCTTGGAGCTGCAAGGGATGTGGTATACCCTAGCCCGAAATAAGTTCGTTGACAGTAAGGATCACCATGCAACGGTATTCGTCTGCCTTTTCCATAATTGAGGCCATATTTTAACTTCAAATCATAACCCATATTTTGCATAATCTTTAAAGCCCGTGGCTATATCTGTTGATTTGCATTTCCCCAACATCATACTCGGGAGAATCTTCTTATACAATCGATCTATTCCGTATGCGACCGAAGACTATTAGATGCTAATCGTTGCGAGTAGGTGAAACAATAAAAATAGAATCTTCATGTGGCCTATATGTCGTGACGACATTAGATGTTGACGCTACTTCCCATACATATGGATGATAGAAGTATATAGCTTCCAAGAATTTTTGTGCTATGGGTTCTATGTCTTTATGAGGAGAAAAATCTTGATTAGGAAATTGGGCGTCAGTATACTGGAAAAGAGAATCTTTATTATCATCAGCAAACACATCCCTATTTATATCAGATAGCTGCTTGTTGCGCCTAAGGTCAATAACCAAAGGTGGAGGTTTCTTGTTCAGATTGATCACTAGAGGATCATTTCCTCCTTTCGACTTTGTTTTGCCCAAGTGAATAGTCATAGGTTCCGAGACTTTTGGACGGGTAACCCGCCCTTTCATTTGGATCGACAAAGGTTGCTCAGCAGATGGTTCCCCTGGCTCATGGTGGACTTCTTCCTCCATTTTGCCTAACACCTCTTTCATATGGTCTTGAGTGTACAAAAGGGCATCAGAATAGTAGGATTCAACATCCTTGAATGGATTGAGATCAGCAACTTCTGTTTTTACTGTTCCTTGAGCATCTACATATTTGAAGCATTGATGCAGAGTTGAAGGAACAATATTATGATCATGGATCCATGGTCGACCCAATAGAATATTGTAAGACACCTATGAATCAATGACATAGCATATAGCTGTCACGCCCCAGTCCCAAAATATCGAGGGACTAGAGACGTGGCAATGGCCAGCAGCATACACCGATGGACAAACCTTATTTAATGGATCCATCGGGGCGTGCTTAAGCTGTAGTACAACAATAATGGTCAAAATATAATAATCTCATCCACAGATATGAATACAACAATATCAAAATCATAAAGCAAGATCAATCTCAAAAAAATATAAACTCGAAAAATAACCCGATAATGAGTCTGATACATCTGTCAAGATACAAGAATAAAGATAACCACAACAAAAACTGAGTATAGAACAGTATATACTCAGAAGATACCCTCAGGGATCACTCATCTACTAGATCTAGTACTGCTCCAGTACCTGCTCCTGCTAATGCTCCTACTTCGTATACCTCAGGATAGACGTATACCTCAGGATAGATCTCATCTGCTAATCCTGTCACGCCCCAGTCCTAAAATATCGAGGGACTAGCCACATGGCAATGGCCAGCAGCACACACCGATGGACTAACCCAATTTAATGGATCCACCGGGGTATATTTAAGCTGTATTACAATGATCAGGGTTTACTAATCTCATCCACAGAATAAATACAAAAATATCAATAGAAAGTATTAAACAACATCCAGTCAAAAGTAAATAAAATCGGGGAACAACCCGATATTAAGTCTGTTACAAATGTTCTCTAAAACAGGAAATAAAGAGTTTATTTGCCAATAAAACAGAGCATGGCGAAGCAGTTGTTCAGGAAAAGTCCTCAGCGATCACCTCGTCCTCAGGGTCTGGTACTGTTCCGAGAAGTGCTCATGTTCCGTACACCTCAGGGTAGATCTCGTCTGCTAATCCTGGGGACATAATCCGGATCCAGGTCCTCAGGGGACATAGCAAGGTACAAGAAAGCTCATGCCAAAATAAATGCAGTGCAGCAATAAATAAAACTATAGGGTAAACTATACAACCAGCTAAGTGATATGCAAGTGAGAGTTTTAATCATACTCGGGCTGAGACTACTACAGGATCAGTGTCGGAGAAACCCATAGCAGTATTTTCTCGAAGGGCTAGTACGGTACCAAAGCTCTGTGTCAGAGTCTAAGGCACATCCATTAAATTATTATATATATATATTTAGCCTTTTGTATGGTAAATCTCTCCCAACCCAATGTAATCTCACGTCTCATGTCCATGACACGCAGGATCAAAACAAATACAGCAAGTCAGAATAAAATCTAAGCATGTAAAATATCTATGTCATGAATCTTGTATCCTATACAGAATCACCTTGAATATTTTAGGAAGATTCTATTTCATGATTCGTGTCAGGTGTCCTGGGTATAATGTACTTGATATGGCAAGTACGAGAATGTAAAGGGTCACGATATCCATCCCTAGATGACCTTACACAACCCCGCATACGGTATTGGCACCCGACTATTAATCGGACACTAAGTAAGTCACACGGCCCTAGGTTTAAGCATGCACAATAATGTATATATGTCAAGGAAATAAGTAGCAAAAGCTGCAGGATTTGGCAAGGTACACTTGCTTGGGGTTCCGGCTCCAATTGTAGTTCTGGCAGTAGTGGAATTTGCAGGGAGTACTCCGGTTGCTGAAATAGACATCATAATCAGATCCAGAAAATATTAATCAGCAAGAAACACCTGTCTTTGAGTCCAATTTAGATACAGGAGAAAAAATAACATTTTTAGGTCAAGGCGGGGTCCACATGTGGGACGCTTTGCACCAAAAAACGTGTCAGGGTCAAAGGTCTCCAAATCTATCAAACTTAGTGTCAACATGTCAGGAACGATGATACGAACCCAATGGAACTTCCAGAATTGGATTCCAATGAGCCGATCACAAAATCGCCCGTAAAGTGTAGCCTATGGGGCCCACAAAACGCGATTTTGTCAACGTTCTCAGAATCGTACCAAACTTGGGTCACAGGAACAGCGTATTGCTATGAGTCCGATGGCGCAAGTTTTGTCTCGATCCGACGTATGTATACTAAGTTACAGCGTGATCCAGAAAGTACGGATACGGGACGTTGTCGACGGATACGCGTTGATTTCGGTATGCACACACATCCGAATCAACTTTCTCAAAATCTTGTACGTCCGTATCAACGACGCGCACGTATCGGTGAAGACTGCACGTGACCAAGTCGTCCCGTTTGGCGGGGCGTACTCAGTTCCGGGGTGAAACAGGGCGTTGATTTTCCTATTTTTGGATCGCCGTTCGCGATCGTCACAGGACGCGACGCACCGAGCGGGTTGCACGGGCATCGAGGGGGTCATGCTGTCTACGCGTCACAACTGACGAAATCAAAAACAGGGCAACGAGGAGAGAGATATGGGTACCTGAACAGGGCTCCAGAAACTAAGAATTCTCTTGTGTCCGTGTTGACACGACACAGCGTGTCCGAGTCCTGTGCGACCTAGGGTTAGGGTTTGGCCTCGTTGGAGCTCCTACGGCCGGAGGCGGGCCGGAGGGAGGCCCGGGACGGAGGAGGCGGCACTGGCCGGAAGCGGCGGCGCGCGGAAGGCGGTGCGGAGGGCTGAGCCGGCTGCTGCTGCGGCTGAGGCTTGCTGTCGAGGCAGAGGATCTTGGCTGTGGCTGAGGGAGGGAGGAGGAAGGAGAAGGAGAGGGAGGCCGGGGCGGTGCGGCGAGGCAGAGCTGGGCAGCGGGTCGGGTGGCGGCGGAGGCAGAGGCTAGGTTTCCGGCGGGGGAATTGGCCGGAGAAGAGGGGGCTTCGGGGGAATTTATAGGCGGAGATAGGGAGAGGGAGCGACGGCGGTTGAACGGGGTAGGCGGCCGGACAGGGGAGCCGGAGTGGCGGACGTTGTGGGTAGCCGGAGCGCCGCTGGGAGGTTAACGGGCGGCGGGTCGGCCGGCAGAGGGGAGGAAAATGACGTCGGGTTGGGAGGGGAAAGGTTAACGGGTTTCGGGCGGTAATGGGTCTGGTCGGGTCAGGCGGATCCGGCCCGATCCAAAAATAAATGCGTGTCGGGTCGGGCTTGTCACGCCCCGATCTCCCGCCGGCAATTTCGGCCGTTCCCGCTAGGCGGGAATCACCCTCGCCAGCGCTCCCGCGGAACGATCGCTTGACCCATCCGGGCGTAATGTCGCATGAGCGTGATCCACGCCCGTGCAAGGCCATGGTTCATTGGCTGGCGGCAAGAGTTCTAAGCCAAAGAGTCGCACAGATTGTCCGAGTGCAGCAGAGTCATGAACGCATAGGCGATCGGTAACAGGTCCACTGAGTTGACAAATATAGCGGAAGCATTGAAACACAAGTTGAAGTAAAGCAAGCTCTTTATTGATATAAAGAGGTGTTACAGGCGGCGTCTAGCCGAGATTACAAGTCGCTCAAGCCTCTCTCTCTGAAACAGTAAAAGCGTGCCAAGTGGCTACAATTATGGAATGATCGTAGAGACGATGTTCAGGCGAGTTCGGGCTATGTTCCCAACATTATGTCTTGTATATATGCTTCAGTTCCGGACGCACCGTTGCTTCAGAGTGATCTTCACGCCTAAGCACGCACGTTGGAGGCATCCGCACCGAACAAGTTTCTTCCGCACCCTGCATAAAAACTGGTGGATTATCAGTACATTGAATGCACTGGTGTGGAAGCTACTCGCCCGCTCGACCAAACCAAACACGTAATACAGGTTCCGTGCACAACTATTGAGTTGTCTTTCTAGTTGCCTTAGGATCAGTTTTATGCAAACATTGAATAGCCTAATGTGTCGGGCAGTGCGCCGTGCAACATGAGAGAAAACACGACGAGACTTACCAACTTACCATCTCCTTCCCTGTCCAAGGCAAACATTGAGGCAAACAGTATAAATTCAAGTACGACAAGTATAAGCATTCAGGGGCATAGCATATACAAATACGAGGGTCATTTTAACATGATCGTTCTGGTGTTTAGTTATTTCTTGATGCGATACAGTGACTCACACGCGGATAGCTGCTAAGCGAGGATGACTTATCTATATGAACACGGTCGCTGGCAAAGCTATTATGGACGTAGCCGAGGACAATGATAGCTTGCTACAAGAGTACACGATGCGCTGCAAGCTACCCAGTCCCGAACACGATGACTACACACAAGTTCCATCCGGATCGGATCGGCCCCGGTGCCCCGGTGACCGTCCGTGGAATAATACCTCGGGTCCGAGTTGTCCGCGACATACAAGCATTGGGTCTTTCCAATTATCACGAGATACACGAGAACACGAGAACACGCGTGCACTAGAACAAGAGAACATGAGAACACGAGTGCACGGGAACACGAGTACACGAGTACACGGGATACTTGAATCTTGTTTCTGTACAATAACTTGCCTTGATGCATTCCCCTGGTTCGGGGCTGCCTGATGACCTAATGGTCCCGGATACTTGCAGGGTCAAACATGCACGGAACGACTACTTAGTAGTCTCCCGGAGTTGGATGAAAACAAGGCAACATTCAAGCAGACAAGCATGCGTTTCTAAGGAACATAAGCAGGCACGTTGCTCGGACCCGAAGGTAAGCCGAGAGATGTAATCGTTAGGGACTTAGCATGCGAGGGTCTGAGTATAAGCAATATTTTATTTTCCATGTTCTAGCATAGCAATACAGGTTGGGATTATTCCCTTAGCTTGGTGCGTTAGATTTATTAGCATGCAGGGGGTGAATCACCTAGCGACTAGCATGAATATTCCAGATTTTATGTGTGCTGGCTAAGCAAAGACAAGTTCACTGTAGCCACCCACCTTAGCGATGATTCGCCTCGGTAGAGCGATACGCCGAGCGAGCCTCTGAAAGTCCAAGCCGGATTCCTATAGGGACAAGTCTGGATATCCTTTGCTTTTTGTTTGAGGCAAAGCGGGTCGGGACAACTGCACTATTGCCGTTTGAAACGGCAGTCCGCTAGAGCGGAACGGGGTGTTACAGGGCTAGTGGGTCGGGTCTGGGTTTTGGGCCCGGATCCGACCCAATAAGGATTTGGGTTTAGGTAAATCGGTTTGGTTCAGCTATTGGTTTGGTTTGGTTTATTTAAAATAAATCCGGTTTATTTGGTTTAATTAAATAATTAGTTTTTAATACTTTTAAAAAGCTTCTGGGGTCCAATAAATTCTCAGAAAATTACCTTATGTCTAGTTTTTTATTTTACACCAAAAAAATATTATTTTTATAATATTTTATTATTATTAAACATTATTTAAAAATCATTTATATTCAAAATACCTTAGTTTTAATTAATAAAAATTTTAGAAAAATTCCAGAAAATTATGAAAAATCTAAATTAAAATTTCTTGAAAATCAGGGGGTTTACAAATCCTGGAATCATAATCCGGATCCAGGTCCTCAGGGGACATAACAAGGTACAGATAATACAAGCCAAAATAAATGCAGTGCAAAAATAAATGTAACAATATGGTAAGTATATATAACCAGCTAAGTGATATGCAAGTGAGTGTTTTAGTCATACTCGGGCTGAGACTACTACAGGATCAGTGTCGGAGAAACCCATAGCAGTATTCTCTCGAAGAGCCAGTACGGTACCAAAGCTCTGTTGCCAGAGTCTAAGGCACTTCCATTAAATTATTATTATATATATATAATCAGCCTTTTGTATGGTAAATCTCTCCCCACCCAATGTAATCTCACGTCTTATGTCCATGACACGCAGGATCAAAACTAATGCAGCAAGTCATATAATGCCTATGAATATAATGTCTATGTCATGAAACCTGTATCCTATACAGAATCACCATGAATATCTCAGAAAGATTATGTCTCATGAATAGTGTCAAGTGTCCTGGGTCTATGTACTTGATAAGACAAGTATGAGAATGTAAAGGGTCACGATATCCATGTCTAGATGACGTACACAACTCCGCGTACGGCGTTGGCACCCGACTATTAATCGGACGCTAAGTAAGTCACACGGTCCTAGGTCAAGCATGCACAACAATATAAATAAATCAAGAAAAATATGTAACAAGACTGCAAAGTTGGCAAGGTACACTTGCCTGGGGTTTGAATACCAACAGCTATCCCTATATCATTGGATCCTGCTGGTACTCCTCCGAAAGCTGCAATAAAAATCACCAACATTCTCAAAAAATATCAAATAGCTAGAAACGCATGTCCTTAAGTCCAATTTGGACACAGGGGCAAAAATGATAGTTCCTGGTCAAAGCGGGATCCACATGTGGGCCGCTTTGTACCGAAAAATGTATCAGGGTCAAAGGTCTCCAAATTCGTCAAACTTAGTGTCAACATGTCCAGAACGATGATACGAACCCAACGAAACTTCCAGAATTGGATTCTGATGAGCCAATCACAAAATCGCCCGTCAAGTGGAGCCGTGGGGCCCACGATACGCGATTTTGTCAACGTTCTCAGAATCGAACTAAACTTGGGTCGCAGGACCAGCGTATTGCTACGAGTCCGGTGTCACAAGTTTTGTCTCGATCCGACGTATGTACATAAAGTTACAACGTGTTCCAGAACAGGCAGATACGGGACGTTGTCGGCGGATACACGTTGATTCCGGTGTGCACGCACATCCGAATCAACTTCTGCGAAATCTTGCACGTCCGTATCAACGGCGCGCACGTTTGGGTAAAGACGTGGGGCACTCAGTTCCGGGATGAAACGGGGTGTTGGTTTTCCTGTTTTTTTTGCGGTTTGCGATCGCCACAGGATGCGACGCATCGAGCGGGTTGCACCGGCATCGAGGGGGTCACACAGTCTACGTGACACAACTGACAGAACAAAAAATGGGGCAACGAGGAGAGAGAACTGTTTACCTGAACAAGGCTCCGTTAACTGAGAATTCTCGTGTCCGTGTGTCGACACGACACTGTACTGTGTCTTGTGTCCGGGCTGTTCTAGGGTTTAGGGTTCTGATTACAGCCGGAGACTCGCCGGAGGCTGCGCTGGCCGGGGCTGGGCTTCGCCAGAGGGAGTCGACGTGTGCGAAGGCAGAGCGGGCTCGTGGAGTAGGAGGCGGGGCGACGCTCTTGGGCGGCTGGCGCTGCTGCGGGAGGCGTCGGCTCCGGGCTGCGCTGGGGGCTGCGGGGTCGAGTCAGGGCGGCGAGGGGCTGGGCAGCGGAGGAAGGAAGAAGGAAAGGCAGAGCGGGGCTGAGGGTGAGGCAGTGCTGGGCTGGCTAGGGCAGAGGAGGTGGAGGCAGGGGTTTTTTATAGGCGAAGCGAGGGAAAGGGAAATGAGAGGTGGTGGTTGGTCGAGCGGCTCGGCCGGGGATGAAGGGGCTGCGGGGAGGTTCTGGGCGGAGGAGGGAGGCGGATAGGTTAGGGTGCTAGGGTTTCGGTGCTGCTGCCGGAGGAAGGCAGAGGAGAGGGGAGTTCTGGGGATGAGTCGAGCGGGGCTGGGCGGAGGAGGTAGTCGAGGTCGGGGCTGCGGGGTGTGTCCGGGCGGCACTGGGGGTTCGAGGAGGTGGTGGGGAAGTCTAAGGTTCCGGCGGGTGTGGGGTTATTTATAGGGATGTCGCCGGCTGGAACAGTAGAATTCGGGTAGAATTAGGATTAGGGTTTCGGTTAGGTAATGGGTTGGGCGGCGGATCCGGCCCGATCCGCTAGGGCTAGGGTGTGGGTTTGGGTCTGCGGGTTTCGGGTCGGGTTTAGATCCGACCCGACCCGATAAGATTGCGGTTTAGTTGAACCCGGTCTGGGTTGGTTTGGGTTGGTTTGGTTCAATTGAATTGGGTTTATTTCAGGGTTTAATTTGGTTTATTTCTACTTAGTTTTTAGGGCTTTAAAAATATATTCGGGTTCCAATAAATTCACAGAAAATTATCCTATGTCCAGATTTTCATTTTACACCCAAAAATATTATTTTCATAATATTTGAATATTAATTAACATCATTTAAAAATTATTTAAATTCAAAATACCTTAGTTTTAATTCCAGAAAATTACAGAAAATTGTGCAAAATCTAAATAAAAATTTCTAAAAAATCAGGGGGGTTACAATAGCCAATAATCTTAGATTACCAATATGGATTCTCAGATGAATCTTCCCCAATGGTCTGCTTTTCCTGGCGTTGAAGCCCACAATTGTAGTGGTTGTGTAAGCCAGTTCACTGGTAGGAATTCTCAATGGTCTCAGCAGACTATGAGGGATAATACTGATTGACGATCCCGGGTCTATGTGAATCCGGTCTACCTCAATGGAGCCGACGTATACTGTATAATAAAGAGGCATGTCATATTTGTTATATTTTAACAATATATCCTCTTGAGTGAAAGTGATGTTAGGGATTGCTTCCATCACACTATGGCATTGAGGACATGCCACATGCTCTTTATCAGGAGACTTGAGCTGAGCCAAGCATACATCTGCTTGCATTAATGCTTCACTCAAGGCTGGACGAGTGTCTTTGGATAACCGAAGTAGCTCAAAAATGGACAATCTGGCTGGAGTATTAGCCAACTGAGCCAAGATGTAGAAGTTATATGGTTTCTCTAAATCTTTGTTTTGAATATTCTTCAGAGGTTTATCGAAACGAACTTCCTTTTGTTTGCCTTTGTCCACAAAAATTGGTTCGAAAGGACCTGCCTCTGGTATTACTGGTTCAGACTCTGGAGGTTTGGTAGCTGAAGTGTCTGTCGTTGCTTCTTCTTGATTCCATCCATATTCTTTGAGGTAGGCTTTTCCTGACTGTGTTCCGGTTGCTAAAGCCTCTTTTTTCGATGTCGGGGATATCCCAACCATATGGCATGGTTTACATCTTGAGTTCTTCTTAGACTTAGCTTTAGCAGCTTTAGTCTCTTCCTCAATTTTTGATACTAGATAAGGGTGAACCCACATGATCTCTCCACGCTTAGTAGTTAGGGGCACCAAATCTTGATTTTGACCCCTGGCAGGAGAAAGATTAACAATATCCATCATTGCCCGTGGAATAGGTACCACACCATCCGGTACTTCTTGAGAGGGAAAATTGCCAAATTGGAGTGAGATCATATTTACAGTGACCGTCTTCTCGTTATTACGCAAAGTGATGACTTTGGCGTCGATCAACTCCTGGATTTTCCTTTTCAGTACATAGCACGCCTTTGTGGGGTGATGTATGTATCTGTGGAAAATGCAGTACTTAGGATTATTTTTACTGCCGACTTCATTTGGACCCTTTATCTCTGGTAGAGTAAGCTTGCCACTTTTGAATAGGTTCCAGGATTCGTCTGTGTAGTTACCGAAGTATTTTGCCTGGACGTGTTGATTGCCTGGGCTTCATTTCCTTTTGAACTATGAGTATGGTCATTATTGGAGGATGACCGCTTTCCTCCATCAGAGGTAGAGATCATGATTCTGTTGTCACGAGCCTTTCGACTGTTATCTTCAGCGGCTACTGCCGATATGATAAATGAGGGCCAATCATGGAACTAATACGGTCCCGTGAATACTGAGATCAGCAAAAGTAGGTTCTTTCTGCAATATCCACCAAGGTGGAATCGGGAACTCCAGGAGGCATCTGTAAAGTAGTATGACGAAAGCGTTCAATAAATGTACGAACGTTTTCTTTTTCCATCTGCTTTACTTCGATGAGTGATGACATAGACATGTGCATTCCTCCCTCGTAGAATCGAGCGAAGAATAAAGTCTTGAAATCTTCAAAAGAAGTAATGCAGTTGTCAGATAGACTACGATACCATTGGTAAGCTACTCTAGACAGACAGCCTATAAATACTCGAGTGAGAAGGGCATCATTTTCTTGCAGCAATACCGTCATCATGCTGAAGTAGTTCATATACTGGCTTGGCGACGTCTTTCCCTCAAACAAAACCATAGCCTGTGGTTTGGATTTTGGTGGGAAAGGGATCTCATCCCAAACAGCTGGATATGGCTGGTTAATTTCCAACTTCTTGAGCTGATCTTTATGCTTCAAGGCATCAAATTGGGCTTTCAATTCCTGAACTGCTTGTATTGGATCTTCAGTTGGGAAAGGAAAAGCAGAAATATGAGAGAGTGGATGTATTGTAACTCCAACAAGAGGTAATACATTCTTCGGGTTAAGAGGTTTAGGAGCAGCTGATTCTTGATTTTGAACAGGCTCTTGGCTTCCATTGGCTGGTGGTACATCTACCCCCACACGTAGTTGAGTCGGAGGAATAGGTGTTTGAGCTATTGCAGCTGTATGTTGAGTCACCATCATTTGGTGCATACTCTCCATCATGGTATGCATCTCTTTAAGTGATGTTTCCAATGCAGTGATACGTTATTCCGTAATTCCTGATGGGGAAGTTTCTTCATGTTCGTCCCCAACAGCATAAACTCCCATTTCTCTAGAGGCCACTGAGGGATTAGTATAGATCTCTGTAGAGATTGACTCTATACTTTTTGCATCAAATTCAGAAAACTGGCGACCCCCAGTGTCGGAATCTGAAGAATAAGAAGCTGATTGTCGTGACCTCGAGCGAGTGTTTCGAAAAACACCTTCTTCGAAAGTCTCGATGAGTCTGTCTAATCTCCTTTGGCTCGGATTTCTAGAGGGATGACGTCTTGAACTTGACTTTCCTCTAGGAATATGCAAAGCCATGTTTACTGAATCAAATTGTGGTTCTTCCTCCTTTAATGACAAAGAGTAGTTCAATCAGTCGAAAACTGCCGTTTTGCTTCAGAACAGCAATACTTAATTACAACTTTATGACTATTACAACAATGTTCTCTAGGGGGTGTAATAGACATATTAGGAGATCACCTGTCTTTGCGTTTCTGGATCAAGAAATCACGCAAATCAGGAGGATTACCAGAAGAAGAAGAAGGCTTATTCTGCCTTTTTATATCAGTAGGAATATGGAGATTAGGAACCATATCCCTTTCTCTACCATAGGAATACAGCATTTCACCCATGTGAGTAGCATATGATCCATCATTTGTTTGAGGAGCCTATCTTCCCGTGAAACGAGTCTTCTTTACGCGGACAGACTTATCCTGGCGTGATTTGGAGTTTTGCACAGGTTCACATAAAACAGGGAAAGTCCTCAAACGGCCTTCAGCGTCACACGTAATCTGAAGAGTGAGAACTTTCTTCTCTTGTGGGCGTAAAAGCCTAGAGATTGGGAGATTCGTCACTTGCTTTCCTTTGATGTGATCAAAGGGTACATCTGCCTCATCATAGATGGGAGATATAATTTTACGCACGGGGCGTGTTTAAAATTTTTGCCTTGGCACTGAGGCCTTGCCAGAAATTTTACCTACCACGTCACAGACGGAAGACAAAAGTTTACGCGCATGGCGCATCTTAGACATCTGGATTGGCACTGGGGCATTGCCAGAAGTCTTGTCTACCATGTTACAAATGGGAGATAAAGTTTTACGCACAGGGCATATTCGAGACTTCTGGATTGGCACTGAGGCATTGCTAGTAGTCTTGTCTACTACGTTATAAACGGGAGACAAAGTTTTACGCACAAGGTATGTTCGAAACTTCTGGATTGGCACCGAGGCATTGCCAGAAGTCTTGTCTACCACGTCACAGACGGGAGACAAATTTTTACGCACAGGGCATGTTGGTTGTTTTGTCACAACTTTGTTGATCAGTACATGAGAGCTTGCAGGAAGGGTAGAGGACGTCTTGGGCATCCACACTTTACATAGCTTCCTGTTGTTATGGGCAGAGGAGGAACGAGAACTACCCCCAGTATGAAGCATATCTTTATAGGCAGATTGGTCGAACTGGACGACCAAAGTCTTCTTCGTCGATCCGATGGATACAACATCGCGTTGAGCAATTGCTTCCTCGTCAGAGGAGAAAGTTGTCCCCAGCAGAGTCGCCATCTTGTTTGCGGGATTAAATAAAGAGGTTTATACGAAACCTTTGCTTACAAACTAGAAAAGAGGAAAGTATAATTAATCCTATACGAGGATGTTAAGTACAATAAAAATGATTCTGGGTAGTATTGCTATGGAAGTATGGTCGGCGGTCGATCACTTTGTTCCGTGGACTACACGATGATAAAGAAGTGTTGTAGAAGAAGAATAAGAAGCTTCAAAATTTTTCTGGACTGAAGGCAAAAGCCGATCAAAGGAAAGTTGCAAGTAGGATTAAATTCCTGTTGCCAAAGTTGTCAGCCAAAACTCTCTGTCTGTGCTCTTTTCTCTCTCTGATCTGATTGTGATTGTGCCTCTATCTGTCTGTCTACCCTGTGACCAGGGGTCTCTATTTATAGAGATCAATCAAATAACTGTCTAGGTTGGCGTAAAAGCCAAGTAACTATCTTTTTGGCATAAAAGGCCAAATTGTGAAGATAGTTGCTTCTTTTACGCTGTAGTTATGACAACTGCTACCCACGTTTCAATAATCTTCTGAATCTGCATATGATACGTGTCCCTTTATAAGGTAACGCGTATAACCGTTTCTCGAAGATCGTGGCATGCAAGCAACGTAGGTAACTGCCCCTGCGTAAAATGGTTGGCATAAAAGCCAAATAACTGTTTTGTTGGCGTAAAAAGCCAAACTATGAAGATGATTGCTTCCTTTATGTTGTGGTTATAATAACTGTTACCCACATTCAAATAATCTTCTGAATCTGCGTATGACATGTATCCCTTTATAAGGTAACGCGTATAACTGCTTCTCGAAGATCACGACGTGCAAGCCACGTAGGTAACTACTCCTTGCGTAAAGCTTGATGATTCACGAATAACAGATAACCAGCGTAAAGTAGCCAATTATCCTTCATGACTGAGGTCTTGAGCGTATTCTGGGCTAAATAGCCTTATCACGTACCTTTACAAATATAGCCGAGTTGGCGTATTTCGAGGAGATAGCATACGACGTACTCCTATAGTTGAAAATAGCCTGGTTGGCATAAAATGCTAGGATAGTGATGTGAGTGTGTTAGTCGCTGTTTTAGCTTTCCCAGTCATGAAAAAATAGAACAAAATTCTTGTGCATTAAATGCAGAGATATGCCTAAATCTCGTGCATTAAATACAGAGATATGCCTTAATCTCTGTACAGGAAACAACTTTTGACGTGGCGTCTGATTTTGTCTTATCTTGAGCGTAAAAACTTATTTCTGCCCATGTAGAATAGGCAGCGTATTCTTTAAATACGTAAAAATGACTTGTATCAAGAATATGTCACTAAATCGTACAGTACTTTTGTCAAATGTTATCTGTGCAAAATTATCATCACAGCCGTCCTCTCGATCATCGTGTAGTACTTTTGTCAAATGTCAGGTTCACTGTTTTGTATGACAAATTCAACCGAGGAATACGAAGAGTTCCTCGTACAAGTTTATGCTGCATAAAAAATAATGTATTTTAAACTTTACGATGGAAGGTAAAGAAACCTTTTACGCAGAACAGCCTTGAAGCACTACTTTACGTGGAGAGCTTTGAAGCTCTACTTTACGCCAAACAGCTTTGAAACTCTGTTTTACGCAGACAGCTCTGAAGCCATATTTTTTGCCACACAGCCTTGAAGCTCTGCTTTATGCGGAGAGCTTTGAAGCTCTACTTTACCCCAAACAGCTTTGAAGCTCTGTTTTACGCGGAGAGGGACTTCATGTATTTGGGGGTTTTAATTGCATAATACGCGTACACTTCCCCAGCATATTTCATGCTTCTATACCGGGCATTCATCTCTCTGCCACGTATCACTATAGGACACGATCTACAAATTCTACTAACAGGTACAACTCCTCCTCTGGTAAGAATTCGAACACAAATAGATAAAGGTATAGAGGCAATATTGTGTTTGGCAATAAAACTAGATGATATGAATGAGTGGGTGGCTCCCGTATCAAACAATGTCACAGCAGAAAAAATAAAAATAAGAGTAATACCTGCTATGACATCAACCTCATGATCCATGTCATCCACTTCCAATGCAAAAGTTTGCCCATTCCTCTATGGTTGTCCATGTCCGGCTCTCATATATTGGTCCTCCTGGGTAGGTAGCGGTGGTCCTCGCTGAAATCCTGCTGCTGCTGGGGGTCGAGGTGCTCCTGGTCTAGTTATCTGCTGTGCTGGCTTCGGTGTTGGAAGCGCTAGTCTCTGTACGGGCGGTGGAAGTGTCTGCTGCATTGGGCAATCTCTCGCCAGGTGCTATCCGGAGCCACATCTCATACACTGACCTAAGCGGGTTCGACAATCTCTCAAAATATGTTCGTGTCTCCCAGAATAATTACAGTGGGGCTTCTCCATATTCTGGTACGGTCCTGCTCTGTATTGGTACTGTTGTTGCTGAGCTAAAGGACGTCTGATAGGTCCTCCTTGTTGTGTCCTTGCGGGTTGTCACGACCCGCACCCGGTTTAGGGGCACGAGAGCGTGGGTACGTCCAGCCTACGCCGCAGCATCGGCGGTAGAACGCTGTCTAGGTCAAGTACTATCTAAACAATCTCACGCTAGTATCCAACTCCATAAGGAGACTTGGATATCATAAGATAAATCAAAAATACTCAATCACAACTACAGCACGATAGGAAAATGAAGAAATAAAAGAATACATCATAAGTCTAATGACACAATAATCATACCTGCAATCATTAACTTCCAATCCTCAAGTGTCGGAACCAGTCTACTAAGGTCACAGTCTGGAAAAATATTTTCCAGTCAGGAAGGAGCAAAGTACATCTCTAAATAGCAGTTCTATATAAATAACATAAACTATATAGCAGTTCTAGATAGAAATATACCAGATACATGTATAGGTACGAGAAATGTACAATGAAAGAAATACTGGAAATACTGTAAGTAACTGCAGGAAAAGAAACAATATGTCCATGAGCAAGAAACCTAAGACTAAGTGTGTGAGTACTAGCTTTAACATGTGATCGGCTTGGGACTAGTAAACTCATTACATGGGTTAGTAGGGCTAACCGATGTAACAGTGAGGAGGCATGTAAACTCATTACATGGGTTAGTAGGGCTAACCGATGTAACAGTGAGGAAACATGTAAATGGTCAGGCCGCACCCGACGTGAGATGTGGGGTGAGCTATGGTGCATATAAAGTTGGGTATGATCACATATCTACACTAAAGTACTCCCCAAAACCCCCGACTGGTATAGTAGATCCAATCATGGTACGCTATGGCACGGGATTCCCTAGGGAGGTAGCAAATCTCCCCGGGTCTCAGTGTCTGTACATGCACAAGATATCAAGGAAACAAGTCTTGTACAAGCTACACCATGAATAAGGAATAACATCTCATGACGAGATCCGTGTATACCAATCCGTGTAATCAATGTGTCAAGAACACGGATATTTACACTAGATACAGTGAACATAGGAGATATCATATATTAGAAACTAATCAGAGAATGTACTCGCCTTGGGTCCTTAGCTGTCAACACCAACATCCTGTTCCCGAATATCGTCTAGATGATCCAACAGTCCTTGGGTTCATCCAGTCCGAGCTGAGAATGCAGGTACCAAAAGTCATATCCAAGTCTAGGCACGAAATACAGTAGCTACAGTCCACAAGTAATCTATCAGAGCCCAATTCAAACAACCAAAACATCACACAGTATATACATACCTACGAACAAGTCCTAATTAGGGTTTTATTATAGTATATATATGGTAACACCCTAACTGTGATTATGAATATGTGTATATATATAAGAAAACATTTTTCTTTTCTTTTTACATAAAACATGTATTTTTATGTAATTAATAGTTAAGCATTCAAAATTACCAAATATATACTTATGTGAATTTACTTATACAACATATAACAAAATACTTAACATATAGGTACGAAACTTACGTACAAAAATACCTATACTTTTATAAATAAAATTTCTTATACATACATACATACATACATAACAAGTATTTGCTAAAAATAATGGCAATTAATACTTACTAAGTATTTGTTAACAAAATAAATGTAAATAATACACAGTAAGTATTTGGTTACAAAATAAGGGTATATCATATATGATAAGTATTTGTTAACAAATTTGGTATATAATATATAACAAATATGGTATACGATATGTAATAAGTACTTGATAACAAAATATTTAATATATACTAAGTAAGTATTTATATTTATATCAACCCTGTTAAATATATACATATACATATTCATTTAAATATATATACATATGTATGTATGCGTATACATATATACACACGCGTATACACATACATATATTACAGGGAAAGGAAAGAGGGAAGGGGAATGGGGACTCACGTCGGGGTTTTCCGGCGTCGGCGTGGTTCTGCTCGGTCTGCTGCTGATTTAGTTGATTTGAACTATAATACATTTCCATCTTCGTCGATGGAAGGATTTCAGATGAAGAACAACGCATAGAAACCTTCGTTCATGAGAAGGGCGGGTGAGCACAGAATCCACAATCTTCTCCTCAATCTCTGATTTTGCAACCTCCAGTACAAAGATTCTCTTTGTCATTACCTTGAAACTGCAAGTCATTGTGCAGAACATTTTGGTCACTTCATTCTGCAGCCTTGGACTCATGGTCAGGTCCCTCAGATCCAGTTCTCTAGATAGTGAGACATACAAGATCATCATCATCCCTTGAGGAACAACTTCTAGCATAGGCCTTTTTGAAGGATCTTTAACCACGCACATAGCGATCATTTGCTTAAAGGACCTTGAAAATTACTTTGTCCTTTTCGTCTTCAAGCCCTGGAGGTGCATTTGCAAGGTCATGAGTAGGACCTTTACATCACGATGTATATGGCTGTGCTGATGGAGATACTCTAACCCTCTCAGCACCTCACGCACACAGAAGAAATGATGACTTCCCTGGAGCCATTCGGATACGCAGACTTCATTACATGGAGACAGGACCCTCCGGCCATATGCGGCATCACCACCCACAGGTTGTGGTCGTTCATGAACGAGCAGTGCGCCTTGAGAACGTTGGGATGGTCGATCAAGAGCATCATCTTCGCTTCCCTGGAGATGTTGTTCAGATCGCAGTTCTGCCTCTCGAAGTCGAGGATCTTGATGGCGACGATCTCGTCCATAGGGATGCAGCGAGCGCGGGGCTGCTGCCAGCGGGTTCTGAGGGGGCCGTCGGAGTTGTGCAGCGTCGGGCAGCGAGTACAGAGGGAGGGAGAGCAGGGAATGCAGGAGGAGTACTGTGGAGTATCGGAGAAGGAGATGGGGGGTCGTCGGGATCCGGGCGAAGTGGGCCAGGAGCCGGTCCTGACGTCGTACGAGGACGCGGTCGCCGCCGGCCTCGGTGGGGACGAGCTCGGAGCGGAAAGAATGCACAGTAGCTCGCCGAAATCCGGTTGAGTGGCTGAAAAAATGGTGGTGGTGGTGGAACTTGATTTCCCTCCTCCTTTGAAATTAAAAACAAAAAGGAAAGAAGAAGAAGAAGAAGAAGAAGAATGGAAGAAAAATGAAAAATGAAGGGGAGAAGGAGAAGCTGCGGGTAGAGGGGCTTGGGGATTCCCTAGGTTAATAATTTTTGGGATTAGGGCTTGATAGTACATAGGACATTATATAGGGAAGAGGGTTATTGAATGAAGGGTTGTGATTGACCCTCTAGAATGAGTGGTCCAGATTAAACATGAAGGAAAAATAATTCATGGGGATGAGGGTGAGAGTTTAAATAAAATATTAGGTTCCCTCATTGTTCAACAATTGGGTGAGGCCACAAAAATGCAAATTTGCAATTTAGCCCCCTTAAATTTAGGAAATTGCACAAACACATGAAATGACGAAAATTTGGCGGGCGATTCGGGGTCCGGTGTTTTGTAGGGTCAGGGGGCACTGTAAGATGGGTATGGGCTGAATTTGCAGGGCACTGGAATTAAATTGGGATTTTTAAAATCGGTTAAAATAGTATCCTCAATTTAATTAGAAATAAATGCAAGTTGTGTTCAACAATTAATTAGGAGTACATGGAGCCAAAATCAGGTCAGGTCATCAATACCAATAATGAAGAAGACTCAGAACAGAATATTACCCTAATTTGGGCCGCACGAAAAATAGGTCAAGATTGTCCCCAATTTCAATTGGAACGCACAACGATACAAAAATAGGAAATTAAAAATAACGTCCGCGACGATTTTTGTGCGGCCAGAAATAATGCACAGGGAGCATAATTATGAGTTGCAAAAATAGCAGAATGGAAGGCGGGCATGTCTAGGGCAAGATTGTGAAATTTGTTGGAAGACAAAAGCTAGGGTACTGCTCCAATATCGAAGCAGAAGAAATGCGCAAAATATTAAATAAAATACAGTAATTAATTACACCTCCAATAAATTAATTCTAAAATAAAACAATTAACCTCAAAATTCCATAATTCCGACAGGTGCTCATCTACTGGCTTCTAGGTCAAGTCTACCATCCCAAACACAATGAACACTGTCTATAATATATTAAAGTACACATCACACAGTTATTTAATTTAAATATATACTATTCATGCAATTTATTTAATTATAAATAACATAATATTAAATATTGAAAAAAATTTGAAAATACCCCTGTTTTCAGAATGTGGTAGTGACAAGTCTACCCACCTTAAAAGAATTTCGTCCTCGAAATTTAAAATCCTCATATTAGCATTTAATCATACACATTATTATTTCCCTCAAATTTTAATTTATCATCCATGAAATCTTTTAATAATCCACAATGTCCTTTTGCAATTTTAAATTTCTAAAAATTGTTGTATAACCTGAAAAATCTTCAAGTAAAAATCAAAGTCCATCAAAAAGTTCCTTGAAAGTTTTGAGTTAATAATTCAATACTCAGAATTTAATATCCACTCCTCAAATTTGATTTAATCAATGCACAATGTATAATGAAATCTCGTTCCACAAGTTTTAATTTAAACATTTTCATCTAAATTTTATTTCTCGATTTCCTCTTTCCTCAAATACTTAACAATGCGATACCCAAGGATTTTCCAAATGCAACATCCAAATATAATATTTCACAATTCATAACTTGCAATCAGATAAATATATTGACAAATCTCCCAAAATTTCTAAATTAATAACCAATTTAAACATGTCAAAATCTTTCCTGGAATTAATAAACCACCCATTATGCCATGTTAATTTCTTAACCATTTATTTAAATCAATAATTATCCTTAAATTTTAATCATCTTGTTCCTCTTGTCAAGTCATAACTCCTTCATGAATCTTCACTACAGTCAACGCCAATAATCACGGTCTAAGAAAATTCTACCTATAGTCATACCACATACAATCTAGGGGGAACATACATGGTTATGGTCTCATTTGTTATGGTGTTGCAGTCTCTGTATCAGGGTACTACTAACTATATTATAACAAAAATCATGCATACAAGCTACGGTACTAAGGTATCAATCAATCAGAAGGAAAAGAACATGAGGAAAGAAAAGAAAGAACCTGCTAACATATTACTTGTAGTATCTACTATCTCTAACAAACACTTAACTCTAGCACATTCACTAACTAATTCCTATTCCTGTACACTGGTACCCATATCAACTAGTCATTTATCCACAAGATCCATGAATATATCCATATTGCACACACATGTCTATTAACACCAAAATCTGATACCAAGACCCTCTAACACGTTTATAGGTCAAATGATGCATGTAAAGTTTGATACCTCTATCTCTTTAGGTCTCTCTGTTCTACTATAAGTACACCCACTGCTAGTTCTCATTCCTACGATAGTTGTCCGTACTATTTGTTCTCATCATTCCAGTGCACACCAAGTGTAACACATCATACTATTTACTGTTCTTTCCAATACAACTTTAGATGGACACCCAAGTCAGTCTGCAGTGCCATCTCGATCATGCTCAAGTCATCAGATCCTTACACATGTATATCATCTACTCATATATTAATATTCATATTTCTCATCTACCATAAAATTAATCCTCAAAATAATCGTCAAGGTTTAACTTCCCGATCAACTTAAAATAAAATGCATATACCTCCTCAAAATTAGATACTTCACATCGAAATAAAATTTAATCACTTCTAAAATCTTTGTAGCCTTAACTATGTTTAGTGAATCAAATTTAAATCCTCAATATTTTAACAACATAAAATCTCAATTCCTCAAAATAAAATTTTATTTCCACCTTTTAATTTATAACTCCACAAGGTACATATCAGTGCTCACGGTCTCTGATACTCAAGGTGCACTCAATGCCTCTAATGTCTATAATGGTGTACTAAAATTGTACTGCCTGAATCACTTATACTATTACCTCTAATGATCAAAGTCATCATCAACTGTGTTTTCTTTCATAATTTCAATTTATGTCAACTGGTATATCATCTAATTATCATCACACCGAGTGCTTACTATTACTGGCACCATTTTCAATAATCCTTGGTATAGAATCATCGGCACTCTTGGTATTATATCACTAGCTGCATTAATGGATTATCTCATCAAGCTCATTAGACTCATGATCACCTGTATCCTCTATAACACTCATGTTTCTTTACTCTCATGGGTATGTGTATGGTTCCTCATCTCGATGGTTGTATATGTACTTCCTTCAATCCTTTAAAGCCTATTAAACTAATCCGTGATACGCTTCATAACTTCCATTACAAATCCTGATATTTCTCTACTTATGACATCTCATTAAACCCTTTATACATATACATTTCTTTACCTTTAACATTTCCGATATCAATCCTCCAATTGGACATCATGCTCCATAAATCCTTAACACAATTCCCGGATACTTAATCGTTTACATAGATCACTCAATTACATCATCATGATTATCCAGGACGGGTAATTGGCTCTGATACTAACTTTGAGAACTATCACTGATACTCTATACTCTCCTTAACTCTCAGTCTCTAATGACACTACTCCTAGAATCATTGGTACAAGGTACTATACTAAGGGCTAACTCTGGATTAAAGTCTACTGCTCACATGTCCAACTAAGAAACACTTACAACTCACTAACAACACAGTCAACACTAATACAAAATACAGACAAAATTACAAGCCACTAATTATCATACTTAACAAGAAATCCTCAAGGAATAGGAGCTCAAAGACTGAATTGAGGACAGAAGGTATCTTTACTGCTAGTAAAGAAAGAAGCGGTGGAACAAAGTCCTGGAATAACAGAAATAGACAAGTCTTGAGATGATATTTTAAGAACTAATTTAAGATACAACCTGATAATCATATACGTCTATCCGAAATCATGACACACAGAATCCTCGCCACGCCAGTAAGCATAGATGCGATAAACGACAGGTTCCGTAACTAAGGTATGCAACCCTATAATCATGTCATCTAGAATACTCGCCACGCCAACCGGTATGGCTGCGAGAAACTCTAAATCTCATAACTAAAGTATGTACATCCAAGTTAGGTTCCTACGTTCTCGTCACGACAGCTAATATGGCTGCGATAAACTCTAGGTTCCATGACCAAAGTAGACGTTTTTACCTTTCTCACTGTCCTCATCAATATATGTCATCAGATGATACCGTAAATTTTAGTCCGTAAAATTTATCTCGATATGAAATCAACTCAACAACGATACCAAGAATTAAATTTAACAACTGGTCAACAAGAATCAAACTCAACAATGATACCAAGATTTTAATAACTTATCAACAAGAATCAAGTTCAGTGACAACAAGCGAGAGCGGACGGAAACAAGGAAAAAGATTTAAATTAAAAATTATAATAAGATTCTCAAGGGGTCGTCCCAGGAAATCTTTCAAGAATTTGTAATTGAGTATCCTCTCTCATCCTAGTATCCTATGTCCTATATTCTACAGCAGGTACGTAGTAGTACAACTATGACGTCGCACTACTACGACATCGCACAACTAGCGAAGTCAGACCTGCATGGGCCACCACTAAAAATGTGTCACGCCCCGCACCCGGTTTAGGGGCACGAGAGCGTGGGTACGTCCAGCCTACGCCGCAGCATCGGCGGTAGAACGCTGTCTAGGTCAAGTACTATCTAAACAATCTCACGCTAGTATCCAACTCCATAAGGAGACTTGGATATCATAAGATAAATCAAAAATACTCAATCACAACTACAGCACGATAGGAAAATAAAGAAATAAAAGAATACATCACAAGTCTAATGACACAATAATCATACCTGCAATCATTAACATCCAATCCTCAAGTGTCGGAACCAGTCTACTAAGGTCACAGTCTGGAAAAATATTTTCCAGTCAGGAAGGAGCAAAGTACATCTCTAAATAGCAGTTCTATATAAATGACATAAACTATGTAGCAGTTCTAGATGGAAATATACCAGATGCATGTATAGGTACGAGAAATGTACAATGAAAGAAATACTGGAAATACTGTAAGTAACTGCAGGAAAAGAAACAATATGTCCATGAGCAAGAAACCTAAGACTAAGTGTGTGAGTACTAGCTTTAACATGTGATCGGCTTGGGACTAGTAAACTCATTACATGGGTTAGTAGGGCTAACCGATGTAACAGTGAGGAGGCATGTAAACTCATTACATGGGTTAGTAGGGCTAACCGATGTAACAGTGAGGAAACATGTAAATGGTCAGGCCGCACCCGACGTGAGATGTGGGGTGAGCTATGGTGCATATAAAGTTGGGTATGATCACATATCTACACTAAAGTACTCCCCAAAACCCCCGACTGGTATAGTAGATCCAATCATGGTATGCTATGGCACGGGATTCCCTAGGGAGGTAGCAAATCTCCCCGGGTCTCAGTGTCTGTACATGCACAAGATATCAAGGAAACAAGTCTTGTACAAGCTACACCATGAATAAGGAATAACATCTCATGACGAGATCCGTGTATACCAATCCGTGTAATCAATGTGTCAAGAACACGGATATTTACACTAGATACAGTGAACATAGGAGATATCATATATTAGAAACTAATCAGAGAATGTACTCGCCTTGGGTCCTTAGCTGTCAACACCAACGTCCTGTTCCCGAATATCGTCTAGATGATCCAACAGTCCTTGGGTTCATCCAGTCCGAGCTGAGAATGCAGGTACCAAAAGTCATATCCAAGTCTAGGCACGAAATACAGTAGCTACAGCCCACAAGTAATCTATCAGAGCCCAATTCAAACAACCAAAACATCACACAGTATATACATACCTACGAACAAGTCCTAATTAGGGTTTTATTATAGTATATATATGGTAACACCCTAACTGTGATTATGAATATGTGTATATATATAAGAAAACATTTTTCTTTTCTTTTTACATAAAACATGTATTTTTATGTAATTAATAGTTAAGCATTCAAAATTACCAAATATATACTTATGTGAATTTACTTATACAACATATAACAAAATACTTAACATATAGGTACGAAACTTACGTACAAAAATACCTATACTTTTATAAATAAAATTTCTTATACATACATACATACATACATAACAAGTATTTGCTAAAAATAATGGCAATTAATACTTACTAAGTATTTGTTAACAAAATAAATGTATATAATACACAGTAAGTATTTGGTTACAAAATAAGGGTATATCATATATGATAAGTATTTGTTAACAAATTTGGTATATAATATATAACAAATATGGTATACGATATGTAATAAGTACTTGATAACAAAATATTTAATATATACTAAGTAAGTATTTATATTTATATCAACCCTGTTAAATATATACATATACATATTCATTTAAATATATATACATATGTATGTATGCGTACACATATATACACACGCGTATACACATACATATATTTACAAGGAAAGGAAAGAGGGAAGGGGAATGGGGACTCACGTCGGGGTTTTCCGGCGTCGGCGTGGTTCTGCTCGGTCTGCTGCTGATTTAGTTGATTTGAACTATAATACATTTCCATCTTCGTCGATGGAAGGATTTCAGATGAAGAACAACACATAGAAACCTTCGTTCATGAGAAGGGCGGGTGAGCACAGAATCCACAATCTTCTCCTCAATCTCTGATTTTGTAACCTCCAGTACAAAGATTCTCTTTGTCATTACCTTGAAACTGCAAGTCATTGTGCAGAACATTTTGGTCACTTCATTCTGCAGCCTTGGACTCATGGTCAGGTCCCTCAGATCCAGTTCTCTAGATAGTGAGACATACAAGATCATCATCATCCCTTGAGGAACAACTTCTAGCATAGGCCTTTTTGAAGGATCTTTAACCACGCACATAGCGATCATTTGCTTAAAGGACCTTGAAAATTACTTTGTCCTTTTCGTCTTCAAGCCCTGGAGGTGCATTTGCAAGGTCATGAGTAGGACCTTTACATCACGATGTATATGGCTGTGCTGATGGAGATACTCTAACCCTCTCAGCACCTCACGCACACAGAAGAAATGATGACTTCCCTGGAGCCATTCGGATACGCAGACTTCATTACATGGAGACAGGACCCTCCGGCCATATGCGGCATCACCACCCACAGGTTGTGGTCGTTCATGAACGAGCAGTGCGCCTTGAGAACGTTGGGATGGTCGATCAAGAGCATCATCTTCGCTTCCCTGGAGATGTTGTTCAGATCGCAGTTCTGCCTCTCGAAGTCGAGGATCTTGATGGCGACGATCTCGTCCATAGGGATGCAGCGAGCGCGGGGCTGCTGCCAGCGGGTTCTGAGGGGGCCGCCGGAGTTGTGCAGCGTCGGGCAGCGAGTACAGAGGGAGGGAGAGCAGGGAATGCAGGAGGAGTACTGTGGAGTGTCGGAGAAGGAGATGGGGGGTCGTCGGGATCCGGGCGAAGTGGGCCAGGAGCCGGTCCTGACGTCGTACGAGGACGCGGCCGCCGCCGGCCTCGGTGGGGACGAGCTCGGAGCGGAAAGAATGCACAGTAGCTCGCCGGAATCCGGTTGAGTGGCTGAAAAAATGGTGGTGGTGGTGGAACTTGATTTCCCTCCTCCTTTGAAATTAAAAACAAAAAGGAAAGAAGAAGAAGAAGAAGAAGAATGGAAGAAAAATGAAAAATGAAGGGGAGAAGGAGAAGCTGCGGGTAGAGGGGCTTGGGGATTCCCTAGGTTAATAATTTTTGGGATTAGGGCTTGATAGTACATAGGACATTATATAGGGAAGAGGGTTATTGAATGAAGGGTTGTGATTGACCCTCTAGAATGAGTGGTCCAGATTAAACATGAAGGAAAAATAATTCATGGGGATGAGGGTGAGAGTTTAAATAAAATATTAGGTTCCCTCATTGTTCAACAATTGGGTGAGGCCACAAAAATATAAATTTGCAATTTAAACCCCTTAAATTTAGGAAATTGCACAAACACATAAAATGACGAAAATTTGGCGGGCGATTCGGGGTCCGGTGTTTTGTAGGGTCAGGGGGCACTGTAAGATGGGTATGGGCTGAATTTGCAGGGCACTGGAATTAAATTAGGATTTTTAAAATCGGTTAAAATAGTATCCTCAATTTAATTAAAAATAAATGCAAGTTGTGTTCAACAATTAATTAGGAGTACATGGAGCCAAAATCAGGTCAGGTCATCAATACCAATAATGAAGAAGACTCAGAACAGAATATTACCCTAATTTGGGCCGCACGAAAAATAGGTCAAGATTGTCCCCAATTTCAATTGGAACGCACAACGATACAAAAATAGGAAATTAAAAATAACGTCCGCGACGATTTTTGTGCGGCCAGAAATAATGCACAGGGAGCATAATTATGAGTTGCAAAAATAGCAGAATGGAAGGCGGGCATGTCTAGGGCAAGATTGTGAAATTTGTTGGAAGACAAAAGCTAGGGTACTGCTCCAATATCGAAGCAGAAGAAATGCGTAAAATATTAAATAAAATACAGTAATTAATTACACCTCCAATAAATTAATTCTAAAATAAAACAATTAACCTCAAAATTCCATAATTCCGACAGGTGCTCATCTACTGGCTTCTAGGTCAAGTCTACCATCCCAAACACAATGAACACTGTCTATAATATATTAAAGTACACATCACACAGTTATTTAATTTAAATATATACTATTCATGCAATTTATTTAATTGTAAATAACATAATATTAAATATTGAAAAAAATTCGAAAATACCCCTGTTTTCAGAATGTGGTAGTGACACGGGTCCCTGTTGTGTCCTTGCTGATCCTTATTGTGTCCTCAGCTGGCCCCCCTTTCCTTTCCAGATGATTTTTTTCAGTCTGGCTTCTGTCAGTAGTTCAGCATCAGAGATCCGGGACTGTGAGCTAGTGTAATGTTGGAGCTCATGAGTCAGTCCGCGATGAAACCTCTTAGCCTTAGCCAAGTCATCTGGTATCAGGGCAACGCCATATTTACTAAGGCGACTAAACTCGGCATCATACTCGTCCACTGTTCTGTTCCCCTGCTCCAAGTGAAGAAACTAGTAGTACAATTCATCTCTGACGGTGTCCGGAAAGTACTTCCTCTCAAAGCACTCCAAGAACTGCTCCCAAGTCTGGTATGTACCCAACTGGCGCTCCATGGATTCCCACCAGTGATGAACATTACCATCTAGAAGTGTTCTTACACCTGTCATCCATAGGTCTGTAGGTATCTGTGATGCTTCCAATAGCTTCTGCATGTGGGTGATCCAATTGGTAGTCTCCTCAGGGCTCTCAGTGCCCTTGTACGGCTTCGAACCCATCTGTATAAAGTCCTTTACTGAACCAACTCTAGCTCAAGGTACTAGAGCTAGTTCTTGAGCTGGTACAGTAACCTGTGCAGCCATCCTCTCAAGTACTGCCAGAAATTCTTGCCTTTGCTCATCTGCCTGCTGCCTGCTGCCTCTGTTCCTGCATCATCATCTGGAAGAATTGGAATAGCTGCGCCTGGCCATCTTGCGGTGCTAATGAAGCTGGAAGGTTCCCATTAGGTGAAACAGGAAGATCAGATGGAATTGGATTGTGAGTCTGTCCATCTGGTCCTGGAAGCATAGGAATCGTTGAGGTCCCTCCTTGAGTCTGACCTTTGACTCCTGAAGGTATGTAGCCATCGGCGGCAGTACTTCCATTTTGCATATCCATCTCTCTCAAGGTGATGTACGAAACGATTAAAAAAAAGTACGTGAATCAAACAGGATACAAGCATTTAAATAAGAAGGATGAGTTTTAGTCAAGAGTGGATGAGATCCTTATACTCTATTCCTATACGCAGGCTTATTCGGTACAGTTACGTAACCGAGACAATATATTCTTGACCTTCATGTGCCATCACTAAAAATATGTCACGCCCCAGTCCCAAAATACGTAGGACTAGGAATATATAACACGCCAGCCGTATGTATACGAACTCCAATATATGGAAACCATATACACACGTACGCTGTACATGAATATCTAATCCACAGTGGTAATATACTGTCATAACAAGTCACACGCAATCTATATCTCATCAACAGCATAAATAAATAGATAAATGGAAATAAATAATTGAATATCAAGATGAGTATCAAAGTATGATAGTCGGATGAAAACAAATCCACTTTAAATCGACTATACCAAAACTACTAAAGAGAGAAGAGAATCAACTCTAATATAAGAATAAATATCTCTAAAGAATAGCAACTAGAATCTCCAAACAACTGCAATGAATCACATATAATTCGAAGGTAAGACCTCCTCAGTCTGATAAGTAGCGTCAGGTCTAGGTCCGTACTCCTACGGATACTCCTGCTTATCTATATCTGGAAAGGTACCAGGTCCTCAGAGGGACGTAACAAGATACATATAAACATGCCAATAAAGTACTAAAATGTAAACATCCAATGGATCGCCTAACCATCTAAGTGAATATAGTTTAAGAACAACTTTCCAACAAGTGGGCTATCTGGCTAAAAAATAGGATTGGCGTGACTCTCTCGGAGAATCATGGGCCTACAAATCATGTCATCTTTTGAACGGCAGAGACCGCCTGATAATATATAATATATAGTGGTCATCACCACCCGTTTCTCCAGCGGAGAATCCGGGCGCACAAGGAAAAAAGTGCAAAGGAGCCCAAATGCCTTACTTGTTGTTCTCCCCACCCCATGCTCTAAGCATGTCACATCCATGACACGATAAAATCTCTAATACTTGTCAGGTCTACTAGCATGCAAAGTTTCTATCGGCAGTTGTCCCTATCCGTCGCACGACCTATACGTAACAGTGGCCAACTGAGTACGCAAGTCCGTGTCCTACATGTGACTCACACTCGTATAAGAATAGTGTCATGGACAATGAAACATAAAATGCCTCATGATAATGGGGTGGTCTCATAAAGTAGGTCCAATGCATATACATAAAAAAACATAATACGACGACACCGTCGTTGCACCCAATTTTTCTTGGACGCACAGTTTATATAGCAGTTAAAATAAGTGAACTAAATAAGCAGAAATAAAACATGTATGCATCATATGGAATATACAAAGTACAATGACAAGGTATACTTGCCTGGCAAGAAATCTGTAAAGTTTACGCGTCCAAATATCAAGGACACGGGATCAGGAACAAATATCTCCGAACAAACATCTCCGGATGATGAAATAGACATCACCAATGTTTCCAGAATCAGCGAGATAGCTAAAAATTACTACCCTTTCGTCCAATTTGGACACAGGGGCAAAACGGTAATTTTGGGTCAAAGTGGGGTCTACGTGTGGGCCACTTTGCACCGAAAAGCGTGCCATAGGTAACAGTCTCTAAATGGGACAAATTATAGGTCAAACGAACTCTAAAACTCAGTACAAACTCAACGGTATGTCCAAATATGGATTCCAGTGAGTCGAACAAAATTTCGCCCAAAAAGTCAACCGTGGGGCCCGCCAATTAGCGACTTGGTCAACTGTCTCAGAATTGTATGAAAATTGGGTCACAGGACCAGCGCGTTAACATGAGTCCATTGGCGCAAGTTTTTTTACATTCTGACGAGCGTGCACTAAATGTGCAGGACTTTTGCAAAGGTTACGACACGAAAGATTTTTTGCGAATACGGGCTGATTCGATGCGCAGACGCGTCCAAATCAGTTTTTGTGAAATCTCACACGTTCGGGTACACTGTACGTACCTTTTGGTACACTTGGTACACGACGGGGTGGTCCCGTTTGGCGGGGAGCGCTCCGTATCACAATTTTTGGAAATCTGGAAAAAGTAGGTTTTCAGAGTTTTCTAACTGGTTTAATTCTACATACAACAGTTAATAATTTAATGTAAATAACAAAAATTAAACAAGGTCAAGTGGTCTCCGTATACCAATAAAAAAATCGAATTCGGATCTCTGTGGTGGGAGATACGAATCTGTGAACTTAGGTAGTTACCAAAGTTTTCTGCGATACCCAAAAGTTGTTGTTTTTCGTCAACTTGGGCGCTATTTTCGCCTAGAGTTATGCGCTGTTCGGGGTCAACTATCATACAGAAATTGAATGAGGTTAAGTGGTGAACATATCGGTAAAAACGTTGTCGAGTTTGGCTGAGCGGTGGCACGGGAAACGGAGCGTGAACACAGGTACGCTACAGTCAAAATCTGTCTCAGGATTTTGTGCGTCATGCTGCGGCGGTTGCTACTCCGATGGACGCGGCGGTCTGTGGCGGCTCTGGGGCTGGGAAGTCGGATGCAGCGCGTCGAGGTCTCAAGGTCGAGTATAGGTTTAGGGTTAGGGTTTGGGAAAGAGTTATAGTATATATATAGCGAGGGAGGGGGAAAGGAACGCGCGGGTGCGGGTTTGCTATAGCTGCTGCTGTGGTTTCCTTGTGGGTAGCGGGTGTTGTGGTAATAGCCGCTGCTGTTTATGTTCTCCAATTGGTGCGGGCCGGATCTAGGTGTCTAGGTGGGTAGCGGGTAGGATTTAAGGGTTTGGGTTTATTTCTATTTTATTTCTAATTCTTTTCCTTTTTATTATTTCTATTTTCTTTTCTTTTATAATTCTCTTCTATTTTCTATTTAATAAACCATATATATATATATATACATATATATATATATATATATATATATATATACATATAAAATTCTAAAAATTATTTTAGTGCATACAATCAACCTACTCAGCTGTCCAAAGGGTCCCCTACATGGAATAAATTAGAAAAAATTCATAATTGCTCCATAGATCCCCTAAATGTACAAACACCGAAAATAAAAATTAAATAAATTCTATTTTCTCTAATTAGCTCATAATTACTATAATTCAATTAATAATTAATTAAAAAGGTAATTACGGTTAATTTAGAATTAGGGGTTTTACATACATAGTTTATATCATTGATTAGAACTACTGTTAGAGATGTACTCAGCTCCTTTTCGGACTGGATATTTTTTTTTTAGATGACACTGAGGAGTGGTACCCTACTCATTACGGACCTCAGGATGTTGTGGGCTTAGAGCCAGAGACCCTGGCTCAGGAGGGACTCATCCCGATTAAGACAGATGACCCGGGACTTGTAGCATCTTCGTTATTCTCTTTGTACTGAATTTGTTTCCAGCTTACTGTTTAGTATTTTCTCTGACTTATTAGTGTTATTTTTAACTCATGAGTTATATTGTGACTATTCTATTTTTTTTCATATTTGTGCTATTCTCCATCTTAGATCTGTGATTGAGTATATTGATATTGTTGGTGGCTTATTATATTGTTATATAGATTACCCAAACATCGTTCTACCGCCGATGCTGCGGCATAGGCTGGACATTATTTTCGACTTGCATCCCTACCTCGGGTGTGGGTCATGACAAAACTAGGATGGACAGAGACCATAGTTAGTTATTTCTTTTAATTTACATGTTGTATGTTTTAGTTTGGACTAGGGTTGACCTAGAGGGGGTTACGATCATCTTTAATTTCAAGGACAAAATTTTTCTAAGGTGGGTAGGATTGTCACACTCGCTTTTCCAACTAGGGGTAATTTGATAATTTGCCCTAGTTATTTAATTTTAGGATATAATATTAATATTAGTGGGCCATGTATATTTATTTATTGCTTGTATTAGTTATTTAATTATTAGTATGTTATATTTTATTAGAAGCTTGTAGCATTTAATTTAGTTAGTGGACTAGCCTATTTAATTTGACTTATGTAAGGGACCTAACTTGTTAGATTAGATCCATGGACCAATATTTAATTCTATTTAGAATTGAGCCCAATAGTGAGCCCATTCATTAGGAGGATGAATTAATTAGTGAAAACAATTAGACTAGATCCTTCCCTCCTTAATTACTTTTTTCATGTGAGGCCCCAAGGGGTATTTTAGACTTTACATAGTATCTTAAGGAAGGGGGCAAGGGAGGCCCATAAGAGGGGGTAAAAACTTTTTCTTTCTTTATTTTTATTCCAAATCTAGATCTAGAATTTCCCTCAACCAAATTCCTTCATCCCCACATCAAATCCTGACCAAATTCTATCTAGTTTCTTTCCCTAATTATCATTGGAGGCAACTAGAGCAAGGATCTACAAGAAGGAAATAAGGATCTACAAAGAGAAGCAAGAATTTACAAGTTGAAGGCTACATTCACTCATTTGGAGATTTTATTAGAAATCTATCTTCCAATAGGTGCAATTCAGTTTTCTCTCTTTAATTAGACTCTAAATATGTAATTTAATAATAAGAAACCACCCGATATACCGAGGCTACCCATAGGAATTTGAATTAGGTTCATAGGAGGCCTATGGAGAAAGTTATGTGGTATTTTGTGTTAATTTTAGGAAAATTCCGAGATTGACAACTGTTGTGTTTGTCAATTGGTCAATTAGACCAAATTTATATATGTTTGATTGTGTGTGCTTAGTGTCATATCCAAAATTGGATACCTGTAGTCCATATCCCAACAATTTAAAGATAAGGGTTGATTTGGGGGTTTTCTTCCGATGGGGGGTTTGAGCATGTCACATTTTGACACGGGCACGTAGTTGAGTAATTAATTCTTCTTATTATTTGTAATTAGTATTTTAGACTTGCTCGTGTCCTTTGGGATATGTTTGGTTGTGTGATGGAGCCGTATCGCAAGCGTATCATAGAATGAGTGTGATACGGGTGCGGTGCACTCCACGTATTTGCTTCATTGCTTTTTAGTTCAATTGACTTGTGTATATCTATTAGATGTGATATATTAGATATGATATATATGTATATGTATATGTATATTTATCTATATTATATTATATAGGTATGTATACATAGCTATGTGTTTATGTATGTTTGAATATATATGTATATATGTATGAGTTTATATATCTATATATGTATAGAGATGAGAGTATATATATGTATTGATATCTATATAGGTATCCATATGTGTGTGTGTGTGCATATGGTTGTATGTGTATGAGTGAGTAAGTGAGCAGTGTTGAGAGGGGGTCGGGCACCAATTAAGAGCAGCCATTCACAGTGAAGAGCCAATTGTGCATCAATGCACAGCATGAGGCATTGAACACTACACTGAAGAGCAGCACAGCTGCACTGAAGATCAACAGCATCTGTAAGTAGCATATTGCTGCAACAATAATTCAATAGTGCATTAGTAGCCACTGTATCCAGCAATGAGCAGTCAGTGTGCATCAACAGGGTTAAATGCATAAAGCCTTCATAGCATGCAGCAGCCTCGAGCCAACTACATCAACTGAGAGGCAGTGCAAGGTAGCATTAAGGCAATTGCAGAGTGCAATAACTAAAGACCAACTACATCCAGCATACTGCAGGAAGCTCATCACAGCAACAACCAACTGAGTAGTATACATCAGCCAATGCAAGTAGCAGTTGCAGCAAGGCAAGTGAGAGCAGCCAACTGCACCACTGAGTTAGCTACAACATTAGCAAAATCAACACTATAGCAAGTACAAATGCATCAATGTACAAAACTGTAGAGAGCATACTACAGAAAGTTTAGTTTCATTGACAGCAGTGCACAGAGTCAGCAATGCGCAGTACAGTAGCTGAACAGTAGGGGCAGGAAGCTACACAACAAGGGGGAGCACAGCAGAGTTAGATACTACATCCAGCAATATCAGTACAGAGTAGCTCGAGCACACACTGTGCAGTTCAGAAAACTGAGAGACACTACAATCATCATATTATAGGCATGCAACAATAATAGTGCCTTCAGCTTTTAGCACAATGCAGCAGCTATCAACAACAATAACAACAAGTTCAAGGCAGCAGCAGGGGGTTTCAGCTAGGTAGGTGGTTTAGCTAGTTGGGTGTAGTTAGTATAACTAGTAGTTTAGTAATAGTTAGTTATATATAGTTGTTAGTCTAAGTAGTTAGATAGATATATAAATACTTGTTAGATTAGTATTGAAATGTTAGTATGTAGTACTATATCTATGTATGTATATGGGTTTTGGTGGTAAGTTAATATGTAGGTATTGTATCTATGTATTGATATATATTGTTAGTGTTAGGTAATTAGTAGTATATAATAGTTTAGCTATAAGTTAGCATATAGTTTAGTATTTGGGTGTTACCTATACACTAGGATTTGAATTACCTTGTGATACCCAGGTAATATCAAGGTATTGGTCGATACTCAAGGTATTGGGTTTGAGTATCAAGATGGGTGTGTAGGTAGTGAGATACGCATTGGTTCAAGAAAAAGGTATCCAATTTGTATTAGTTAGCTTAGATACTATATGTATTGTCTTGTATATATATATATATATATATATATATATATATATATATATATATATATATATATATTAGTATTTTTATATATAAAAAATTGCATATCCAGTGATACGGTATTTTAGTTGTATCCTAGTATCTTAGCTTAGCTAGTGTGGCCTAGTTATATAGTGTGTGGACCTAATACCCTATAGTTAATCTCATACAACCTAGAAAGAGCTAGTTTGACCAAGTTTGACTAGTTTGACTTAGAGTTGACCTAGTTTGACTATTTTGACTTAGAAATGGCATTATGACCTAGAATTGAACTAGTTTAACTTAATTTCATTCCAACAACTTTTATTAATGCAATATTCCATATACAGGTCTGTGTGACACCAGTTCGGACACAGTTTGATATTGATTGCTCTGGACCATAGGCGAGTACATTCTCTGATAGTTTCTATTATTTGATAATTACTATAATGCAAGTATTTAGAAATTTGTTACATGATTTTTGACACATTGGTACACAGGCTAGTATATACATGGATCAGTCATGGGATGTTATTTATTATTTTATTGTTTCTCGTGTTCTCATATGGTTAAAAGTAATATTTAATATTAGATAATGTTCAATGTTCAATATTTAATGTTTACAATGCCTTGAGTATCTTGCATCATAAAGTGTCATGGTTGGATCTATTGTACTAGTCGGGGGAAAGAGGGAGTGTTAGCTAGATATGTGAACAAATCCTAGAAAATGTTCAATGTTCAATATTTAACTTAGACAATGTTTATCCAATGTTAATTATATAATATTCAACCCAAGCCTATAACATATCTAACTAGTAATTCAATCACTTGGCATAGTTACAGTTTTTCACTATACACTAGTTCATTGTCTCATTCTATTTTATTGTCTTATTCTATTCTCATCGTGATCTGTGTATACTATATTGCTCTTGTTTACCTATTCCTTTTTCTATAGTATGATATTGTTTATTGTTCCTCGTCTTGTATTATATTCTCTAAATCTGTTTATAATTATTATCAATTAATTGGAACTGCTATTGGGTTGTACTTCGCTCCAATCCTGATTGGATATATTTTTCAGATGAATGGTTATTAAGGATGTGTCCCACTTACTATGGGCCAACAGATGGAGTGTCACCTTGGAATGTAGTGCTAGATATTGAGGCTATTTAGATTTTCATATCTTGTAGTAGTTGTTTCTAGTTAGATTTTGGATTGTATCATTATTTTGAGATCTTGAGTTGTGTTTAGATGTTGAGTTGGACCTTAATGTATTGAGATTTGTATTTCTTTTCTTTCTATTCCATATCGTGCTCACATCTTTCTTTAGTCTTTATATGTGATTGAGTATTGACTACCTTTTATTATATCATCATATTGCTCCTCCATTTGGAGTTGAGATGGCATGGTAGGAATTATATATATTATGTGAGATGTTAGATAGTATAGTAGACCAAGACAGTGTTCTACCGCCGATGTTGCGGCATAGGCTGGACGTACCCACGTACTCATGCCCCTATAATGGGTGTGGGTCGTGACAGCAAGGAAACTTAACATTGGGTTCATATATTAATGATGGAAGATCTCGGACAATATTTGCTGATGTGAGGCAGATGGAGGAAGTATTGGACTAGGCATAGCAGCAACTGAACTAATGTTCACTACAAAATAAAGTACACTAGACAGGGCACTTGTGCACAGATGTAGCACAACCTGATCAAGAGAACCTGGGAGCAACTGATGGTCTAGGTTTGGCAGTAAATATATCAGTGAGTAGTTATGGTCTCGGGTTGGAGGGGCAACTAAAGATAAGTTGTAATTGCAGACATGTAAGAAGAATCAAGTAAATTATAGTTGGGGTGAGAGGAGTTCGGGTGTGCTTAGTGTTGAGTAGTGAGAAAGGTGGTGACTGATACTTTGTATCAGTAAAGGGTCCCAAGTGTGCGCATTTGGAGAAAGTAAGGTATTGGTGTCAGTTGATATTATAATGGAAGTATGGAATATTGAGGTTCAAATAACATCCAGTATACAGTAGGAAGATATGTAAGCAGGGGCAAGGAATTTCATGTGCAGTGAGGCAACTACAGGCATATTACCAGCAACAGTAGCACCTAGCAGCAGTTGCTGTATTGAATTGGGCAATAAAGTCTGTGCAGCACATGTTAGAGGTAAGGTTGCATCGGGTTATAGGTTTTGTGGTTCATTGTGCAAGTATGTAGAGCCAGATCCAGGAAGTATAAGACTGAGCTATGTTCAGTTCAGTTTGCCTGATGCATTGGGTAAGCAAGCAGTGTATTGCAGGGGGTCGGGTTGGCCCTGTGAAGAAGGGATTATTCTCAAGTGAGTGAAAGTTAAGTATTAAAAATAATACTAATATATGGCATTCAAAAGTACAAGACTGCAGATAATATATAGGATTAGTTAGGATAGTTGATAGTATGGTGTATTAGTGTGGACCACCAAGATTACTAACATAAGGTACCAATGATGCGAAAATATGAGGATTCAGCCTTGCAGTGAGTATATCCATTTCAGTCCGTAAGTGTTCATTGATATCAGGGTTTTGAAGTAAAGTATTTGTGCAGACAGGTGGCATTGTTTGGGGGTAGATTAAATTGGGGTAAACTAGTGTCAGTTGGGTTAAACTAGAGTATCTGTTGGGGCTATGTGGTCTGTGTCAGTTACAACAATTATTATAGGCTAAAATAGTAGTTAATTATTATATAGGGGTAATGGTTACAGTATTTACAGGGTATTTGTCGGCAATGGTAGTGCCTAAGTACCATTGGCATTGTATGGGGCTAATGTACCAGGATACAAAGGGTATCTTAACACCAAGATATCATAAAAAGATTTAGATGTCAAGGTATTAGTCTAGGTATTTTTCAAGTGAGTGCTAGGTAAAGTGTTAAGATGGGTCAAGTATCTTAGTTAATCTAGGTATTACTTTAATGATAAGGTATTAACTTGGTACAATATGTAGGAGTTATATACATATTAGTAGTATCTAGTAAATTAATATTAGCCAAGTATTAGTAGTACTAACTAGTGTAATCATGGTATTAACTAGTATAAGACTAATATTGACTAGATTGAACTAGGATGACTTCAAAACCTAGAGTAGAAAGGTATTGACCTAATTAACCTAGTATTAACTAGTATACTCTAGCATGGACCAAGAAGTGGCCTAGTAACATCGCCGCTACATAGTTAACCATATTTATCATTTGAAGTCACTCTTTAACATTTATATCCCTTATCTAGGACTCTTGGACATCAGTGTGAGCACTATTGACTATTCCTCACGTCGGATACAGGTGAGTACATTCTCTGACAGTTTCTATTATTTTGATGATTACTATGATTCCAGCTTTATAGTGTTATACTTGATTCCTGATACAAAGATACACGAATTAATATATCATGGATTCCGGCATAAGATATTATCTCCTAGAGGACCCTATACATGTCATGTGATTCTTGTACATGTATAGACACCAATTCAGGAGTAGGTTGGCCCCCTGCCCCATGAATCATGTATCGTAACGTATCATGGTTGTATCCACTATACTAGTCGGAGGACGGGGGAAGTATTAGCAAATTATGTGATCATACTCCACCTTTATATGCATCATAGCTAAACATGCATCATAAGTATGGTTAGCCTGACCATATTACATGTTTCATAACTTGCTCGATATGATTAGCCTGACCCTTCCTACATCATAGCTAACCTTACGTCCTACGTATGGTTAGCCTGACCTTACATGTATCCTAGATAATAATATATAGCAAGCCTGATCTATTCCCAAGGCGATCACATAAGAAACTAATATTTCAAACACTTAGCTAGTTTACCTTATTTTTCTATTCTAGCTTGTATTTGATGAGACTGATATTCACCTGCTTACGCACTACTCATTATTTTACTGAGATATGATTATATGTTTCTCCTACTTTCTTACATCACCAGTTTTATATTCCTATCATGTATATTCATTACTCACTATTTTATAGTCTTTGTCAATTTAATTGGAAATACTGTTAGTGCTTGTATTTTACTCTAATCCTGACTTGATAACATTTTTCAGGATTCACAATGCAGTAGCCCTATTCATTATGGAGGAGTATGGTATAGTTGCGGGAGTACCTATCTCGGAGATTGTTTAGCTAGTTAGTTAGCATTTCGTATTTTGGTATCGAATTTATTTTCGGTAGTTACTTGATATACTTGGGTTATTTATTTGGATTTAGACTTGTTGTATTGTTTAAACTTATTAGACTTGTTGATGTTATTGTGACCTAACCTACACTTATGTGTCTGATTCTGGTATTCTACCATTTGTGTCATTTATCTTCAATATAGATCTCTTATGATTGAGTATTGGTATTATTATTATATTGTCCTCCTTTAGAGATGAGGTTACCATTTGCTGGATATATATATATATATATATATATATATATATATATATATATAGGGGGATATGATAGATAGTATTGTTGACTCAGACAACGTTCTACCGTCGATGCTGCTGTGTAAACTGCCTCACCCAAAAATAGGTATCTTGTGTGTATTTTATATTTCTTGTATTTGTTTTAGATTTTTTTTAATCAAATAAAACCCAATAATTTTATTAGGATATTTTATCGTGGTTTGGACATTAATAATATAGGATGGCCCCAAAATCTATATCGTCATTTATAGGAAGTAGCCTACACAGAAGACACTACATGTAGGATCTTTTTGTGGCACAAAAATTCGATCCCTTAGTGTTAGTATGACATTAGTGTAACGACCATAGATTAATTTTTAAATATTTAGATAATTTATATATATAATTTATTTTTGGTTATTTTTTTATTCCAACTTACAACAATTAGCATCCCATAAATTTCCCGTGACAAGATTAGGCAAATTTTCTTTTCTTGTAAGATTGCATATTATTTACTATTAACCTATTTTGTGGATAACCATTTAGTTATTTACTTAGTTTATTAGATAATATAATTATTTAATTTATTATAACTAAATAAATATCTAAAATTAATTATAAAATATTTTCATAAAATATTTTGTGTGTAGTATTTTTAATAAAACTTTACAAAAGTAAATTTTCTAGAATATATTTTGTGTGCAAATATTTTTTTTTTGAAATTTAACCTCATCTATATAAGTATATATATATATATATATATATATATATATATATATATATAGTTAATAGTAATAGTAATAGTAATAGTAATAGTAATAGTATTAATAAATAAAATAAAATAAAAGAAAAAGAAAAAGAAAAAGAAAATAACAATAAAATAAAAACCTAATAAAACACTAAACTACAAAACCTAAAAAACTAACTGCTAATTCCTATTACTACTACCCAATTCCCACAGTAAATCCCCCTCCCCTCAGAAAACCACGAAACCACAGCCGCGGACCCCGATCTCTCCCTGTCTCTCTCTCTCTCTCTCTCTCTATATATATATATATATATATATATATATATATATATATATATATATATATATATATATTACAACTAGAAACCCAAACCCTAACCCTAACCCTAGTCTCCCTGGCCGCCAACCGCGCTGACCGACCGCCGCCTCACGTCGCCGCAGTCGCCGCCCACGCCGTCCGCCGTCCGCACCGCGCATGTGTACAACAGTTCTCCATCTTTGAGGTAACATATCTCTCTCATCTCTCGTCCTTTTCTCGAGCGGTTTATCCGTGTACGTTCACAACCTAACTCTCTAGGATTTTCATTCAAGCGGGATGAGTTTTCGTGTCCCAGATTGGTCGAAAAATCGACCAAAAAATGACCAAAAAACTGACCAAAACAGTCCAGAAACTTTAACCCAAACCCTCATGTTCACACCCAATTTGCCATCAACCTGTTTAATATTTTCAAAAACTAATATAAGGATTTTCTTCTCAATATAATCAAGAATTTTTTGTTCTTTTAATTTTTATTAATTCGTGTTATGTGTTAAATTATTCGGCCTCCAAACCGACCAAAAACTTAATACTTTAAAACTAAAATTTTGTGATACGGAGTGCGCCCCTCCAAACAAAACTGCCTCATCGCATACCAATTACATCGAAAGGTGCGTATGGTATATCCTGACGTGTGGTCTTTCGCGGAAGCTGATTCGGACGTGTGTGCACGTCGGAATCAACCTGTAAATCCTTAAAAAGTCTTCGTATTGCGACTTTTGCAAACTACCACCCCATTTTTTGTACGTTCGTCGGAATGCGACGGAACTTATTCCATTTGATTCATAGTATCATGCTAGTCCTGTTACCTAAGTTTCACCTAATTCTGAGACAGTTGACCAAGCCGCCTATTCGTGGGCCATGTGGTTTGACTTTAAGGGCGAATTTGTGATCGGCTCTCCGGAATCCAAAATTGGACATACCGTTGAGTTTGTATCGATGTTTAGAATTTGTTTGACCTATAATTTGTCCCATTTAGAGACATTTATCTTTGGCACACTTTTTGGTGCAAAGTAGCCTACTTGTGGACTCGCTTTAACCCAAAATTACCCTTTTGCCCCTGTATCCAAATTGGACGAAAGGGTAGGCTTTTCTGACTATCTCGCTTATTCCGAGAACATTGGTGACGTTTATTTCAGCATTCAAAGAAGTTCATTCAGATGCCATGGTTTTTGATCCCTTGTGCTTGATGTCTGGATGCTTACACTACGCAGCTTTCTTGTCTGGCAAGTATACCTTGCCTTGTTGTACTGTTTCAATTCAGATAATATTTAGTTGCATATTTTATTATTTTTATATTTAACTATGGCATCCGAGAAAGACTCTGGTACAGTCAACGAAGGCGTTGACGTTAGGACTTGTGTCTGACCTAGTGTCTAGTGGACCCACCTAAAGTTATAGAGTTACCAATATGGCTCCCCAGGCCTTGACACGTATCATTGCATGGCACAGAATGAGTTCATGTAGAGACACATGCTTCATGCTTGACTAGCCATCGGTAGGAGCAGCACGTGTAACGGTATTTAGCTTAGTCATATATTTCTTTAGTGACTTGCATTATAGTACGAGATGTCCATGTCTCTCTTGAGATTTGTACGGGAGGACGACTAGTAGACGTATGGGACACCCACCTCCTTTATACAGATACCGCACTCCGCGGAGCAATACGGACGTATATATATATTGCAGATACCTCGTTCTTCGGAACGATGGACGTTACATGTACAGATACCACACTCTTCGGAGCTGGACGTTATTATATTGCAGAGTGCCCTAAGATGGGGGGCATATGTGGCATATACTAGCCAATCATGGTGATTGGTGAATTATATCAGCATATGTCTAGCCTATACTTCCTATATGCACTAAGTTGTCCTCAAATTATATTCACTTAGGAGGATAGTTCACCCTCTACTTTTTACAGTATTTACTTTATGTCATGTATTTTTGTATCTTGTTACGTCACTCTGAGGACCTGGTTCCCTTCCAGATTATTTGTGCAGATTGCAGGATGCTTGATCTAGTGGAGTATGGACATCGTTGCAAGTATCTTTACATCTGCAAATATTACAGTCATGTACTACTTTCCATTTTGATTTTGCTTTTATAGCCTAGTATTTATAGGCCTATGTTGTTCTTTTGGTCTATTCGAACGGATGTATTATTGGGCTGCAGACTGATGATGCATATCGTTCATTCTTGAGATTTATTTACTATGGATTAAGATTTAGTTTACTTATTTTATGTTAGAATTAGATTATTAACTGGATTACTTGACCGTGGACAGTGTAAGTGCACTTCGTTGGGTCCATTAAATTGGAAAGCCCTACGGAGTCGTACCAGTTGGCCATTGTCACGTGTCTGGTCCCATATATTTTGGGACTGGGGTGTGACATGGTTTTAGTGGTGGCCCATGCTGGTCTGAGCATATCATTTCGGTTACGTACTGTGCCGAACGAGCCTGCAACTTAGGATTAATGTTGAATAAGATCTCAATCCATAACTGATTTTAAAACTCCTCTTATATTCCATTATCACCCTTGGACTTCATTACTATATTTGTTCATTTACCGTCGACATCGTTATTATTGTTTCTCATCTTCCTTATTTCGGAGAGATGGATGCTCGCGCACGGTGATTTCCTCCAGGAGCAGATCCTTGTCAAGACGAAGAAGGCATGTTTGATAGGATGTTTGAGTAGATGGTAACCGTGGTAGAGAAGTTTGATAAGTTCTTTATAGTTACTAGAGTTAGTATAGGTTGTTCGCATAAGAATTAGACACAGAAGTAGAGACCTAAAACTAGACCCTACCCTTACTTAAGGTAGCCGTGAATTGTAAGTATTAGAAGCTAGAAGGATTATTTGATTATAAGGCTCTAGAATAATTTAGAGAAGACATAGCTAGATACTAGGGTTAGTTGTAGCCCCATGATAATGATACAAGGAACTAGTTGTAGTCTTGTGGCATTGATACAAGGAACGACATTATGTACTTGACAAGACAGAATTTTAGACTCATATCTAGAAGAAGATTATCGGGTACTAATAAAATAGGGTATGAAATAACACTTAGGGTAGCAACCATAGTGGTTAATCCCTAGTTGCCTTGTGACTTATAGCACCAGACCTAGAAAATTTTCACCCTTTAGATAAAGATGATTATTTGACTAGGCTAAAATAGATACGTGGATTGCTAGATTGGTTGTTGATTGACTTGACAACTTAGGTACTACAGTATAGATTTCAAATTAGATTAGATGTACTTGATTTATTTAGATTGCCAGTGTCTATTTGGCTCTTACTTTCACCTTTTAAAATATGAGTAGTTGAGCTAATATCTGAGCTAAACAAATGAGTTGAAGGATGAGAGTATCGACAAATGTTATAGCCTTGAGTTGGATATCATGAACTACCTATAATGGATGGCCAGTTTTAAACAAGATAGTACCCATATAGTTTGGGTGAATGATACGCATGGAATAAACTAGGAGAAACCTCATGTTCGAGGTAAAAAGGAAAGTCTACAAACACTAGGCTATAATAGCAGATAACCAGGTGATAAGAATATAATACACATAATTAATAAAAATACCTGTATCCCAAGATGATATACATCATCAGCTCCAATAATCTCAATGTCAATCAACTCTGTAATCTAGCAGGGAACCAAGTCCTCAATTGGACATAACAAGATAAAAAAGTATATGCCATAATATAAATACTATGTAAACATAAGGTGAACTAACCATCTATTTGAATGCACATTGAAGATAACTTTGGTGCATATGAGTAGGTAAGTATAAAAGTTGCGTCGAGCCAGAGGCTGAATATATACGCTAGCATACCTCCCGGCCATTCCTAGCGCATAGATAGTGACCACTACAGAATATATCCACATGCATATATGTCCATAACCGGGAAATAATAGCCTATAATTGGGTAACACTGAGGCTAATGACCCTGCAGTTTCCTCCATGGACTACGGTAGTTAAGTATTTGTCCCATACGCCTACTAATTGTCTTCTCCACCAAATCCAAATTTATAAGTCGAGTAATACAACATGGACATCATGTAACTATAATGCAAATCAAAGTAAAACTAATACTACGCCATAATCACACACGTGTTATTCACACGGGTAGCTAATCAAGTGCGTAAGCACGTGCCCTAACATAAGCTCACTCTGTGTCGTATAATGATACGTGTCAAGGTCTTGGAAGTTATAATGATAACTCTATAACTTTTAGGTACGTCTACTAGAAACTAGGTCAATACACAAAACATCGACGTCTTTGTCGACTACATCCAAGACATTCTTAGACGCACACAACTATATTATATTCAGAGAAGAAGAACATGAACAATAATATTTAATTTTAAACAGTAAACAAGGCAAGGTATACATGCCTAGATCTTCAAGATGATATATAGCAATTTCGGTCCCATCTTCGAAGTCGAACCGTTCGGAATGCCTATATTATAAGTATAACAGTATTAGTAGCTATTCTAAAGTTTCTACAGATACACAATATTATTAATCATATATACGTAAGATAGGGTAATAAATTAAGGTTTTGATCCAAGTAAAGAAAACTAGTTCAAGGGCATAAATTTGGCCTTCCAATCTTCTATCAACTCGTTAACCTAGATGTTTACACAAAGCCTAACTTAACTCGGTTCCTATTCAATTACTTTAAAAATGATACTAGAGTTAATCATACTAGGTTTTAGTCCTTAGCAATGAGATTTTAACGCTTCAAACGAAACACAAACAAGTGTCAAATTTGTTGTACTTATTTCTAGATTGAAGTCCCGGGTCACGAACTAACTAACTAATCTTATGACACCATGTTTTCACTTTATTTAACCCTTCCTAACACATTAAAATGTGTTTCTAAAAGCTAGGGTTTAGTATATTTTATTCCTATACAAGTCAAGATTTGCAACAACGCAACTAATGAATGTTACCCCTACAACTTGTCAATCTGACAATACCTACTCTGGGATCTTTCCTACAGTCTTCTAACCTTATGAACATTATTATAACATGTTACAATAATACATCTTCAAGTCCAAACCATAATATACAATGTTTCTAAAGCTTATTACAACAAAACCATGGTTTTTAGTCTCTAACTAGCATAGCATGTACGCTGAAATTTAATCTACTAAAACCTAATGTTGGATAACAATTACCATAAAAATTATACACTTTTCCAGCAACTAATAAAGTTTATATAACATTTTTTGAATTTGGTTTTTTTTGAAGAAAATATCGTACATAAATTTATAGCATTTTTTATGACAAGTCGTATGATTTCAGTTTAGGAATTTACTTAACTATGCCAAGAAAACCTACTTTAATCCAAATGTCTCATATATTTAACATAAAATAATTATATTGAATTTTAGAGAGTTAAGATAGGGATATTATTGTGAAGGTTTCGTACAAAAATATAAAAACTTTACACATAAAATTATAGCTACAAAATATATGTCAGATCTGGAATTTAATTTATTTGACGGTGTTTAGAGTGGTTTAGCTTAGTTCTACACCATTTTTATTAAGGTTTCTACCTAGGGAGCGAAGTACCTAGTTAATCCTTATGTCATAAATTATAAAATGTAGAATAACGGAGGTACTTACATATTTACGAAATGCTGAAAGCAGTGCTTGTCGTCAAATTCAGTCTGCGCACTCCGCGGAGAATGTCCTTTACCGAATGGAATAATTACATAAAATATATAAAATCATATACTTATCTAACGAAAATTGGTAGAGGTACGTAATAAAAATAGTTTGGAAGAGTTTTACCTAGCGGTTTGGGGTGTACATCTTGTTCTTTCCATGATCCATCCTGACATCACCTATTATGGACACTTCGTCCTGTGACAGTGATTAGGGGGTATAAAACACCAAGACAGATTATAAAAAATTTGGAAGGAAAGTTAAGAGGTAGAGGATTAATTTAGTAATGGATTTTATGGGTTTACCTACAGATTTGGAGGTGTAACAAGATGTGGAAGTAAACACAGTGTAGCAAAATTTAGAACCTTACTACTGAATGTAGGAGCACTTGTGGAAGGGAAATGTTAATGGAAATGAGTTGGAAATAGATTGGAAATGACATGGGGAAATAGGTGAGGGTTTAGGGAATGTGTGGGCTCACTTTTAGGAGGTTTGAGGGGTAGGGGTAGTTTTTACAACTTTCCATGTGGTAGATACCCAAAAAATAGGATTTAGTCGTCCCCCCTTCAGCTGATATCCCATGGGTTTGAATGCATAAAAAATGACTCCTAATGGATTGGGTTGGGTCTACATACTTTCGTGTAAGTGTGGACCAAGTTTGGGTTCATTTGGATGTGTTTTGAAAGGTTTAGCTAGTCTAGTCTAACTACTAGTCCAACGTGTTCTAAGCTGAATAAATACTCGTTCTAGAACACCTAAACCATTACAAAATACATGTTATGCCTTGAATTAACTAAGTACACTATATCTTAGATATAGTACTATATATATATATATATATATATATATATATATAATATATAAAAATGCCCAAAATTATATATACACTGTGTTTAGAAGATAGAAAACAAATTTAACCTAGAAAGAATTTTTCTTTTCTTTTTTTTGGGGGGGGGGAGGTGGGATGGGGTTACACTATACCCAACTTATAAGAATTTTGTCCTCAAATTAAAATAAATATGGTAGAAAATAATAAGAGGATCCCTACAGAAGAATGATAATTATGACTTGTCGTACCAAGTTCTCGATATTATAATAAAGCACGATCTAAAGATAAAGAACTCAAAGCGGTGGAGGTGAAATTAAAGTATATAAGGTCATACCTTAATTCTCAAAATATAGGAGATACAGCTACCATTGGATCTTAGTTTGACGTCATATTCTAAGAATAAGGGTACTCTTAGTTCAAGGTGCTACCCAATTTATAAAAATTAAGTTGGCAGTGAAACTCTTGTCATTATCCTATTTGCAAGACTTCCGTGAAAGTCTATTTTCACAAAAGATAAGAGAATATTTGGTACTTCTGACTGTAGTCATAGACCTTCTGAGTAGATGTTGGTACTAACATAGGATTTTTTTGTCAATAACTTTATAAGAGAAATAACTACCATTTCAATGTTGCTCCTAAACAAAACAATAGAAAATGACTTGGTCAGATATAACATGGACAAAATGGTACAGAGGGTTACGATCATCCCATTGAATGGTTGACAAAGTGACAAGGTCAAAGAAGAATTCGCAGTCCCAGATAGGTGGAATAATAATAAGTTTGTCACGACCCGCACCCGGAATTGGGGCACGATTACGTGGTTACGTCCAGCCTACACCGTAGTATCGGCGGTAGAACGCTGTCTAGGTCATGATACTATCTAAACAATCTCACACGAGCATCCAACTCCATAAGGAGACACGGATAACACAATATAATATGAACAACATACTCAATCACATAGCTAAAGCACGATAAGATATCGAAGAAATAAAATAAATCAAAATGCAACACAAGTCTAAATAGAAATAATCTAACTCAACAATAATATCCATGTCTCAACAAAGTATGTCGGAGACAAATTCGGTACCATAAACTGCTAAAAAAAACTAGATAACTAGTGATTCCGGCTAGACCTCCAGGAATCACAACTAAACTACCAGATCCAAGTCTGTAGTTACTCTTCCTGTGGTCTATAAAGTATTGGACACCGGTCCTCTAAGGCGCAGTCTGGAAAAATATTTTCAGTCAAGATGGAGCAAAGTACATCTCTAATAGCATTTCTACATCAATGATATAAACTATATAGCAGTAAATAGATAGAAATATACAAGATGCATATAGATGTACGAGAGATATACAATAAAGGAAATATTGGAAATACTGTAAATAAATGCAGAAAGGAATAATATGTCAATGAATAAGAATGCTATGACTAAGTGTGTGAGTACTAGCTTTAACATATCATCGGCTTGGGACTTGTACGAGAATAATGGCCTGGCTAGTCATACGTGCGGTGTATGACCAACACTTACGAGAAAACAAGACTTGTACATGAAGGATATGATCACATATTTACACTAAAATACTCTTCGCCCCCGACTGGTATAGTAGGTCCAACCATGATACGCTATGGCATGGGATTCTCCAGGAAGATAGCAACTCTCCCCGAGAATCAGTATATGTACAGGTACAAGATAAACAATGGAACACGACTTGTGCAAGATACACCATGAAAAGGAATAGCATCTCATAACGAGATCCGGATATACCAATCCGTGTAACCATCGTGTCGAGAAATATGGATATCTACACTAAATATAATGAACATAGAGGATATCATAAATAAGAAACTATCAGAGAATGTACTCGCCTGGGGTCCTTAGCTGTCAATACCAATGTCATTCTCCTGAAGTCTCGCAGGACGATCCAAAAGTCCTATACACATATAATATAATACAATATTGCATCAGACATTACATTAACAAACATAAAACACGATGAACTCAGGGCTACGCTAGATATGATACTGGTCAACTAGGATCAAGTGCGCGTCTAATTGCACGGGTGTCGTGTCTGCTATTGTGGTGCAAAACAGACAGACAGTAATACTACGGGTTTTGCCAATACGTGAGTGTACATATGGCAGTCTTCTAATAATTTACAGGATTACAGGTCAATGTAAATACGGGATATCCGTAATTACACTCGGGTCACCTAGTACTTTTATAATTATACATATTATCAATTAGCATATATCACTAATTACTTATAATATATATATATATATATATATATATATATATATATATATATATATATATATATATATATATATATATATATATATGTGTGTGTGTGTGTGTGTGTGTGTGTGTGTGTGTGTGTGTGTCTGTGTATACCAAATAATTACATACAAAAATATCTATATGTGTATATACCCTAATAGAATTTTATACTATATATATATATGTATATATATATACCACATATATATATATATATATATATATATATATATATATATATATATATATATATATATATATATATATTACAACCACTATTTATATGTATACAAAAGAATACATATACTGAATATATATATACACATACCAAGTGAAAATATACATATACTATTTATATATATATATGTACCAATTTAATACATATATATATATATATATATACCAATACATACATAGTAACATATATTATTGAATACATATATACTAATATTTATTATTGAATACATATATACTAATATATATTATTGAATATATATATACTAATATATATAATTGAATACATATATACTAATACATATTATTGAATACATATATACTAATTTGAAAAAAATACCATATATATGTATATGCATACATATACGAATAATACATCTTCAATATATATATATACTACATACACCCATATACCATAATACGCCTATTAAACCATAACTACAAACACGTATACGCGTATGTGTACGCGAGGGGGAGAACGCTAACCTGTGCGCGTGCACGAGATCGACGATGACGATGGCGAAGGTGACGATGATGATGACGAAGATGACATCGATGGTGACGATGACGACGACGACGACGGAGACGATGATGAAGAGTGGTGGTTCTGGTGGAGGGGGCTGGTGGTATGGGGTGGTGATACTGGTGGTACGGGGTGGTCGAGAAGAAGGAGGCAGGGGGTGGTACTGGTGGTACGGGGGGTGGTGCTGGTGGTGTTAATATGAAGCTGTGGTCGAGGAGAAGTGGAGGTTGGCCGGAGTTAATGGTGGTAGTGATGATGGTGAAGGAGGCTGGTCGAGGTGGTGGTGATTCAGGTGCAGAAGTCGGAGGGGAAGAGGAGGAGGGGTCTGGTGGTTGGACGGAGTCGTGATGGTGATGGTGGGGGTTGCAGCGGGAGGGCTCGGCGTGTTCGAGGAGAGGCGGGGAGGAGTAGAACGGCGAGCAGAAGGGAACGATGGTTCTCGTCGAGGAAGGAACAAGGTGGTCGGAGGTTGCTGTCTCGTCGAGGAAGATGATGGGCTTAGGAAGGACAGGTTGGGATATGGCCGGTGGAGGCACGGTTGGTTCAGGTGGTGGTTGCCGGAGAAGAAGCTGCGGGCTTGCCGGGGTTGAAGGATTGGTGGGGCCGGAGGGGATGCTTTCCTAGGCTTTCTTTTTATCTTTTTTTTAAAAAAATAAGGAGGAGTAGAAGTGAAGAAGAAGAAGAAGAAGAAGAGAAGAAGAAGAAGAAGAAGAAGAAGAGAATGGGAAGAAATGCAACATTGGGAGAATGAGGGAGGAGAGAGAAAGGGGTGGGGTTTTATAAGTTTGGGGATTAGGGCATGCTTGGGAAAGGGTGCAAGAAGAGATTATATAGGGGATGTGATGTGGGAATGTGTGGTGATGATGCTCCCTATTTGAATGAATGGTCAGGATTCGACATGAGGAAATTATTCATACAAAGGATAGGGGTTGGGTTGACTAGTCAAAGAATTAGTGCTTCTCCATTTGTCTTGAACCAATGGGGTGTTGACACCTAATGCAATATTTGCAAATAAGCCCCCTTAAATTTTGGTATTTGCACAGACACATAAAATAATAAAAAATTGGTGGGCGATTTGGTGTTTGATATTTTGTAGGGTGAGGGGGTATTGTACGTTTTGTATAGGCTTAATAAGTGGGATATTTGGATTAAATTGGGATTAAAATTGGATTAGTCAAAGTTGGTATCCCCAATTTAATTAGAAATAAATGCAAGTGGTGTTCTAAAATTAATTCAAGGTACATAGGAATAAAATTAAGTTGGGACATAAGTGTCATGAATGAAGAAGGCTCAAAATAGAATATTACCCTAATTTAGGTTGCGCAAAATGGGTCGAGATTGTGTCTCCAATTTCGATTGGAACGCACAACGATACAAAGTTAGATTTTATTTAGAAATTAAATAAACGTCCGCGACGAATATTATGCGACTAAAATTAAGCACAAGAGAGCATAATTATGAGTTATAAAAATATCATGAAAGATGTAGGCTGGGTGTCAGTCTTGGACCCTTTAATTGGTCCGGTTAAACGGGTTGAGTTGGTGTCTCAAAATTGATGGCAACGACACAAGTGCGCGACACAAGATTAAATAATGGATTTCGGATACGGAAAGTTGTGCAATTAAATTAGAGCACAAAAGATTATGATTTTGAGTGACAGAAAAGTCTAGCGCCTAAGTTGGCGTGTCAAGTCTAGAATGCAACAGCTTGTTAGAAATTATGGGCTAAGGCTGGGCTCCGAATACTGCAACAACGGTAGGGTGTAACAATCACGGTAAATAATTACAACCTCAAATAATTAAATCCTAAATAATACAATTTAAATTCATAACCCGATAATTCGATCAGGGGTCCATCTAGTGGGCTTCTAGGTCAAGTCTACTAGCTCAAACATTAAGAACACTGTATATATATAATATATATAAATACACATCTCATGTAATTATTTAATATAACTACACACAGTATTAAAAATATATAAAGTTAAAAATACTCCTATTTTTAGAATGTGGCAGTGACAAGTCTACCCTCCTTAAAAGAATTTCGTCCTCGAAATTTAAGATCCTCATAGTTGTATTTACTCATTATATATATTATTTTCCATCAAATTAGATTCATCAACCTATAATCATAAAGTAATCGACATTGTCATTTCATAATCTTTTAAAATTCTATAATTATCGTATTCCTGAAAATCCCCGAAATAAAAATCAAATTCCAATATTTTTTATCACAATTTTCTCCAAAACTTTAAGTTCATATCTAAATACTCAAAATTTAATATTCAATCCTCTAACTTAAATTCACTCAATGCACATTTATAAAATTAAGAAATCCCATCTAAAAACACTAATCCATTAATCATCTTACTCCTCTAATTTAAGTCCAATCGATGCATATTTAAAAAATCTAAATCCTCATCCCGAAAATTGAATTCAAACACTAATCCATTAATGATCTTATTCCTTAATTTCTTTTTCAACAAAATACTCAAATAATATGATACTTATGAAATCTTCAAATGCAATATTCATAATATAATTTTTTTTAAATTTATATCTTGCAATCAAATAGATATAATGATAATCTCCTTAATTTTCTTGAATTTTAATGATAATTTTAATCATATCTAAATCTTCATAAAATCAATGATTCATCAATTCTGTCATATTAAATTCTTAACTCTTTATTTAAATTAATGCTTGTCCTCAAAATTTTAAGCATCTTGTCTCTCATTGTCAAGTCATAACCTCTTCATACATCTTCACTATGGTCAAACCCTCAATAATCACAGTCTAAGAAAATTCTACCTACAATCATTCAATATACAATCTAAGAAAAATATGTATGGTTATGGTATCTTTTGTCATGGTATTGCAGTTTCTGTCAAGGTGTACTACTAACTATATTCTAACAAAAGATCATGAATATAAGCTACGGTACTAAGGAATCAATCAATCAATCAATCAAATAGGAAGGACAGAAGGAAAGAAATGAACATAACCTGCTAACATGTCACTTGCAGTATCAGTCTCCTCGACCGTCATCGCAAATGCCCCGTCCTGCTGGGGTGGCTCCCTTCGCGGGTGCTGAGCAATCTGTGGTTCCACAGGTGGCCTAACTGGATCTCTATAATTTGAAGCTGCACGCTGGCCGGAAAGATAAGGAGCTCGAAGATAATCCCTCACTTGATGTCCCACAGCGCCGCAGTGCAAACAAAGTCCTAGTCTCGTTCTACAGCTCTCCCAAAGGTGACCTGGCTTCTTACAGAAATGACAAGTCTGTTGTGTCTCTTTCGGAGGCTGTTGCTGATCCTGATGAACATGAACTGGTGCCTGGTACTGGTGTTGATACTGAAACATCCTCGGCTGTTGCTGAATATGGGGACGCTTGGCCGGTCCTGCGCTACCATTTATATCTCCAAAAATATTGTGACTCCTCTTAGGCCTGAGATTCAAATCCTATTCTGCAATCTGGGCATCCATCAAGATATCCTCAAAGGTAGCGGTACGACGACCAGAAGTGCACGACCTTATCTCTCTCGTCAGCCCCTTTCTAAACTTTCGGGCTCGATCTCCTGGATCCTGAATCATAGATGATGCAAAATGGCTAAATCAACAGAATTCTGCAGTGTACTCGTCGACCGACATGTTTCGTTGGACCTAGTCATGAAACTGACTCTCCAAAGTTCCTAAGGCTACATCGGGAAAGAACTTCTCCTTGAAGGTCTCCCAAGTAAGTCCTTGTGCAGTGAGTCTCGGCTCTGTATGATACCACGTGAGTGCGTTATCGAACAGTTGACTGTCGGCCGCCTCTATCTGCAAGCTCTACGAAATCTGGGCCAATCGCAGGCTCCTCTCTATATCCTCTATCCAGTCGTCAGCGTAGAGTATTCCTTCGATACCCTTGAACTCTCGAGGCATCATCCTCTTAAATTCCACTATAGTACCTGATCTCTGTTGTTGCTGCTGGCCAGGAAACTGCTGGTGTTGTGCTACTCTCTCCACAGCTTGGAGAGCCACCTGATGAGCGTTCTCAATGCTCTTCCTCATCAGCTCTATTTATGCCTGGTGTGCTTCTGCTTGCACTCTCTGGGCCTCAGCTTGAACTCACTGAGCGTCTGACGTCACTCTCTGGACGTCTACCATGCCCTGGATTAAAGTAAACATCTGTGTCCCGTCAATGGGCACAACTCCAGAAATTAGAGTCGGTAGAGGAGGAAGGTTGTTCGTTATAGCTGCGATAATCCTCTAAACAGGTGGGGGAGGAGGACCCCCGATCCCACATGCACTAGAGATATAGGAGGAACTACGGATGTCTGTCCATCAGGTGGAGAGGTGGTAGACCCCTCTAAAGCTGATGCTCCCACTCTCATAGATCTTGTCTTCGACGGCATCCTGAAGACAGACCCAAAGAATCAATTAAGGCAATAAATACGATATCATCAAGGAAGGACAGTAAAGTTCTAAAGAAGCAACATTCAGAAGGAATAAGGATAACAAGATAAATAGATTAGAGATTTTTCTAGTTGTGATTGAGTATTCACTCTCATCCTAGTATGCTATATCCTAGATCCTATCGCAGGCACGCAGTAGTATAACTAAGATGTCACACTACTACGATATCGCACAACTTGCGAAGTCTGACCTGCATGGGCCACCACTAAAAATGTGTCATGACCCACACCCGGAATTTGGGCACAAATACGTGGGTACATCCAGCCTACGCTGTAGCATCGGCGGTAGAACACTGTCTAGGTCATGATACTATCTAAACAATCTCACACGAGCATCCAACTCCATAAGGAGATACGGATAACATAATATAATATGAACAACATACTCAATCACATAGCTAAAGCAAGATAAGATATTAAAGAAATAAAATAAATCAAAATGCAACACAAGTCTAAATAGAAATAATCTAACTCAACAATAATATCCAAGTCTTAACAGAGTATACCAGAGACAAATCTGGTACCATAAACTGCTAAAAGAAACTAACTAGATAACTAGTGATTCCGGCTAGACCTCCCGGAATCACAACTGAACTACCAAATCCAAGTCTGCAGCTACTCTCCCTGTGGTCCATAAAATGTTGGACACCGGTCCTCTAAGGCGCAGTCTGGAAAAATATTTCCAGTCACGATAGAGCAAAGTATATCTCTAACAGCAGTTCTACATCAATGATATAAACTATGTAGCAGTAAATAGATGGAAATATACAAGATGCATATACATGTACGAGAGATATACATAAAGGAAATACTGGAAATACTGTAAATAAATACAGAAAGGAACAATATGTCAATGAACAAGAATGCTATGACTAAGTGTGTGAGTACTAGCTTTAACATGTGATCGGCTTGGGACTTGTACTAGAATAATGGCCTAGCTGGTTATACGTGCAGTGTATGACCAACACTTACGAGAAAGCAAGACTTGTACATGAAGGATAAGATCACAAATTTACACAAAATACTCTCCACCCCCGACTGGTATGGTAGGTCCAACCAAGGTACGCTATGGCACGGGATTCTCCAGGAAGATAGTGACTCTCCTCGAGAATCAGTGTCTGTACATGTACAAGATAAACAATAAAATACGACTTGTACAAGATACACCATAAAAAGGAATAGCATCTCATGACGAGATCCGGATATACCAATCCGTGTAACCATCGTGTCGAGAAATATGGATATCTACACTAAATACAATGAACATAGAGGATATCATAAATAAGAAACTATTAAAGAATGTACTCGCTTGGGGTCCTTAGCTGTCAATACCAATGTCCTGCTCTTGATGTCTCCTAGGACGATCCAAAAGTCCTATACACATATAATATAATATAATATTACATCAGACATTACACCAACAAACACAAAACACGATAAACTCAGGGCTACGCTATATATGACATTGGTCAATTAGGGTCAAGTGTGCGTCTAATTGTGCGGGAGTCGCATCTGTTATTGCGGTGCAAGACAGACAAACAGTAATACTACGGGTCTTGCCAATACGTGAGTGTATATATGGCAGTCTTCTAATAATTTACAGGGTTACAAGTTAATGTAAATACGGGGTATCCGTAAATACACTCGGGTCGCCTAGTAATTTTATAATTATATATATTATCAATTAGCATATATCATTAATTACTTATAATATATATATATGTGTATACTAAATAATCACATACAAAAATATGTATGTGTATATACACTAATAGAATTTTATACTATATATATATTTGTACATATATACAAACCACATATTTATATATATATAACAACCATTATTTATATGTATACAAAAGAATACATATTCTGAATATATATATATATACATATACCAAGTGAAAATATACATATACTATATTTATATATATATGTACCAATTTAATACATATACTATATACATCTATATATATATATATATATATATATACCAATACGTACATACTAACATATATTATTGAATACATATATACTAATATATATTATTGAATACATATATACTAATATATATTATTGAATACATATATACTAATACATATTATTGAATGCATATATACCAATTTGAGAAATATACCATATATATGTATTATTGAATACATATATACTAATACATATTATTGAATGCATATATACCAATTTGAGAAATATACCATATATATGTATATGCGTACATATACGAATCATACATATTCAATATATATATATATACTACATACACCCATATAACATAATACGCGTATTAAACCATAACTACAAACACGTATACGTGTACGTGTACGCGAGGGGGAGAACGCTAACCTGTGCGCGTGCACGAGATCGGCGATGACGACGGCGAAGGTGACGATGATGATGACGAAGATGACGATGATGGTGACGATGACGACGATGACGACGAAGATGATGATGAAGAGTGGTGGTCCTGGTGGAGGGGGCTGGTGGTACGGGGTGGTGATGATGGTGGTACTGGGTGGTCGAGAAGGAGGAGGCATGGGGTGGTACTGGTGGTACGGGGGGTGATGCTGGTGGTGTTAATGTGAAGTTGTGGTCGGGAAAAAGTGGAGGTTGGACGAAGTTAATGGTGGTGAAGGAGGCTGGTCGAGGTGTTGGTGATTCAGGTGCAGTAGTCGGAGGGGAAGTGGTGGAGGGGTCTGGTGGTTGGACGGAGTCGTGATGGTGGTGGTGGTGGTGGGCAATTTGGATTGATAAAAAATTGGTAGGCGATTTAGGGTAAGGGGGTATTGTGCATTTTGCATGGGCTTAATTAGTGGTGTATTTGGATTAAATTGGGATTAAAATTGGATTAGTCAATGTTGGTATCCCCAATTTAATTATAAATAAATGCAAGCGGTGTTCTAAAATTAATTCAAGGTACATGGGGCTAAAATTAAGTTGGGACATAAGTGTCATGAATGAAGAAGGCTCAGAATAGAATATTATCCTAATTTGGGTTGCACAAAATTGGTCTAGATTGTGTCTCCAATTTCGATCGGAATGCACAACGATACTGTCATGACCCGCACCCGAAATTGGGACACGAGTACGTGGGTACGTCCAGCCTACGCTGCAGCATCCGTGGTAGAACGCTGTCTAGGTCATGATACTATCTAAGCAATCTCACACGAGCATCCAATCTCCATAAGGAGGCACGGATGACACAATATAATATGAACAACATACTCAATCACATAACTATAACAAGATAAGATATCGAACAAAATAAAATAAAATACAACACAAGTCTAAATATAAATAATCTAACTCAACAAATATCCATGTCTCAACAAAGTATGCCGGAGACAAATCCGATACCAAATAATCTGCTAAAAGAACTAACTATATAACTAGTCAATCCGGCTAGACCTCCTAGAATCAGAACTGAACTACCAAGTCCAAGTCTGCAGCTACTCACCCTGTGGTCCATAAAATGTCGGACACCAGTCCTCTAAGGCATAGTCTGGATAAATATTTCTAGTCAGGAAGGAGCAAAGTACATCACAAATAACAGTTTCATTTAATTGATAAGGACTATAAAGCAATAAACCGATGATGTAGATACTAAGAGAAGACAGTGAATAAATGCAATGGCAAAATAAAAAGACAGGCAATATAAAGAGACAGGCAATATAGGCAATATGATACAGTCAGTGCATATAGGAAATAAAGAGAACAAGGTACAATATTATATACCGGTGATGTAGTATATGATCTAAAATAGAGAACTGTAATCATTCTAAGTGTTTGAAATAGTAGTTTCGAAATGTGATCGACTTGGGACTAGTACGATAGCTACATGGCCTGGCTAATCATACGTGAGACGTATGATTAACACCAATAATTTAAACTTTACGATAGGTATTTGATCATATCTCTCACTAGCAATTTCCTCCGCCCCCAACTAGTACTGTGGATCCAATCTTGACACGTCACGATACTCGATCAATGTCCAATATATCATGTATGATATCTAATATCAAGTCTAATATCAATATCGTATACAATGTTAATACGATAACCAATGTAACATCTCATGACTAAAGATCCAATCTATATACTAGTCCGTGTAGCACAGTGTCAAGAATCAGATATAACATTTCTAGATACTGGAATTATAGAAATTATCAAACAATTGGAAATTATCAGAGAATGTACTTGCCTTGGGTCCTTAGCTGGTAATACCAATGTCCTGTTCCAGAGTATCGCCTGGATGATCCAACAGTCCTATAGACATATCATTAATTAAATAAAATACATATATATGTGTATACCAATAATTACGTACAAAATATGTATAAGTATATATATACTAAATAGAAATATATTATATATATGCAGTGTTCATTAATGTTTGAGCTGGTACACTTGACCTAGAAGCCCACTAGACGAACACCTGACCAAAATATAGGATTATGTATTTAATTGTTTTATTTAGAATTTAATTATTGGAGGTAGTAATTAATTACCGTAATTTTATTTAATTGTTGCGCCTTACCGTTGCTTCGATATTTGGAGCACTACCCTAGCTTTTGCCTTCCAACAAATTTTACAACCTTGTCCTAGACGTGCCCGTCTTCCATTCTGACCTTTTCATAACTTATAATTATGCTCTCTTGTGCTTTATTTTAGCCGCACAATATTCGTCGCGGACGTTTATTTAAAATTTTAAATAAATTCTAACTTTGTATCATTGTGCGTTCCAATCGAAATTGGAGGCAATCTCGACCCATTTTTCGTGCAACCCAAATTAGGGTAATATTCTGTTCTGAGTCTTCCTCAATAATAATATTTGTGTCCCAACCTAATTTGGGCCACATGTACTCCTAATGAATTTTAGAACACCGCTTGCATTTATTTCTAATTAAATTTGGGATACCAACTTTAACTAATTCCGTTTAATCCCAATTTAATTCAAGTACCGTATTAATTAAGCCCATACAAAATACACAATACCCCCTCACCCTACAAAATACCAAACACCAAATCGCCCACTAATTTTTTATCATTTTATGTGTCTGTACAAATACCCAAATTTAAGGGGGCTAATTTGCAAATATTGCATTATGTGTCAACACCCCCATTGGTTCAAACCAATGGATAAGCCCTAATATTGACTAGTCAACCCAACCCAACCCTCACCCTTGCATGAATAAATTCTCTATGTCAAATCCTGACCACCCATTCAAAATGGGTGCATCATCACCACTCATTCCTACACACCTCTTCCTATTTAATGTCTCATCACACACTCTTCCCAACCATGACCTAATCCCCAAGCCTAGGGAAGCCCCCATCTCCTCCCCCTCACACAACCGTATGCTTTTTTCATTTTTTCCTTTCTTCTTCTCTTCTTCTTCTTCCTTTCTTCTTCTTCTTCTTCTTTTTTAAAAAGGGAGAAAGGGAATATAAACCTCCCTCCACTCATCAGCCCGGCCGGCCCCCTACTCCGGCAGCACCCGGCCGAGCACCCGTCGACCCGCTCCTCCCTCGCCTGAAGCCTCGGCCTCTTCACCGTATCATCACCACCCCGTCCCTCCGCCAGAACATCTCTCCACCACCATCCCTCACATCCCGCCGGAGCCGACGCTGCTGCAAACCGAACGTCTCCGACCCGATCCCGACCACTACCCCGGCCAACAACTCCTTCTCCCCCGGTTGTGCTGCCACTGAGCCATCCTCCTCATCTTCTCCACCACCAGCATTCCCTCCTCCCGCTACCTGCACTCCAGCCACCCCGCACACGTAGAACCACCACGACCGGCCTTTCGTACCACCATCTTCCCCGACCCTGCTGCTCTTCTTCCCCGAGCCATCTTTCCCTCAGCCGAGTCCCGACCTAGCTCCACTATTAGAACCACCCTACCACCACCATATCGAGCTACCACCAGCCCCCTCCACACTGAAGCCAACCCATCCCGAGCCTCCCCCTCAGTCCGGCCAGCATCCTCTCAGGCTGCTACATCAGAACCACCACCTTCACCATTAGAACTCACCCCACTCCTTCCTTCCCCAGCTATTCCCCGCACCCTCTGGCCAGCTCTTCCTCCGGCGGCCACCCGAAGCAGCAGCACCACCACCACCATCGGAATCACCACCACCATCATCATCAGAGTCACCATCACCAAGGTCTCCGGCCTGCTCCTGATCTCTCATTCGGCGAGCTATTCCACTACCACCACCTCGCCATCGTCGTCGTCGTCGTCTTCGTCATCCTCCTCGTCGTCGACCTCTTCGCCGTCATCGTGCACGCTCAGGTAGGACTTTCTTCTATCACGTACACGTACGCATGTACGTACGTGTGTATGTGTGTAGGTATGTATATAGTATATCCTCTATTAGTGTATGTATATTTTATGTATATATACGCGTATATATATATATATATATATATATATATATATGTATATATATATTGTATATTTCTCTATTTTAGTATATACATGTATTCAATATATATTAGTATATATGTATTAAATATAATATATGTTAGTACATATTTTGGTATATATATATATACGTATATATATATATATATATATATATATATATATATATATATATATATATATATATATATATATATATATATATATATAGTATATATTTAGTAAAACGTATTTTGGTATATATATATGTAGCATAAAATATATATGTATAGATATATACATATATGTACACATATATGTATATGTTATAAGTATTAAATTGGCATATATATATATATATATATATATAAATATAGTATATGTATATTTTCACTGGTATATATATATATATATATATATATATATATATATATATATATATATATATATATATATATATATATATATATATATATATATATATATTCTTAAATAATGGTTGTTATATATAAATATGTTATGTATATTTTTAACATATGTATATATGTATAATATATTTCTATTTAGTGTATATATACTTATACATATTTTGTACGTAATTATTGGTATACACATATATGTATTGTATTTAATTAATGTTATGTCTATAGGACTGTTGGATCATCCAGGCGATACTCTGGAACAGGATATTGGTATTACCAGCTAAGGACCCAAGGCAAGCACATTCTCTGATAATTTCCAATTGTTTGATAATTTCTATAATTCTAATATCTAGAAATGTTACATCTGATTCTTGACACTGTGCTACACGGACTAGTATATAGATTGGATCTTTAGTCATGAGATGTTACATTGGTTATCATATTAACATTGTACATGATATTAATATTAGATATCGTACATGATATATTGGATATTGATCGTGTATCGTGACATGTCATGATTGGATCTACAGTACTAGTTGAGGGCGGGGGAAATTGCTAGTGAGAGATGTGATCAAATACCTATCGTACAAGTTTAAATTATTGGTGTTAATCATACGCCTCATGTATGATTAGCCAGGCCATGTAGCTATCGTATAAGTCCCAAGCCGATCACATTTCGAAACTACTATTTCAAACACTTAGAATGATTACAGTTCTCTATTTTAGATAATATACTACATCACCCGTATATGATATTGTACCTTGTTCTCTTCATTTCATATATGCACTGACTGTATCATATTGCCTATATTGCTTGTCTCTTTATATTGCCTGTCTCTTTATTTTGCCATTGCATTTATTCACTGTCTTTTCTCAGTATCTAGCATCATCTGTTTATTGCTTTATAGTCCTTATCAATTAAATGGAACTGTTATTTGAGATATGCTTTGCTCCTTCTTGACTGGAAATATTTTTCCAGACTATGCCTTAGAGGACTGGTATCCGACATTTTATGGACCACAGGGTGACTAGCTGCAGACTTGGACTTGGTAGTTCAGTTGTGATTCTGGGAGGTATAGCCAGAATCACTAGTTATCTATTTAGTTCTTTTAGCAGATTATTTGGTACCGAATTTGTCTTCGGCATACTTTGTTGAGACATGGATATTTATTGAGTTAGATTATTGTATTTTATTTTATTTTGTTCGATATCTTATCATGCTGTAGTTATAAGATTTAGTATGTTGTTCATATTATATTGTGTCATCTGTGCCTCCTTATGGAGATTGGATGCTCGTGTGAGATTGCTTAGATAGTATCATGACCTAGACAGTATTCTACAGCCGATGCTGTGGCGTAGGCTGGATGTACCTACGTACTCGTGCCCCAATTTCGGGTGCGGGTCGTGACACGTTTATAGTGGCGGCCCATGCAGGTCAGACTTCATAAGTTGTGCGATGTCGTTGTAGTATCACATCTCAGTTGTACTACTGCGTGCCTGTGATAGGATCTAGGATATATAGCATACTAGGATGAGAGCGAATACTCAATCATAATTCCTTGAGAGATTCCTGGGATGACCCCTGAGAATCTTATTATAATTTCTAATTTAAATCATTTCCCTTATTTTCGTCCATTCTCACTTGTTGATATTGAATTTAATTCTTGTTGATCTGTTATTAAATTAAGATCTTGGTGTCATTATAGAGTTTGATTTCATATCATGATGAATTTTACGGACTAATTTATGGTATCATCTGATGCCACATGTTGATGAGGACAGTGAGAAAGATTAATATTAGGGCTATTGGACTACAAGATGTGGATTTAAGTTATAATTTGAAGATTGAAAATAAATTTCAATTTTTAAGAATTTTGAAGAGTTGAGATATTATGTTATAAAAAAAAATTTTTTTTTTGAGGATTCAGATTCAATTCAATGAACCTAGACAAAGCTATAAGGATTTTTGGAAGTGATTAAATTTTATTTCAGTATTTGAATATTTGACTTTGAGGAAAGTATATGCATTTTGTTTTAAATTGTTCGAGGAGTTAGTTTGAAGATTTTATTTTGAGGATAAAATTTTATAGTGGAAGAGATATATATTAGTATATGAGTAGATGAGGTGCATGTGTAAGGATCTGTTGGCTTGAGCATGATTGAGATTGCGCTGCAAACTGACTTGGGTGTCCATCTAGGCTTGTATTAGAGGGAGCAGTACTTAGTATGGTGTGTTGCACTTGGTGTACACTTGAGTGATAAGAACAACTAGTATCAACAATTGCAGTAGGTAAGAGAGCTAGCAGTGAGTGTGCTTGTAGTAGAACTGTGGTACCAAAGGATAGGGGTATCAAACCTTGGATGCATCATTGACCTATGCAATCACAACTAGGAATATTTTTTCCAATCTATTTATCTTGAATGTTGCTTCTTTAGAACTTTACTGTTCTTCCTTGATGATATCGCATTTTTGCATTAATTAATTCTTTTGGATCTGTCTTCAGGATGTCACCGAAGACAAGATCTATGAGAGTGGGAGCATCAGCTTTAGAGGGGTCTGCCACCTCTCCACCTGATGGACAAGCATCTGTAGTTCCTCCTACATCTCCATTATATGTGGGAGTATCTACACTTTTTGGGGGTCCTCCTCCCCCACCTGTCCAGAGGATTATCGCAGCTATGACAGACAACCTTCCTCCTCCACCGACTCCGATTTTCGAAGGTTTGCCCATTGACGGGGCACCGATGTTTACCTTGATCCAGGGCATGGTAGATGCCCAAAGAGTGACGACAGACGCTCAGCGAGTTCAAGCAGAGGCTCTGAGGGTGCAAGCAGAAGCGCATCAGGCGCATAGTGAACTAATGAGAGAGAGCATGGAGAACGCTCACCAGATGGCACTACAGGCAGTTGAAAGAGTTGCCCAGTAGTATCCTGGCCAGCAGCAGCCGAGGACATTTCAGTATCAATAGCAGTACCAGGCACCAGTTCGTGTTCAGCAGGATTAATGGACTTGTCATTTTTGTAAGAAGCCATGTCATGTTTGGGAAAGCTGTAGATTAAGGCTAGGACTTTGTTTGCGCTGTGGCGATGCAGGAGATCGAATGAGGGATTGCCCTTTATTTCAGCGTGCAGCTCCAAATTATAGAGATCCAGTTAGGCTACCTGTGGAACCGTATATTGCTCAGCACCCGCGAAGGGAACCACCCCAGCAAGGCGATGCATTTGCGATGACGGTCAAGGAGACCGATACTGCAGGTAATATGTTAGCAGGTTCTGTTCTTTCTTTCCTTTTGTTCCTTTCTATTTGATTGATTGACTGATTCTCTAGTACCGTAGTTTATATGCATGATTTTTGTTAGAATGTAGTTAGTAGTACACCCTGACAGAGACTGCAATACCATGACAAAAGACACCATAACCATACATGTTTTCCTTAGATTACATATTGAATGGCTGTAGGTAGAATTTTTTTCTTAGACCATGATTATTGGGGTTGACCATAGTAGATTTATGAAGAGGGTATGACTTGACAAGGAGAGACAAGATGCTTAAAACTTTGTGGATAAGCATTAATTTAAATGAAAGGTTAAGAATTTAATATGGTAGAATTGATATTTTATTGATTATGATATAATTTATCATTAAAAACTTGAGGAGATTTAGTAGATTATCATTATATTTATTTGATTGTAAGATATGAATTTAAAATTTTATATTATGGATATTGCATTTGAAGAATCCATAAGTATCGCATTGTGGAGTATTTTGAGAAAAAAGTAAATCTAGGAATAAAATCATTGATGGATTAGTGTTTGAATTCAAACTTTTTGGGACGAGATTTCAATTTTATATATGTAATTAAATTAGAGAAGTGGATATTAAATTTTGAGTATTTAATTATGAAGTTAAAAATTTTTGGAGGAAATTGTGGAAATAAAAATGGAATTTGATTCTACTCCGAAGATTTTCAGGAGTACGATAATTAAAATTTAAAAAATTTTGTGGAATAGCAAGATGGATTTACTTTATTATTAAATAGTTTTATGAACCTAGATTTGATGGAAAATAATATATAATAAATAAACACAACTATTGAGGATTTAAATTTTGAGGACAAAATTCTTTTAAGGAGGGTAGACTTGTCACTACCACATTCTAAAAACAGGGATATTTTCGACTTTTTATATATTATTAATATTATGGTAGTTATATTAAATAATTTCATGATATATGTATTTAAATTAAGTAATTGTATGAGATGTGTGTAAACCCCCTCGATTTATTCTGTAGATAGTCAGGGTTAGATTTGAAAATTTTTAGTTTTAGCAGCAGATGTTGAGGTTTAGAGTGGAGATAAGTTTGTCTGGTATTTAATTCATTCAATTAAAACCCTTGGCGCGCCCTATCATTGCATAATTTTTCAGAGCCTAATATCAGCCTATAAATTCTATCAAATTATTGTACTTCTGACTTGACTTGCCAAATTAGGCACTGGACTTTTCCGTCACACAAAAATTAGTTTTTGTTGTGCTCTAAATTAATTGCACAATTTTCCGAAACCAAAATTCATATTTAATTCCGTGTCAGACACCTGTGTCGTTACCCCAAATTTTGAGATACCAACTTAACCCGTTGAGCCGGACCGACTAAAGGGTCCAAGACCGACTCCAAGCCCCCACCATTTTTGACCTTTGCGTCATTTTCGGATTTTGATCCCAAGTGCCTCCATTTTATTTACAAGCGCGGGACACTTTAAATTCCATTTAAATCGAGGACACCATTTTTGCCTAATCCTATTTAATCTCCAATTAATCCCAATGCCATTTTAATTAAACCCGTGCCTAACGCACAACACCCTCTCACCATGAAATTACTAAACACATTTTTCTCCAAAAATTTTGTGTCATTTTATGTGTCCGTGCAATTTCTCGAATTTACGGGGCTAAGTTATAATTAATGAATTCATGTGTCATAACCCTATTGGCCATGAACAATAGGGAGGTCCCAAAATGGGGTCCCATTCTCACCCATCCATTCACCTCCTTCATGAAGAAACCCACTTTTCTTCATGACCAATCTCCACCCTCCATTTTGAATAGGATCATCACCACCCTCCATCCAATTCCCAAACCCCTATAAAACAACACCTCACCTCACCCTTCACTCCTCCCAAGTCGGCCCTAATCCCAATGCATAGAAAACCCCACCCCCCTCTTTCTCTCTCCTCCTCCTCCATAAAATACCAGCCAACATTTCTTTCCATTATTCTTCTTCTTCCATTATTCTTCTTCTTCCTGGACATTTATCTTCTTCCATTACTTTCTTCTTCTCCTTCTTAACTACCTCATCTCCTTCCTTGGAGAACCGATTTTTCTGGCCAGCGGCTTCCAGCTCTGGCCAACCGAGCCTACAACCACCATGCTGCTGCAGCCCCACTCTGACCTGATACTCCCCCGCACCCGGCGTTACCCCCGTGACTGATGCTGACGGACTGACCACTCCGGCATTACAGTCGGCCCCGCCCGCGGCTGACCCTGACCAGCAGCTCACCCCCTAAGGCCTACCCGCTCTGCCGACTGTGCAGCCCGCCGACAGTGCACCTTATCCTCCCGTCGGCAGTACAGTTCTCTACCCCGGCCGATCTTCTTCCCTGCCCCACTGTGCAGAGCACCCAGACGACCGCTGCGCAGCTCCGGCCGTGCGACTCCCCCGTCCGGCCTCCTCCCTGTCCAACGCTTCCCCGTCCGCCGGTGTGACTCCCTCGTCCGGCCGACCTCACCCCTCCCGACTTCCCCGTCTCCTCCCTGTCATTACACCACCACCACCACCATTAGATTACACCACCACCACCACCATTAGCTTACACCACTACCACTACCACAAGCTCCTTATATCGCCCACTCGACCACCCTCAACCCGTCCACCTCCAGCTTGTTCTCCGGCCATTACCCCTCCGGCCAGCTAGCCTCGACGAGGTACAACTCCTTCCCCCTCTCTTGGATTACATATATGTGTTATTAGTTAGGGTTTATAGTTGTGTAGTGTAGTGTAACTTGGAGCATATATGTGTGTATGTTTGATTAGGGTTCAAATATTGAGTTTATAATTTATTTTCATAAGTTTTAAATTTAAATTATGATGTACAGGGAGATAGGGTTTGAGGAAATGAATGGAAATTTAGGGTTTATTCTTCATTAAATTAATGGGTAAGCATGGAGTTGGGATATGAGGTTATAGAATATATACTTCGAGGCTTGGAAATTATAGGTACATTTAAATTTAATGGTTGAGTATGGAACGGGCTTAGTAAAGGGTACGAATAATCATTGAGATTTTTGGTGGTTAAGTGTCATGTGAAATCTAAGGGTTATTATATTTTAGTAAAAATACCTTGATGGATGTAGAGGAGCAGGTTTGAGTATTGTGAAATGATGAGGCATTATTAAAAATATTGATTTGTATCGTAGAGTATGTTTATATTTAGGAGATGTGTTTGATATCATAAGTTGTTCATTTGCTGAGGACTGATAAATAATAAGGAAATGTAGAGGAGTAGCTACGTATAAGGGAGGTGAGGTTCAGATGATGACATAGCTGTTTCGAGGGTTAAATAAATAATAAGTAAATTATTTGAGGGGGATATATATAAGCGTGCATGATAGCGTCTATGAAATACCAGGGGCAATATGAGGATTTATCATGGCTCGAACCACTGATAAATATCGTGATGAACATAGTAAGATCGAGGTTTGGATTGATGATATGGTACAAATGTTTAATTTGAATAGATGTAACGTACTCCGAATCAACCCTGGTCAACCCCCTAGTGTTTTGTACCTGTGAGTCGTAGCTGAAACTGAGTTTAGATGAAGATGTGCGTCGCATCCCTGTTTGACATAGAATAGATAATTGATTATTGGTTTGTAACTCTTCTCTAGGTACTACGGGACCAGAGGACTTGGACGTGGTACCGGATCCTCGTCATCAGCAGCCGGACGCAGGCAAGTGTACCTTACCATCCTGTATTTCAATTTACAGATATTTATTATTTTGTTATGTACATTGTGCACGTAGTTATGTTGACTTTTGATACTTCATGACCGGTTCACAACTGGGTGAAGACGTACGTTGTAACGCCTTAGAAGGATTGTTGAATGTTTCGTAGCATCCCTATATACGTACCTGAGTATATCGACACCCCAGGACACACTTATACACTGTGATCGTGCCAGATTCCTGTATCCTGATACTGACATCATGACCAGAGACTGGGACAACCTTAGGGTCGCGTCTGTTGAGTTATCTTCCGTGTGTCGAGACTGTTAGATAGAGGTTCAGGTTCAGCGTACAATTGTCGACCGCTTGGGAAGAAAAAAATAGTTACTAGACGTTTGGGCTACTCTGCACGCGCTTATATATATATATATATATATATATATATATATATACTATTTTTGTAGTAATCCTATATCTAGAGTAGTTGTACCACCCGTGTGACTCCTTGCCCGGAGCTGCGGTACGTGACGTGTATTTCCGTGTCCGGATCTACGGTTTTATTTTAGAAAGCCCACGCGTCAAACGTTATCTTTAAACTGTGTCACACTTGTTTGGTTATGATAGAGTACCCTGTTGTTGCACTTGTACTTTCTGTTTTCTTGGCATGTTGTATTTCTGTACCTTGTTACGTCCCTCTGAGGACCTGGTTCCCTGCCAATTTTGCAGCATAGATGATTACGGAGCAATTGGAGTTGCTGTTGGAGTTGCATGTCTTGCGGGCATGGTACCAGGTACTCACATTATATCTACCGACATTATAGTTATTTTATATTGTTTATTTCATCTGCTGTTGTAGCCTAGTTTTTATAGACTCACACTTCTTCTCGAGTCTATTCGAGTTAGTGTGTTATTGGGCGGCCAACTCTAGCACATATAGCTCTTTCTTGTATACTGTTGTACATTGTGGATTGAGACATAGAGGTTTACATTTATGGGATATCTAGATAGTGCCCTTTTATATTATAGCTTATACGTATTTGAGTCAGACCAGAGTCTGATCGAATGCGTAGCTGGCGTGTCACGTATTCCTGGTCCTACGTATTTTGGGACTGGGGCGTGACATATTTTAGAGAGGAACCTTCTACAATTTCGGCCGGTGGCGTCGGGGAATCTCAGCTGGAGGCTGCTACCGCTGCTACTGCTTCAGGTAGTGGAACAAAGTCGCCTTCGAGGCTGGTTATAAGATTCCATATACCTTTGTCCGGACTAGCATTGGGAGAGGCCCCTGCCGTTCCCGTCAGCACTTCTAACGAGATTCCAGTTGATGAGCCTCAAGTGGATCTCGGCGAAGACCTGGAAGAGTATTTGCCAGTGTCAGTTAGCAGGCCCTCTTCTCCAGGTATGACAGCTTGGCTAGCATCACTGTCGTCTTTTCGTGCCTCTTTTTTAGAAAAATTAACATCATGTTTGACATTAACTTCCTCTTGTCTTCTTCTCAGGGGACGACCTCTTCGGGAAGGGCAATGTATATGTGCCCTTCGGCTCCGTGTCAGGTCCTGGCATTGATACAGAGGCGCCTGAATTTGAAGAGGAAGCATCTTCGGGTGCCGGCTCGCCTGCCGACGAGGCTTCAATACCTCAAGAGGACGACCCTGTCTTTGCGACAATGCCTCCTTCGAGTATGCTGGTTACTTCGTCTGATGTTGGCGCTTCCTCTTTTGTTGTACCCCCTGTCGAGACGAGGACTGTGGCCACGTCGATTGCGGTCGCCCCTGGAGCGCGGTTCGATAATATTGTAGCCACTCCCAGCATAAATTTGGGCCTATCTGCGCTGACAGAGCAATATACCAGTATCTTCTACAACACTTTGACAACGCTGATATAAATAGTGCTGGAGAAGAATCTGAATTTTGAGCGTTTGAAGAAGTCCTCTCGGTTTTTGATAGAGGCGATCAGGGACCTTGGCGATACTGGTTTAGCTGACGCCCTGGCGGAGGTAGTTAATGGTTTGGAGCAACCCGTTAACGAATACTCGCAGCTATCCCAAGATAGTGTTGATGATTTGGTCCAGGATAAATACGACTCGCTGACTGCAAGGCTGGAAGAGTTGGAAGCTCTGAGCAGGTCCCTCGAGATGCGGCAGCAGGAGATGAGCGACGAGCACACCCTCTTAGAGTGTGTTGTTCCCCAGTTGGCCAAGAGTAAAGTTGAACATGAGAAAAATGAAGCGAGGGTGCGTAAGTTGGAGGGTGAGCTCACTTTAGTGAAGGAGTGGTCTCGTGCTTCAGCCGCCGGTGTGCATGTATTACAGAGCCAGATGGAAAAAGCTCAACAGAACTTGGCACATGCGAGTGCCATGCACGCCGCTCTCACACATTCTCTGTCTGATTTATTCGGCTTGAATGATGAGGAGACGAGATGGGAGCGAGCTTGAGCTGCCGTTTTGGACTCCAGGAATGAGAAGATGGCCAGACTTGCACAACATATTCGCGATTTGACCACTCCTCCTTCATGATATACTTTTGCTTTTGCTTTTTAATGTACTTTCGCTCTTTTTTTGGGGAATAATAAAGAGGCTTTTTATCGGACTTTGTGGACCCGTTATTTCGGAATGTAAATGACGGGTTTTGGGTAAGAGTAATATCAGAGGTAGTATGGACGTGATAGTCTCTCGGTAAACCCTTTTTTTTTAGCAGGGTGTATCTATTCAGCGGTCATATGGACATGATAGAATACGGCCCAACTAGTTTCGTTTTGGAAGTAGTTTTTTCAGAATGAGATTTTTGCCTTTATTCCACTCGAGCAAAGGAGGTTAAGCATAGTACCTTTTCAGGAATTTACCATTGATAGGAGTCATTAGTAGGTCTCCATTAGGCTGGGCTAACCTGTAAGTGCCATTTGAGAACGTTGTCTCGATCACGTAAGGGCCTTCCCATTTGGGCTGAAATTTGCCCTTGCTTCTGTGAGTGAGAATCATTGGCCTTCTTACAGCTAAGACTAGCTCGCCAACTTTGAACACTCTTTCCTTTACTCTTTGATTAAAAGCTCTGGAAATGCACGCTTGATAGAACGCGATGCTCTGTTGAGCTTGAAGGCGTTTCTCGTCTAATCCTTCTAGCTCCTGAAGCCTTAAAAGGTCATTCTTTTCCCGGGTTAACTCATTGGCGACTGCTATCCTGAGTGACGGGATTTGAATTTCGATGGGAAGAACTGGTTCACTCCCGTAGACCAATGAGAACAGGGTGCAACCTGTCGGTGCTCGGACCGTTGTGCGATATGCCCAGAGACATTCTCCCAGCTTCTCGTTCCAATCTCTTTTGTTCGAAGAGACAAACTTCTTCAAGAGTTTAATAATGGTTTTGTTGAAGGCTTCCGCCAAACCATTAGCAGCTGGATAATACGCCGTAGAGGCGACATTTTATATCCGATTTTTATCGCAAAATCGATGAAATGCTTGGCTGATGAACTGAGGTCCATTGTCATGGATTATCCTTTGGTGAATCCCAAAGCGATAAATGACGTGATGCTTGATGAAGCTGATCACATTGGATATTTTTACCTCAGCGAGAGGGATCGCCTTTGCCCATTTGGAGAAGTAATCCGTGATGGCCAGTATGAACTGGTGACCTCTGGAAGAAGACGGGTGAATAGGACCAATGATGTCCATACCCCATGCTTCGAAAGGCCAGGATGCAACCGTAGGATATAGATGTTCAGACGGCTGATGTATGAAGTCTGCATGGACTTGACAGGCCCTGCATCGTTTGGCATACTTGATTGCGTCTGCGATCATAGTGGGCCAGTAATTGCCCATTCTCCTGATACGATCCTGTAGCTTAGGACCGGGTTGATGCGCCCCGCATATGCCGTCGTGAGTCTCGCAGATGATCTGTTGTGCTTCGTCATTAGAGAGACATCTCAATAGCAGTCCGTCGTAGGTCCGGCGATATAGGCATTGTGAAGATGCATCGAAGTAGAAGCGTAATGATCTTCTTTTGATGGATGCTGCTTCTTTAGGGTCCTCCAGCAAGATTCCGTATGCCACGAAATCTATAAAGGGACTTCTCCAATCTCTCGTAGGAGGATCGGTGTTCACAGCGTAACTGCGTTCGATGTGAGCTTTGTTCTTCATGCAAAATAGATCTCTGTTAAAAAGGATTACCGAATTCTGCCTTCTTATAGGAGTAGCTAAATCTGCAGCTAGACTGGCTAAGGCATCGGCTTCCAGATTCTGAGATCGAGGTACAAGCTCTAGGAAGAATCCCTTGAATGTCATGACTATCTCGACCGTTGCTTGGTGATAGGGGATGAGGTCTGGATTTTGGACTTCATATATTCCCCTGACTTGATTGACGATAAGCAGAGAATCACCAAAAGCTTTCAGAGATTCGACCCCCAGCTCTTTAGCGACTTGGAGCCCGATTAGTAGAGCATTGTACTCCGCCACATTGTTGGAACAGGGCTCATTAAGAGAGTATACTCGATAGATGACGAGTTTATCGGGAGTGACCAGGACAATTCCTACCCCTGAAACCACGTTTCCTTTGGGACCAGGGCTGGAGGCACCGTCGAAGAACAGTTGCTATGCGTCACTTTCCATTGCGGAACTATATTCTGCAACTTCGTCGGAAATGTCCTCGTATAATTTGGAGGCCTCCGGGATCGGATGAGCAGCTAGGAAGTCAGCCAATGCTTGGCCTTTGATGGACTTCTGAGGGACGTACACCATGTCATATGGTGTCAATAACATCGCCCAAGTTGCGAGTCGGGAGTTAAGAACACTTGGCTTATTCATCAGTACCCGAAGAGGATTAATCTTGGAGATGATGTGAATAGTCTGGCCGGTGACATAGTGCCGCGTCTTCTGGATAGCGAACATTAGAGCCAAACATTCTTTTTCCACCGGATTGTACCGGTGCTCAGCTCCGATCATCATTCTACTTAGATAGTAGATAGCCTGTTCATGTCCCGTATCGTTCTTCTATGCGAGAAGAGCTCTCAGAGAATGGTTCATCGCTCGAACGTACAGGAAGAATGGTCTTCCTACGACGGGAGGCACCAGAACTGGCGGACTAGTGAGGTAGCGCTTGATATCCCCGAACGCTTGCTGACAGGCTTCGTCCTATATGAAGGATACACCTCTCTTTATGAGGCGAGAAAAAGGCTCGCATCTTCCAGAGAGGTTGGATATGAATCTCCGGATATAGGCCAGACGACCTTGAAACCCCCTGAGTTCCCTCAGATTACGGGGTGGTCGCATTTCCAAGATGGCCTTGACTTTATCAGGGTCCACTTGAATGCCTTTGGCGGTAATGACGAATCCCAAAAATTTGCCACTAGATACACCCAGAAAGGACTTTATAGGATTTATTTTGAGTTGATGTTGGCGCATCAGCTCAAATATCGTCTTTAAGTATTGGATGTGATTGACACTGAGGCGGCTTTTGACAGCTATATCGTCTACGTAACATTCCACTGTTTTGCATAAATGCTTGTGGAATATGTTACTCATAGCCCGTTGGTAAGTAGCTCCGGCGTTCTTCAACCCGAAGGGCATGACCGTATAGTAATATACCCCCAGTGGTGTCCGGAAGGCAGTATGCTTCTCGTCTTCAGGATGTACCTTGATTTGATTGTATCCTGAGAATTCGTCCATGAAAGACATACGTTCAAAACTGCAGGTATTGTCGATCATGACGTCTGTGATGGGAAGAGGAAACTCGTCCTTGGGGCAGGCTGCATTCAGATCTCGATAATCGATGCAGACTCGCACTTTCCCATTCTTCTTCATGACCGGGACAACATTGGTGACCCAATCGGGGTATTGTTCCTCCCGGATGAAATCATAAGCTATCAACTTCTTGACTTCAGCTTCAATGGCGTCCATCATATTCGGGCAAAACCGGCGTTGGTGCTGCTTTACAGGCTTTGAATCTGGCAATATGTTGAGTTTATGAGTAGCCACCTTTGGATCAAGTCCTGGCATATCCTCATAATTCCACGCAAAGACGTCGATGTATTCTCTTATTAGTTGAATGACTTCTTCCCTTTCGGCTGAGAAAAGATTGTTACTGATAAATATCGGCTTTGGTGAAAGTTCATCCCCAACATTAATCTGGATAACTTCATCTTTGGTGGGAGGTTCTCTCTGCTCGAAGCAGAATTCCCACTGAGTATCCATCTGCTGAGCCCAAGCGTCATTCTCGAATAGTTCGGATTCTTGTTCATCTGATTTGAAAGGATCCGTCACTACCATATTTACTGGTAATGTTTGCTCGAGAGTACGAGATGAGTTGGAGGGCGACGAGCCGTCTTGAAAAGGGAAAAAGGTATCCTCATCTGACTTGGAAGTCGTAAGGGAGGTGGCATACCCTAACCCGAAATGAGTTTGTTGATAGTGGGGATTGTCGTGCGGCGGTATTCGTCTGCCTTTCCCATAGTTGAAACCTGGCTTCAGTTTCAAGTCATAACCCATATTTTGCATGATCTTTAAGGCTTGCGGGCTGTACCTGTGAACTTGTATTTCACCAGCATCGTCATTGAAGGAATCTTCTCGTATAGTCGATTCGTTGCACGTTCGGCCGAAGAGTATTGAATGCTGACTGCTGCGGGCAGGCGAAACAATGAAGATAGAGTACTCATGGGGTCCATATATCGCGACAACATTGGATGATGATGCTACTTCCCATATGTATGGATGATAGGAATCTATAGCTTCCAAGAATTTTTGCGCTATAGGTTCTATATCGTCATGGGGAGAGGATTCCTGATTTGGAATCTGAGCGTCGATATACTAGAAAAAAGGATATTTATTATCATCTGGAACTCCGTTCCTGGTTGCATTTACATCAGTCGGTTGCTTGTTGCGCCGAAGGTTGATGACCAAGGGTGGAGGCTTCTGGTTCAAAGTGACCACTAGAGGATCACCCCATTTTTTTGACCTGGTTTTGTTCAGGTAGATAGCCATAGGCTCCATGGCTTTTGGACGAGTAGTTCGCCCTTTCACTCTGATTGACAGTGGTTGTTCGACAGAGGGTCCTTCAGGCTCCCGGTGGGATTCCTTCTCTGCTTGGGCTGACACCTCCTCCGCGTAGTCTTTAGAGTACAACACGGCATCAGAATAGTAGGATTCTATTCCTTTGAATGGGTGTAGGTCAGCAACCTCCGTTTGTACTGTCCCTTGGGCATCTACATATTTAAGGCATTGATGTAGAGTTGAAGGAACGATGTTGTGGTCGTGGATCCACGATCTACCAAGCAAAATATTATAGGATACCTCTGAATCGATGACATAGAATGTAGCCACCGATCTGAGGTTGCCAATCTGGATCCTCAGGCAAATTTTCCCCAACGGCTTACTTCTTCCGGCATTGAAACCCACGATTGTAGTGGTAGTTTAAGCTAATTCGCTGGTAGGAATCCTCAGCGGTCTGAGCAGACTATGAGGAATGATGCTAATTGATGATCCTAGATCTATGTGGATCCGATCGACCTCCATGGAACCAACGTATCCGGTGTAATAGAGGGGTCTGTCATGCCTATTATGTTTTAACAGCATGTCATCTTGTGTGAAAGTGATGTTCGGGACCACCTCCATCGCACTGTGGCATTGAGGACACGCCACTGGTTCCTCGTTAGGGGACTTGAGCTGGCTCAAGTATGCTTCCGCCTGTATCAGTGCTTCACTCAGGGCTAGACGAGTGTCTTGGGAGAGCCTGAGTAGCTCAAAGATGGACAACCTGGCTGGTGTATTGGCCAGTTGGGCCAGGATGTCGAAGTTGTATGGCTTCTCTAAACCTTTGTTTTGAATATTTTTCACAAGTTTATCGAAACGTACTTCTTTTTGCTTCCCCTTGTCCGCCGAAGTCGGTCTTGCAGGATCGGCCTATGGTATGGCGGGCTCTGTAGCTGAAGCGTCTGCCGGTGTATCTTCCAGACTTGCTCCGTAGTCCTTGAGGTAAGCTTTCCCTGAACGGGTTGCGGGCGAAGAAGTTTCAACCATATGGCATGGTTTGCATTTGGAGTTCTTCCTAGACTTAGCCTTAGCAGCATTAGTCTCTTTCTCGAGCTCCGATACTAAATCTGGATGAACCCACATGATCTCGCCCCGCCGGGTGGTTAAGGGTACCAGGTCATGATTTTGACCCCTAGCCGGAGAAAGATTGACGATGTTCATCATTGTCCGGGAAATAGGTGTCACACCGTCCGGGACTTCCTGGGGAGGCAGATTGCCAAATTGCAGGGAGATCATATTGGCCGTGACCGTCTTCTCGTTGTTATGCAGAGTGATGGCCTTAGCATCGATCAGCCCCTGGATCTTCCTTTTTAGTATGTAACACGCCTTGGTCGGGAGATGTACGTATCTGTGGAAGATGCAGTACTTGGGGTTGTTGGCACTGCCGGCTTCACTGGGCCGCTTCTCCTCCGGAAGGGTGATCTTGCCACTCTTGACAAGACACTCGAATATATTCGGAATATCGTCGTCGTCGAAAGAGTATACTTCGACGGGCCTGGGAGTCCCAGGTTTCGTCTGCGTGGTTGCCGTAGTCTTTTGTCTGGACGTATTGATTGCCAGAGCTTCTTTTCCTTTAGAACTGCGAGGATGGTCGCCGTTGGGGGATGACCTTTTGCCTCTGTCGAAGGTAGAGATCATAATGCCATTGTCGTGCGCCTTGCGACTGTTGTCATCGGCGGCCACTGCTGAGATGATGAACGAGGGCCAGTCGTGGAACTGATATGGTCCTGTGAACACCGAGACCACGGGAAGGATGTTCTTCCTGCAAATGTCCACCAACGCAGAGTCTGGAACTCCTGGAGGCATCTGTAGCATGGCTTGACGAAAATATTCGATGAAGGTACGAACGTCCTCTTTTTCCCTCTGCTTGACTTCGATGAGAGAGGACATAGACATGTCCATTCCTTCCTCGTAGAATCGTGTGAAGAATAAAGCCTTGAAGTCTTCGAAGGAAGTAATGCAGTTGTCCGCCAGGCTGCGGTACCACTGGTAAGCCACTCCTGAGAGACAGCCCTTGAATACCCGGGTGAGGAGGGCGTCATTCCCTTGTAGCAACACCATCATCATACTGAAATAGTTCATGTACTGACTTGGCGATGTTTTTCCCTCGAATAGAGCCATAGTCCGAGGTTTGTATCTTGGAGGAAAAGGGACCTCTTCCCAGATAGCTGGGTAAGGCTGGTTGATTCCTAATTTCTTGAGCTGATCTTTGTGCTTCTAGGCATCGAATTGGGCTTTCAACTCCCGTACTGCTTGCATCGGATTTTCAGCCGGTAGCGAGACCACGGATTGGTGCGGAGTCGGTTGTATCGCGACTCCCGCAGGAGGCAATACATTCTCCGAGTGAGGAAGTGGAGGACCAGCTGACTCTTGATCTAGAGCAGGTTCTTGGACCGTGTTGGATGGTGGCAAGTCCACCCCCACACGTATCTGTGCTGGCGGGACTGATGTTTGAGCCATAGCAGCCGCCTGTTGAGTTGGCATCATCTGGTGCATGTTCTTCATCATGGATTGCATTTGTTTCAGAGATGTCTCCAGTGTAGTGATGCGCTGTTCCTCGCTTCCTGACGGCAAAGCTTCCTCATGTTCATCTCCAATGGCGTATACTCCCATTTCACTGGGCATCGTCGAAGGATGTGTATAGGTCGCTGCAGAAGTTGACTCTATACTCTCAGTATTTAATTCGGGAGAGTGGCGACCCCTAGCATCGGAATCAGAGGAGTATGAAGTCAGTTGTTGTGACCTCGAACGAGTGTTCTGGAACACCCCGTCTTCAGTGTCTCTGAGGAGCATATTGAATCTCCTTCGGCTTGGAGTTCCAGAGGACGGACGTCTTGAGCCTGAGCTTCCTCCAGGTATATGTGAAGCCATGTTCACAGATGCATGCGTGGGCTCTTCTTCTAGGAAAGATGGAGAGTAGCTCAGTCGGTCGAAAACTGGCCGTTTTGCTTTAGAACAGCAGCAATTAATTATAATCCTGTGACCATCACAACAGTGCTCGCTAGGAGGAGTAATAGCAATGCGGGAAGATTCCCTCTCCTTGTATCTCTGGATTAGATACTTGCGCAGGTCAGGAGAAGTTGCAGAAGAAGAAGATGATGGCTTGTTCCTCCTGTTCCTATTGGTAGGCATGCGGATGATGGGGACCATAGTCTTCCTTATGCCACTCGTATACAACAGATTGGCTATCAGGGTGGCGAATAATCTTCGAGGAGCGCGTCTTTCCGTCAATCGAGCCTTCTGTACGCTTAGGGACTTCGCCTGGAGTAATTTCGAGCTTCGCTCTGGTTGGCGTAAGGCTGAGGATGTCCTCAGGCGGCCATCAGCTTCTCGTATAATTTGGAGGGCAGGTAGATTGTTTCCTTGCTGGCGTGAATGCCGAGAAGTTAAGTAGCTCGCCGCTTGCTTTCCCTTACGGAGATCACGGGTGTCATCTGGTTCCCCGTAGAGGTCAGATGTTGTGTTACGCGCGGAGCGAGCTTTGTACTTCCGATTTGGCGCTGAGGCATCATCAGAAGTTTTGTCTATTCTGCCACGGACGGAAGACTGGTTTCTACGCGTAGAGGGCAGTGGAGACCTCTGGGTTAGCACTGAGGCTTTGCCCGAAGTTTTGTCTGTACTGCACGTAGCGGGAGACTAATTTCTACGCGTAGAGCACAGTGGAGACCTTTGGGTTAACGCTGAGGCTTTGCCCAAAGTTTTGTCTTTACCGCGCGTAGCGGGAGACTGATTTCTACGCGTAGAGCGCAGTAGATACTTTTGGGTTAGCGCTGAGGCTTTGCCCAAAGTTTCGTCTGTATTGCGTGTAGCGGGAGACTGAATTTTACGTGCAGGGCACGGAGGTAGCAATGCTACAACCTTATTAGTCGGAGAGATCGGAGAGTCCACAGGAATGGTAGAGGATGTCTTGGTCATCCAGACCTTGCGCAGCTTCCTGTTGTTTTGTACAGAGAGAAAGTGAGAGCTCCCCCCCGTCCGAAGCATGTCTTCGTAGGCAGACTGGTCGAACTGGACGACCAGTGTCTTCTTCACGGATCCCACGGATATCGTATCGTATTGAGCAATCGCTTCCTCTTCAGAAGAGAAAGATTTCCCCAGCAGAGTTGCCATCTTGTTTGTGGTATTAAACGATAGAACAAAATGTATATAATATGAGGTTTGCACGAAACCCGCCTTCTTTGGTTTACAAACAAACTTGTGCAATTTGATCCTATACGAGGATGTAGGAGTATAATTTATTTAATCTGGGTATATAATTGCTGTAGGTGTCTGATCTGCAGTCGATCACTTTAGCCCTTGGACTACACGATGGTAAAAAAGTGCCGTGGAAGACGGAAAGCAGCTTCGTAGGTGGCGAAAGAGGATGGATGCATGATGCCAATGTCGTCGATCGCTACTCTTTGCCTGAGCTCTAGATGCTTCTCTCTCTCTCTTAAAGACTCTTCGATCTCTCCTCAATCTCCAATGTTTCGACCCGTAGTTCGATCTCTTTGGAGGTTCGACCTTGTTCAATTTTTAAAGTCTCGACATGTTCCTCTGTTGATAGAGGTATCTATTTATAGAGTTTTGGTGACAGTGACCACTCAATCCGTGTGGAAACCGAGTAGTGGAAAGTACAGCACCCTTTTACACAACGGTTAAAATAACCAAATCCTGCGTATAGATGACCTTTTGAATGAGCGTGTGACGCGGGTCCATCTAAGGGACAAAATGCGTATAATCGCTACGAAGATCACAGCGTAGAAGCCACGTAGGTAGGTATCCCCCGTGTAGAAGAGGTTGGCGTAGAAGCCAATGTCTTTCACCATGACGTAGAAGCCAAGTAGGCATAGAAGCCGAGTAGGCGTAGAAGCCTGATGGCATAGAAGCCGAATAAGCATAGAAGCCGAATGAGCATAGAAGCCGAACGAGCATAGAAGCTGAATGGGCGTAGAAGCCGAGGTGATATGGATGTCTTTAGCCGAAATCACAGCTCTTGGAGATATAATCAAATCTCTTGCATTAAATGCAGAGATCCGCCATCATCATTAATTGCCGAGGCGTGTTCCGAAGGCCTGCCACCGTTCTGAGCATTCAGTGCAGAGACGTGCCTCAAGCCCTGTACGAAGAGTAGCTTTTGACGTGGCAGTCTGTTTGTCTTCCACGGAGCATAAACAGTTCGCGTTTGCTTGTGTAAAACAAGGCAGCGTATCCCCTTGTATGCATAAAAGTAGTCTCCGCTGAGGGGATGTCAGTAAACGATGGTTCGGTAATATTTAATCAAATCCTCTGCATTAAATGCAGAGATCCGCCATCATACTGTGGGGCGCGTCTCGAGTGGTCTGCCATCTTTCCAGCCGTTGTCTGGGTAGTTGTGCAACACTTTTTGTCAGGAGTCAGATGTCAGCTTCACTGCGTGACTTAACAGGTTCATTTCGGGGAAGACGAAGCGTTCCTCGTACGCTTTAATGCTGCTATGAAAGCGGATGAGTTTTACGCCATGGAGGCGATGAAGCACCCCGTCTATGCTGAAGCGGCTTGGACATACTGTATTTACGCGGATGGTCCCATCATATTTTATGCCGTGCTCAGCGGAAAAGCTTCGTTGCACTCTTGATGGCCTTGAGGTCCCCTGCTTACGCTGCCCTGCATCACCATGTTGCGTAGAGCTATCCAGCGTATTTTTTATGCTTCTACAGTTATGTACATTGTGCAAGTAGTTATGTTGACGTTCGATACTTTACGACCGGTTCACAACCGGGTGAAGATGTACGTCGTAACGCCTTAGAAGGATTGTTGGATGTTTCGTAGCATCCCGATATGCGTACCTGAGTATATCGACACCCCAGAACACACTCATAAACTGTGATCGTGCCAGATTCCTGTATCCTGATACTGACATCATGACCAGAGACTGGGATGACCTTAGGGTCGCGTCTGTTGAGTTATCTTTCGTGTGTCGAGACTGTTAGATAGTGGTTCAAGTTCAGCGCACAATCGTTGACCACTTGGGAAGGGAAAGACAGTTACTAGACGTTTGGGCTACTCTGCACGTGCTTATATATATATACTATTTCTGTAGTGATCCTGTATCTAGAGTAGTTGTACCACCCGTGTGACTCCTTGCCGGGAGCTGCGGTACGTGCTATGTGTTTTCGTGTCCGGAGCTACGATTTTATTTTAGAAAGCCCATGCGTCAAACATTGTCTTTAAACTGTGTCACACTTGTTTGGTTATGATAGAGTACCCTGTTGTTGCACTTGTACTTTCTGTTTACTTGGCATATTGTATTTCTGTACCTTGTTACGTCCCTCTGAGGACCTGGTTTCCTGGCAGTTTTGCAGCATAGATGATTACGGAGCAATTGGAGTTGCTGTTGGAGTTGCATGTCTTGCGGGCATGGTACCAGGTACTCATATTATATCTACCGGCATTATAATTATTTTATATTATTTATTTCATCTGCTGTTGTAGCCTAGTTTTTATAGACTCATACTTTTTCTCGAGTCTATTCGAGTTTGTGTGTTATTGGGCGGCCGACTCTAGCACATATAGGTCTTTCTTGTATACTGTTGTACATTATGGATTGAGATATAGAGGTTTACATTTATGGGATATCTAGATAGTGCCCTTTTATATTACAACTTATACGTATTCAAGTCAGACCAGAGTCTGGTCGAATGCATAGCTGGCGTGTCACGTATTCCTGGTCCTACGTATTTTGGGACTGGGGCGTGACAATGTGTATTTAAATATATTATATATATAGTGTTCATTAATGTTTGAGCTGGTAGACTTGACCTAGAAGCCCACTTGACGAACACCTGACCGATTTATAGGATTATGTATTTCATTATTTTATTTAGAATTTAATTATTGGAGGTAGTAATTAATTACCGTAATTTTATTTAATTGTTGCGCCTTACCATTGCTTCGATATTTGGAGCGCTACCCTAGCTTTTGCCTTCCAACAAATTTTGCAACCTTGCCCTAGACGTGCCTGCCTTCCATTCTGACCTTTTTATAACTCATAATTATTCTCTCTTGTGCTTCATTTTAGCCGCACAATATTCGTCGCGGACGTTTATTTAAAATTCTAAATAAATTCCAACTTTGTATCGTTGTGCTTTCCAATCAAAATTGGAGGCAATCTCGACCCATTTTTCGTGCAACCCAAATTAGGGTAATATTCTGTTCTGAGTCTTCTTCACTAATGATATTTGTGTTCCAACCTAATTTTGGCCCCATGTACTCCTAATTAATTTTAGAACACCACTTGCATTTATTTCTAATTAAATTGGGGATACCAACTTTGACTAATTCCGTTTTAACCCAATTTAATCCAAGTGTCCCATAAATTAAGCCCATACAAAACACACAACACCCCCTCACCCTACAAAACACCAAACACCAATTCCCCCACCAATTTTTCATTATTTCATGTTTCAGTGCAAATACCCAAATTTAAGGGGGCTAATTTGCAAATGTCGTATTAGGTGTCAACACCCCATTGGGTCAAACCAATGGAGAAGCCCTAATATTGACTAGTCAACCCAACCCTCACCATTGCATGAATGAATTCTCCATGTCAAATCCTGACCACCCATTCAAAATGGGTGCATCATCACCACTCATTCCCACACACCTCTTCCTATTTAATGTCTCATCACACACTCTTCCCAACCATGACCTAATCCCCAAACCTATGGAAGCCCCCATCTCCTCCCCCTCATACAACCGTATGCTTTTTCATTTTTTTCCTTTCTTCTTCTCTTCTTCTTCTTCCTTTCTTCTTCTTCTTTTTTAAAAAGGGAGAGAGGGATATAAACCTCCATCCACTGTTCAGCCCGGCCGGCCCCCTACTCCGGCAGTACCCGGCCGAGCACCCGTCGACCCGCTCCTCCCTCGCCTGAAGCCCCGGCCTGTTCACCGTATCATCACCACCCTGTCCCTCCGCCAGCACATCTCTCCACCACCATCCCTCACATCCCACCGGAGCCGACGCTGCTACAAACCGAGCGTCTTCGACCCGATCCCGGCCACTGCCCCGGCCAACAACTCCTTCTCCCCCGGTTGTGCTTCCACAGAGCCATCCTCCTCCATCTTCTCCACCGCATGCATTCCCTCCTCCCACTGTCTGCACTCCGGCCACCCCGCACCCGTAAAACCACCACGACCGGCCTCCCGTACCACCATCTTCCCCGACCCCGCTGCTCTTCTTCCCCGAGCCATCTCCCCCTCAGCCGAGTCCTGACATAGCTCCACCATTAGAACCACCCTACCACCACCATATCGAGCTACCACCAGCCCCCTCCACACCGGAGCCGACCCATCCCGAGCCTTCCCCTCAATTCGGTCAGCATCCTCTCCGGCTGCTACATCAAAACCACCACCTTCACTATTAGAACTCACCCCACTCCTTCCTTCCCCGGCTCTTCCCCGCACCCTCCGGCCAGCTCTTCCCCCGGCGGCCACCCGAAGCAGCAACACCACCACCACCATCTGAATCAACACCATCATCATCATCAGAGTCACCATCACCAAGGTCTCCGGCCTGCTCCTGATTTCTCCTCCGGCGAGCTATTCCACCACCACCACCTCGCCATCGTCATCGTCTTCGTCATCCTCCTCGTCGTCGACGTCTTCGCCGTCGTCGTGCACGCTCAGGTATGACTTCCTTCCATCACATACACGTACGCATGTACGTACGTGTGTATGTGTGTATGCGTGTAGGTATGTATATAGTATATCCTCTATTAGTGTATGCATATTTCATGTATATATACGCGTATATATATATGTATATATATATTGTATATTCTCTATTTTAGTATATACATGTATTCAATATATATTAGTATATACGTATTAAATATAATATATGTTAGTACGTATTTTGGTATATATATATATACGTATATATATATATATATATATATATATATATATATATATATATATATATATATGGTATATGTTTAGTAAAACGTATTTTGCTATATATATATGTAGCACAAATTATATATGTATTGGTATATACATATATGTACACATATATGTATATGGTATAAGTATTAAATTGGCATATATATATATATATATATATAAATATAGTATATGTATATTTTCACTGGTATATATATATATATATATATATATATATATATATATATATATATTCAGTATATATATATTCTTAAATAATGATTATTATATATAAATGTGTTATGTATATTTTTAACATATGTATATATATAATATATTTCTATTTAGTGTATATATATATATACATATTTTGTACGTAATTATTGGTATACACATATATATGTATTGTATTTAATTAATGATATATGTCTATTTAAGAGTGTACTAGGTGACCCAAGTGTAATTACGGATACCCCGTCTTTACATTGACCTGTAATCTTGTAAATGTTAGTTGACTGCCACACGTACACTGACGTAGTAGCGATCCCCGTATCATTTTGACCGTCTGTCTGGCACAATAATCACAGACGCGACGCCCGTACAACTTGACGCACTTGACCCTAGTTGACTAAGTGTCATACCTAGCATAGCCCTGAGGCCAGTGTTTTATGATTGTGTGTTAGTGTAGCATCTGATGCAAATGTTATATTTATGATATATCTATAGGACTGTTGGATCATCCAGGTGATACTCTGGAATAAGACATTGGTATAACCAGCTAAGGACCCAAGGCAAGTATATTCTCTGATAATTTCCAATTATTTGATAATTTTTATAATTCCAGTATCTAGAAATGTTATATCTGATTCTTGACACTGTGCTACACGGACTAGTATATATAGATTGGATCTTTAGTGATGAGATGTTACATTGGTTATCGTATTAACATTGTACATGATATTGATATTAGACATCGTACATGATATATTGGACATTGATCGTGTATCGTGATGTGTCATGATTGGATCCATATTACTAGTTGGGGGCGGGGGAAATTGCTACTGAGAGATGTGATCAAATACCTATCGTACAAGTTTAAATTATTGGTGTTAATCATACGCCTCACGTATGATTAGCCAGGCCATGTAGCTATCGTACAAGTCCCAAGCCGATCACATTTCAAAAATACTATTTCAAACACTTAGAATGGTTACAGTTCTCTATTTTAGATCATATACTACATCACCCATATATGATATTGTACCTTGTTCTCTTCATTTCATATATGCACTGACTGTATCATATTGCCTATATTGCCTGTCTTTTTACATTGCCTGTCTCTTTATTTTGCCATTGCATTTATTCATTGTCTTCTCTCAGTATCTAGCATCATCTGTTTATTGTTTTATAGTCCTTATCAATTAAATGGAATTGTTATTTGAGATGTACTTTGCTCCTTCCTAACTGGAAATATTTTTCCAAACTCTGCTTTAGAGGACTGGTGTCCGATATTTTATGGACCACAGGGTGAGTAGCTGCAGACTTGGACTTGGTAGTTCAGTTGTGATTCTGGGAGGTCTATCTGGAATCACTAGTTATCTAGTTAGTTTTTTTAGCAGATTATTTGGTACCGGATTTGTCTCCGGCATACTTTATTGAGACATGGATATTTGATGAGTTAGATTATTTATATTTAGACTTGTGTTGTATTTTATTTTTATTTTGTTCGATATCTTATCGTGCTGTAGTTATGTGATTGAGTATGTTGTTCATATTATATTGTGTCATCCGTACCTCCATATGGAGATTGGATGCTCGTGTGAGATTGCTTAGATAGTATCATGACCTAGACAGTGTTCTACCGCCGATGCTGCGGCGTAGGCTGGACATACCCACGTACTCGTGCCCCAATTCCGGGTGCGGGTCGTGACACGTTTTTAGTGGCGGCCCATGCAGGTCAGACTTAGCAAGTTGTGCGATGTCGTGGTAGTGTGACATCTCAGTTGTACTAGTGCGCGCCTGCTATAGGATCTAGGACATTTTACATTGCTTAAGGAAAAGGGTTAGGGTCGGCCACATTAGGAGGGAGGAGAGAGAGAGAGAGAGTCTCTTCTCATTCATATTTTATGTAGATCTAGATTTTTTTCCCTTTTCCAATTTCTTCATTCCCTCACCATTCCCTCACAAATTTATACCCAAATTCCTTCTATATTCTTTGTTGGAGGCTACTACAACAAGGATCTACAAGAATAAAGCAAAAATCTTTAAGGAGGAGGCCAAGATCTATAAAGAGGAGTTACACTTCTACATTTAGGGATTTTTATTGGGAATCCATCTCCCAATAGATATATTTCAATTTTCCTTATTCTAGTAGACTCTAAATATATGATTTAACCATAAGAAACCAACCCACATGCATAGGCTATCCATAGGAATTAATTTTAGGTTCATAGGAGACCTATGGTGGAAGTTATGTGCATTTTGGTGTCAATTTTGGGAGAATTCCGAGATTGGCACATGTGGTGTTTGTCATTTGGCAAATAGATCAAATTGACATATGTATGTTTGTTTGTGACTAGTTTCATCTCCATAATTGGGTACGTGTAGGCCGTATCTCATCAATTTGAAGAAACGGGTTAATTTTGGGGGTTTTTCTCTGACACGGAGAGTTGTACACATCAATTCTTGACACGAACACGTAGTTGATCTAATTATTATACGTATTATTCATATTTAGTATATTAGACTTACTCGTGTCCTTCGAGATGCGTTTGGTTGTGTGGTGAAGTCATATCGCGTGCGTATCATAGAATGAGTGTGATACGGGTGCAGTGCACTCCACGTATTTGTCTCATTGCTCAATTTTATGTACTTGTGTATATATATATATATATATATATATATATATATATATATATATATATATATAATGATATATCTCTATGTATATGTATGAGTTTATATATATATATATGTATATATATATATACATATATATGTATATATATAAATATAAATATAAATATATATATATATGTATATATATATATATATATGTATATATATATATATGTATATATTGCTATATATATATATAGTGCACATATATACTCTATATATATATTGCTATATATATATGTATATATATATATATATATATATATATATATATATAGAGTATATATATATATATATATATATATATATATATATATATATATATATATATAGCAATTTATATATAGTGGTGTGTGCAACATTGTGAGTGATGTGTGTTGGGGTGTGTGTATGTGTGAGGAAGAGCTGCTCAACTAGGCAATATGTGCACAGCAAGAGGGTCGGGCAGTTGATCAGTGACGAAATCAACACAGTGGTTTCAACATGCATCAGCAACTATGGGTTCGTCTAGTAATAAACAGTAGCTAACCAAGACCAACTACACAGCAGCTTGAGTAAACTGTGCAGTATCAGCAACTAGAGGTATCATTAGCATGGACAAGCAAAGCAGTTTACAGCAAAGTGCAACACTGCAGTAGGTTCAGGATCTTATCAATTAGTAGCCACCTTCACATCATGTTGTGTATCAACAACAACCATTCAGTAGCTGAGCAGTTCATCAAGTCGAGGCACAGCAACTGCAGTGTGCAGCCATCAACCTGCAGGGCATCAACTACAGCTGCAGCAAGCTGCAGCACCAAACCAACAGAAAGAAGTAGAGCAAAGTAGTTGTTGCAGCAGCTAGCTGCATGGTGCAAGCAGCAATGCATTTTGTAGTGTGCAGATGCACTAAAGAACACCAACCAGTGATCAAGTACAGTGGAGAGCATTAGGTTATGGTACAAGGGAAGATTGTAATCGTGCAAGTGAGATGTGTGGGCAGGGGACTGATAAGAGTTATTAACAGTGAGGTATTAGAAAGGATAGGTGTGTTCAGGCTTATAGATTAGGATTTAGGGAAAATGTCAGAAGTGTGGGCTCAAGTTTGAGTGTTCAGAGTTGGATTTGTAAGTGATACAATAGAAATTATGAGCGATATGTATCAGGCTCTAACTTGAATGATATCCTAAGTATCAGTCCCAAATTAAGACTTAAGAAGGATAACTGATACTCATGTATCTTTATAAGGAACCTCGGTGTGGGAATGTAAGTGTGTGTATGTGTGTGTGTGTCTTAGTGATTGAGTGTTTGAGTTTTTAAGTGTATGAGTAAGGGTGAGGGTTGTATTAAGATGAAGTTGGTATTAAGGTTTTGCCCAGTGGGGGTCTATATGTAATTCAACAGTGTACATCAACTAGCAACCTTCAGCTTGCAACTAATAACTATGAGCAAAGCAACCAACTACAGAGCAAATAAGCTGTAGAAAGTATGCAGGTTCAGTAGCACTGGGCTAGTGTAGTAGCACTGCAGTTTAGCCAGAGGTTAACAGCAAGAGCTCGGGTCAGCTGAGAAGCACTGCAGTGTTGGAGCTAGGAAGCAAGCAATTGCAGTTACATCAAATCCAGGATGTGTAGTGGAAGCACGGGCTCGAGCCACTGTAGTAGCAAGCCAGCAACTGAAGGCAACTCCACAAAGAGCACAGTATCAGACGTATATCAGTACAATATCAATTACATCAGCGAACAATTCAGTATCTGCACAGTATTAGTGGGTTAGTTTAGTTATTTAGGTAGTGGTTTGGTTTGTATAATAAGTATAGTATATTAGTTAGTTATATATTTAATTATGTTGATAGATAGTTAGATATGTATACTAATATATATGGATAGTTAATAGTTAGTAGATATGTGTATTTATTAGCTTAGTACTATATGTAGTTAGTAAGTATTGAATTGTTAAGTTAGTAGGTATATGTATTATTGATATATATATATTTCGTACTTAGTATATGTTAGCATATTGATTAGTATATGGGGTATTAGCTATATATTAGCTATTTCGTGAGGATTTGATTACCTTAGGATACCAAGGTGATGTCAAGGTATTGGGTCGATACTCCAGGTATTGGGTTTGAGTATCGGGATAGGTGTGTGTTAGTGTGATACGCATTGATGCAAGGCCAAGGTATCCTAAATTCATTTGATTAGTTAAATTACTATATATATATTAACTTGTATATATATATACAAATTATTATTTTTCCTATTAAAACCTGCGTATCCTGAGATACGGTGTTTTATGTGTATCCTGGTAGTTTAGCGTAGCTAGTGTAGCTTAGTTTCATAGTGTATCGACTTAGTATCCTAGTGTTAGACTCTTGTAGCCTAGAAATAGTCGGTTTGACTTAGAAGTGGCTTCATGACCTAGAATTTGACTAGTTTAATTTATTTTTATTCCGATCCTTGTATTAATATAATATTCCATATATAGGTCTATGTGACACCAGTTGAGACACAGTTTGATATTTATTGCTTGGACGACAGGCGAGTACATTCTCCGATAGTTTCTATTATTGGATAATTACTATAATACAAGTATTTAGAAATGTTTTAAATGACTCTTGACACATTGGTACACGGACTAGTAGACACATGAATCAGTCATGGGATGTTATATATATATTGTTCATTATTCCTCGTGTTCTCAAAGTTTAATTTAGATAATGTTTCAATGTTCAATATTTAACTTAGATAATATTCAATTTTCAGTGTTCATTGTTTTAATGTTCATTGTTTAGTGTTCAAGATTTATTGTTTACATGGCCTTGAGTATCTTGCATCACAACGTATCATGGTTGGATCTATTGTACTAGTTGGGAGAAAGGAGAAGTGTTAGCTAGATATGTGATCAAATCCTAGACAATGTTCAATGTTTAACTTAGACAATGTTTATCCAACATTAAAGTAGAAATGTTCACTCAAGTCGATCACATATCTAATTAGTATTTCAATCACTTAGCTTAGTTACAATTCTTTACCATATTTTAGTTTATTATTTTATTCTATTGTATGGTTATATTCATCGTGATCAGTGTATACCATATTATTTTTGTTTACCTGGTTCTTCTACCATAGTATGATATTGTTCATTGTTTCTTGTCTTGTATTATATTCTCTATTTTTGTTTATAGTCATTATCAATTAATTGGAACTGCTATTGGTTTGTACTTCGCTCCAATCCTGACTGGATATATTTTTCAGATGAATGATTAGAAAGGATGTGTCCCACTTACTACAGACCAACAGATGGAGTGTCACTTGAGGATGTATTGCCAGTTACTAGGGCCATTTAGATTACCATACCTTATAGTAGTTGTTTCTATTTAGATTGTGTATTGTATTATTATTTTGAGATCTTATTTGTGTTTAGATTTGAATTGGACATGTGATGTATTGAGACTTGTATTTCTTTTCTTTCTATTCCATATCGTGCTTACATCTTCCTTTAGTTTTATATATGATTGAGTATCATTTGGAATTAAGATGGTATGATAGTATTTTATATACATTGTGTGAGATATTAGATAGTACAGTAGACCTAGATAGCGTTCTACTGCCGATGTTGCGGCGTAGGCTGGACGTACCCAAGTACTCGTGCCCCCATACCGAGTGCGGGTTGTGATAGGATTCAGACGAAAGCATCAGTGACATCTTTAAACAAATATTGTCTATCAACATGGTATCAAAAAATGAGATCAAGAACGAAGACCAATCATCAGAGATTCTCGAAGATGATCCGTGTATATAATAGATGGAGTCATCATGGGAATCAACGTTCGAATAACGCGAGATAGAAATATACACTAATAGCAGTTCTACATCAATGATATAAACTATATAGAAGTAAATAGATAGAAATATACAAGATGCATATATATGTATGAAAGATATACAATAAAGGAAATATTCGAAATACTGTAAATAAATGCAGAAAGGAACAATATGTCAATGACTAAGAATGCTATGACTAAGTGTGTGAGTACTAGCTTTAACAAGTGATCGGCTTGGGACTTATACGAGAATAATGGCCTGGCTAGTCATACGTGCGGTGTATGACCAACACTTACGAGAAAATAAGACTTGTACATGAAGGATATGATCACATATTTACACTAAAATACTCTCCACCCCCGACTGGTATAGTAGGTCCAACCATGATACGCTATGGCACGGGATTCTCTAGGAAGATAGCGACTCTCCTCGAGAATCAGTATCTTTATATGTACAAGATAAATAATAAAACATGACTTGTACAAGATACACCATGAAAAAGAATAGCATCTCATGACGAGATCCGGATATACCAATCCGTGTAACCATCGTGTCGAGAAATATGGATATCTACACTAAATACAATGAACATAGAGGATATCATAAATAAGAAACTATCAGAGAATGTACTCGCCTGGGGTCCTTAGCTGTCAATACCAATGTCATGCTCCTGAAGTCTCGCAGGACGATCCAAAAGTCCTATACACATATAATATAATACAATATTATATCAGACATTACACTAACAAACACAAAATACGATGATATCAGGGCTATGCTAGATATGACACTAGTCAACTAGGATCAAGTGCGCGTCTAATTGCACAGGTGTCACGTCTGTTATTGCGGTGCAAAACAGACAGACAATAATACTACGGGTCTTGCCAATACGTGAGTGTACATATGGCAGTCTTTTAATAATTTACAGGGTTACAGGTCAATATAAATATGGGGTATCCGTAATTACACTCGGGTCACCACCTAGTACTTTTATAATTATACATATTATCAATTAGCATATATCACTAATTACTTATTTTATATATATATATATATATATATATATATATATATATATATATGTATACCAAACAATTACATACAAAAATATCTATATGTGTATATACCCTAATAGAATTTTATACTATATAAATATATGTACATATATACATACCATATATATATATATATATATATATATATATATATATATATATATATATATATATATATATTTATATATATTATATATATATATATATAACAACTATTATTTATAGGTATACAAAAGAATAAATATACTGAATATATATATATATATATATATATATATATATATATATATATATATATATATACCAATACATACATACTAACATATATTATTGAATACATATATACTAATATTATTATTGAATACATATATACTAAAATATATTATTGAATACATATATACTAATATATATTATTGAATACATATATACTAATACATATTATTGAATACATATATACTAATTTGAAAAATATACCATATATATGTATATGCATACATATACGAATCATACATATTCAATATATATATACTACATACACCCATATACCATAATACGCGTATTAAACCATAACTACAACCACGTATACGCGTACGTGTACGCGAGGGGGAGAACGCGAACCTGTGCGCGTGCACGAGATCGACGATGACTACGGCGAAGGTGACGATGATGATGACGAAGATGACGACGATGGTGACGACGACGAAGATGATGATGAAGGGTGGTGGTCCTGGTGGAGGGGGCTGGTGGTATGGGGTGGTGATGCTGGTGGTACTGGGTGGTCGAGAAGGAGGAGACAGGGGGTGGTACTGGTGGTACGGGGGGTGGTGCTGGTGGTATTAATGTGAAGCTGTGGTCGGGGAGAAGTGGAGGTTGGCCGGAGTAAATGGTGGTAGTGATGATGGTGAAGGAGGCTGGTCGAGGTGGTGGTGATTCAGGTGCAGTAGTCGGAGGGAAAGAGGAGGAGGGGTCTGGTGGTTGGACGGAGTCATAATGGTGGTGGTGGGTATTGCAGCGGGAGGGCTCGGCATGTTCGAGGAGAGGCGGGGAGGAGTAGAACGACGAGGAAAAGGGAACGGTGGTGCTCCTCGAGGATGGAACAAGGTGGTCGGAGGCAACTGTCTCGTCGGGGAAGACGGTGGGCTGAGGAAGGACAGGTAGGGATATGGTCGGTGGAGGCACGGTTGGTTCAAGTGGTGGTTGTCGGAGAAGAAGCTGCGGGCTCGCCGGGTTGAAGGATTGGCCGGGCCGGGGGGGATGCTCTCCTAGGCTTTCTTTTTTTCTTTTTTTTTAAAAAAAGAAGGAGGAGAAGAAGTGAAGAAGAAGAAGAAGAAGAAGAAGAGAATGGGAAGAAATGCTACGTTGGGAGAAGAAGGGAGGAGAGAGAAAGGGGTAGGGTTTTCTAGGTTTGGGGATTAGGGCATGCTTGGGAAAGGGTGCATGAAGAGACATTATATAGGAGATGTGATGTGGGAATGTGTGGTGATGATGCTCCCTATTTGAATGAATGGCCAGAATTCGACATGAGGAAATCATTCATACAAAGGAGAGGGGTTGGGTTAACTAGTCAAAGAATTAGTGCTTCTCCATTTGTCTTGAACCAATGGGGTGTTGACACCTAATGCAACATTTGCAAATAAGCCCCCTTAAATTTGGGTATTTCCACATACACATAAAATAATGAAAAATTGATGGGCGATTTGGTGTTTGGTGTTTTGTAGGGTGAGAGGGTGTTGTGCGTTTTACATGGGCTTAATTAGTGGGGTATTTGGATTAAATTGGGATTAAAATTGGATTAGTCAATGTTGGTATACCCAATTTAATTGGATATAAATGCAAGTGGTGTTCTAAAATTAATTCAAGGTACAAAGGGCTAAAATTAAGTTGGGACACAAGTGTCATGAATGAAGAAGGCTCAAAATAGAATATTACCCTAATTTGGGTTGCATAAAATGGGTCAAGATTGTGTCTCCAATTTCGATTGGAACGCACAATGATACAAAATTTGATTTTATTTAGAAATTAAAAAAATGTCCGTGACGAATATTATGCGACTAAAATGAAGCACAAGAGAGCATAATTATGAGTTACACAAATGTCATGGAAGATGTAGGCTGGGTGTCGGTCTTGGACCCTTTAATTGGTCCGGCTAAACGGGTTGAGTTGGTGTCTCAAAATTGATGGCAACGACACAGGTGCGCGACACAAGATTAAATAATGGATTTCGGATACGGGAAGTTGTGCAATTAAATTAGAGCATAAAATATTATAATTTTGAGTGACGAAAAAGTCCAGCGCCTAAGTTGGCGTGTCAAGTCTAGAATGCAACAGCTTGTTGGAAATTATGGGCTAAGGCTGGGCTCCGAATACTGCAACAACGGTAGGGTGTAACAATCACGGTAATTAATTACAACCTCAAATAATTAAATCCTAAATAATACAATTTAAATTTATAACCCTATAATTCGATCAGGGGTCCATCTAGTGGGCTTGTAGGTCAAGTCTACTAGCTCAAACATTAAGAACACTGTATATATATAATATATATAAATACACATCTCATGCAATTATTTAATATAACTACACACAGTATTAATAATATATAAAAGTTAAAAATGCCCCTATTTTTAGAATGTGGTAGTGACAAGTCTACCCTCCTTAAAAGAATTTTGTCCTTGAAATTTAAAATCCTCATAGTTGTATTTACTCATTATATATATTATTTTCCATCAAATTAGATTCATCAACTTATAATCATAAAGTAATCCACATTGTCATTTCACAATCTTTCAAAATTCTATAATTATCGTATTCCTAAAAATCCTCGAAATAAAAATCAAATTCTAATTTTTTTATCACAATTTTCTCCAAAACTTTAAGTTCATATCTAAATACTCAAAATTTAATATCCAATCGTCTAACTTAAATTCACTCAATGCACATTTATAAAATTAAGAAATCCCATCTAAAAACACTAATCCATTAATCATCTTACTCCTCTAATTTAAATCCAATCGATGCATATTTAAAAAATCTAAATTCTCATCCCGAAAATTGAATTCAAACACTAATCCATTAATGATCTTATTCCTTGATTTCTTTTTCCACAAAATACTCAAACAATGCGATACTTATGAAATCTTCAAATACAACATTCATAATATAATTTTTTTTTTAAAATTCATATCTTGCAATCAAATAAATATAATGATAATCTCCTTAATTTCCTTGAATTTTAATGATAATTTCAATCATATCTCAATCTTCATAAAATCAATGATTCATCAATTCTGCCATATTAAATTCTTAACTATTTATTTAAATTAATGCTTGTTGTCAAAATTTTAACATCTTGTCTTACTTTGTCAAGTCATAACCTCTTCATAAATCTTTACTATGGTCAAACCCCTAATAATCACAGTCTAAGAAAATTCTACCTACAGTCATTCAATATGCAATCTAAGGAAAATATGTATGGTTATGGTGACTTTTGTCATGGTATTGCAGTTTCTGTCAGGGTGTACTACTAACTACATTCTAACAAAAGATCATGAATACAAGCTACGGTACTAAGGAATCAATCAATCAATCAATCAAATAGGAAGGACAGAAGGAAAAAAAAGAACAGAACCTGCTAATATGTCACTTGCAGTATCGGTCTCCTCGACCGTCATCGCAAATGCCCCGTCCTGCTGGGGTGGCTCCCTTCGTGGGTGTTGAGCAATCTGCGGTTCCACGGGTGGCCTAACTGGATCTCTATAATTTGAAGCTACGCGCTGGCCGGGAAGATAAGGAGCTCGAAGATAATCCCTCACTTGATGTCCCGCAGCGCCGTAGTACAAACAAAGTCCTAGTCTCGTTCTACAACTCTCCCAAAGATGACCTGGCTTCTTATAGAAATGACAAGTCTGTTGTGTCTCTCTCGGAGGCTGTTGCTGATCCTGCTGAACATGAACTGGTGCCTAGTACTGGTGTTGATACTGAAACGTCCTCGACTGTTGCTGAATATGGGGACGCTTGGCCGGTCCTGCGCTACCATTCATATCTCCAGAAATATTGTGACTCCTCTTAGGCCTGAGATTCAAATCCTCTTATGCAATCTGGGCATCCATCAAGATATCCTCAAAAGTAGCGGTACGACGACCAGAAGTACGCGACCTTATCTCTCTTGTCAGCCCATTTCTAAACTTTCGGGCTCGATCTCCTGGGTCCCGAATCATAGACGATGCAAAATGGCTCAATTGACAGAATTCTGCAGTGTACTCGTCGACCGACGTGTTTCCTTGGACCAAGTCATGAAACTGACTCTCCAAAGTTCCCAAGGCCACGTCGGGAAAGAACTTCTCCTTGAAAAGCCCCTTGAAGGTCTCCCAAGTAAGTCCTTGTGCAGTGAGTCTCGGCTCTGTACAATACCACGTGAGTGCGATATCGAACAGTTGACTGCCGGCCGCCTCTATTTGTAAGCTCTACAAAATTTGGGCCAATCGTAGGCTCCTCTCTATATCCTCTAGCCAGTCGTCAGCGTAGAGTATTCCTTCGATACCGTTGAACTCTCGAGGCATCATCCTCTTGAATTCCACTATAGTGCCTGATCTTTGTTGTTGCTGTTGGGCAAAAAACTGCTGGTGTTGTGCTACTCTCTCCACAGCTTGGAGAGCCACATGATGGGCATTCTCCATGCTCTCCTTCATTAGCTCTGTTTGTGCCTGGTGCGCTTATGCTTGCACTCTCTGGGCCTCAGCTTGAACTCGCTGAGCGTCTGCCGTCACTCTTTGGGCGTCTACCATGCCCTGGATCAAAGTGAACATTTGTGTCCCGTCAATGGGCAAACCTCCGGAAATCAGAGTCGGTGGAGGAGGAAGGTTGTCCGTCACAGCTACGATAATCCTCTGTACAGGTGGGGGAGGAGGACCCCCGATCCCACATGCACCAGAGATGTAGGAGGAACTACGGATGTCTGTCCATCAGGTGGAGAGGTGGCAGACCCCTCTAAAGTTGATGCTCCCAATCTCATACATCTTGTCTTCGGCGGCATCCTGAAGACAGACCCAAAGAATCAATTAAGGCAATAAATACGATATCATCAAGGAAGGACAGTAAAGTTCTAAAGAAGCAACATTCAGAAGGAATAAGGATAACAAGATAAATAGATTGAAGAGTTTCCTAGTTGTGATTGGGTATTTGCTCTCATCCTAGTATGCTATATCCTAGATCCTATCGCAGGCACGCAGTAGTGTAACTAAGATGTCACACTACTACGACATCACACAACTTGCGAAGTCTGCCTGTATAGGATATCACTAAAAATGTGTCACGACCCGCACCCAAAATTGGGCACGAATACGTGGGTATGTCCAGCCTACTCCGTAGCATCGGCGGTAGAACGCTATCTAGGTCATGATACTATCTAAATAATCTCACACGAGCATCCAACTCCATAAGGAGACACGGATAATATAATATAATATGAACAACATACTCAATCACATAGCTAAAGCATGAAAAGATATTGAAGAAATAAAATAAATCAAAATGCAACACAAGTCTAAATAGAAATAATCTAACTCAACAATAATATCCAAGTCTCAACAAAGTATGCCGGAGGCAAATCCGGTACCATAAACTGCTAAAAGAAACTAACTAGATAACTAGTAATTCCGGCTAGACCTCCCGGAATTACAACTGAACTACCAGATCCAAGTCTGCAGCTACTCTCCCTGTGGTCCATAAAGTGTTGGACACCGGTCCTCTAAGGCGCAGTCTAGAAAAATATTTCTAGTCACGATGGAGCAAAGTACATCTTTAACAGCAGTTCTACATCAATGATATAAACTATATAGCAGTAAATAGATGGAAATATACAAGATGCATAAACATGTACGAGAGATATACATAAAGGAAATACTGTAAATAAATGCAGAAAGGAATAATATGTCAATGAACAAGAATGCTATGACTAAGTATGTGAGTACTAGCTTTAACATGTGATCTACTTGGGACTTGTACGAGAATAATGGCCTAGTTGGTCATACATGCGGTGTATGACCAACACTTACGAGAAAACAAGACTTGTACATAAAGGATATGATCACATATTTACACAAAAATACTCTCCACCCCTGACTGGTCTAGTAGGTCCAACCAAGGTACGCTATGGCACGGGATTCTCCAGGAAGATAACGACTCTCCCCGAGAATCAATGTCTGTACATATACATGTTAAACAATAAAACACGACTTGTACAAGATACACCATGAAAAGGAATAGCATCACATGACGAGATCCGGATATACCAAACCGTGTAACCATCGTGTCGAGAAATATGGATATCTACACTAAATACAATGAACATAAAGGATATCATAAATAAGAAACTATTAGAGAATATACTCGCCTAAGGTCCTTAGCTGTCAATACTAATGTCATGCTCCTGAAGTCTTGTAGGACGATCCATAAGTCCTATACACATATAATATAATACAATATTGCATCAGACATTACACTAACAAACATAAAACACGATGAACTGAGGGCTACGCTAGATATGACATTGGTCAACTAGGGTCAAGTGCGCGTCTAATTGCGCGGGTGTCGCGTCTGTTATTGGGTGCAAGACAGACAGACAATAATACTATGGGTCTTGCCATATCTACACTAAGGGTATGTTAATATATCTACACTAAAATATTCTCCACCCCCAACTGGTATAGTAGATCCAACCATGGTACGCTATGGTATGGGATTCTCCAAGAAGATAGCTAGTCTTCTCGAGAATCAGTGTCTGTACATGTACAAGATAATCAATAAAATAAGACTTGTACAAGATACAACATATACAAGGAATAATATCTCATGAGGAGCTCCGAATATACCAATCCGTATAACCATCGTGTCAAGAAACATGGATATCCATACTAAATAAAATAAACATAGAGAATATCATAAATAAGAAACTATCAGAGAATATACTCGCCTGGGGGTCCTGAGCAGGCAATACCAATGTCCTGCTCCTATAGTCTCGCAGAACAATCCAATGGTCCTATATATAAATAATATAATACAAGACAGCATCAGCCATTACACTAGCACACAAAAACATAATTTCACTGAACTCAGAAGCTATGCTAGGGGTTATACGGGTCATCTAGCACGGTCAAACGTGCGTCTAAATGCACGGATGTCATATCCTTGATTACTGTGCATAATCTGACAATCAATCACTAACATGACTAGCCAGTATGTTAGTGTACACAAGGCAGGCAGTTCACTAATATTCAGGGTCACATGGTCATTGTAAATATGGGATATCCATAATTAACACTTATGGTCTTATACAATTATACGAGAAAATCCACAGTTAACCTAGGGTCATACAGCATATATACACATTATAGTCATAACTATTACTAGAAATTGATTACTTATATATCAACTAATATTATATACATACACACACATACGAGTTACTAGGTTTATTTGCATGGGGTCTTATGATGAACATCTAACGTATCATGAAATGATACGCTAAAACCTAATGCTACTCACATACGCAAAATTATAAGAGAACTTCGAACCTTGGCCTCGGCGTGCACGTGCACGGGGTATTCGATGTCGAGGTGGTGCTGTCACGGTGGAGGGCTTAGCTGCTCCTATGTCTGCTGCTCAGGCGATCGAGGGTGACTATTGTAAGTTGTCTCCGGCAAAGTAGGATGGGTCGACGATGATGGCGACGATGATGATGATGATGATGATGGTGATGATGATGGTGATGATGTTGATGATGATGATGATGATGATAATGGTGATGATAATGAGGACCAGGGATGGCCGAAGAGGAAAACTCAGGCGAGGGTTGGCGGTTCAGTCGAGAAGGGGTGCTGGACGAGGGGAGAACGGGGACGGTAGAGGAGGATGTCAGGGAGAACAGGAACGAGGGTACCGGTGGTGAGGTCCTGACCGGAGGAGAATAGTGGAAGAGGAGGAGATGAAGTCGTGGGTGCTATCAATGGCGGAGTGGCCGGGGAAGAGAAGGAAAGGGCTGCACGTTGTCGGGTTGGAGATCGACGGTGGAGGAGATGTTCAATCGAGGAAAGGAGACATAAATTCGACGTTGCTCATGTCATAAGGGACGACGAGGCTCGGGATACGGCAGAGCGCTGTGTCGACGAGGAGGTGAGAACAGAGATGGAGGCTCTGCTGTCGGGCTGCACTGCTCGGCGGGGTCAACGGGTGAGGCGGCTCGGGGTTGGTGATCACCAGAGGAAGGAGGGGAGAGGAGGAAGAGTCGGTCAGGGATGAAGGCTCAGCGGTGGAGAAGGCCAGGGGTGGTGTTAAGTCACTGTCGTGCGGGGTTCCTGCGGGTGATCATCGGAGAAGACGGCCAGGGAAGGGAACTGTTCGGCTAGGGTTGGTTTAGGGTTTGTGGGTTGATTTGTATGTGGAGGTGATGAGAATCATGGAGAAAAATATTGTATATATATGTGGGGAGAAAAGGGTGATGTAGCCCTTGGGACTTAGGCCTCCCAAGTACACCTTGGGATGGGGTTTGCTCTTTGGGAAAGGGGTTTCTTTTCTATATGTAGAATTTTAAAGGGCTAGAATGGTGTTGTTTGAAATAGATGGCTAGAATTTATTAAGGGTTGATGTTGAGTGTTGCATACTCCAAAATTATGAAAAAAAGTTAATGAAGGAAATGGGTGTTTCTATATGTGTTTGGTCCAATGGGGTATGGACACCTCAATGCACTTTTGCATAAAAGTCCTCAATAATTAAAAAATTGCACAAAAAGTGAGAATTTGGATTAAATGTGGGAAAATACCATGTTTGGTGTGATATAGTGGATGAAAAGGGTGTGTAGTGTTTAGTATGAGTCTTGAGGGTGTGAATGGGGGTTTGGTTTGGTGTTGGGTCTAGTTTTGGATCAAGTTGGGTCCTTACACCAATTTAATTAAAATTAATATAAATGGTGTTCTAAAATTAATTGGAAGTACATAGGATTAAAATTAGGTGGGATACAAGTGTCATTGACGTAGAAGACTCGGAATAGAATATTGTCATAATTTGGGTTGCATAAAACGAATCAAGATTGTGTCTCCAATTTCGATTGGAACGCACATTGATGAAAAGTTAGATTTATTTGGAATTAAAAATAAGCGCCCGTAACGAATATTGTACGACTAAAGTGAAGCATAAGAGAGCATATTTATGAGTTACACAAGGGTCAGAATGGAAGACGGGCACGTCTAGGACAATGGTGTGATATTTACTCGAAGGCAATATCTAGGATCACGCTCCAAATATCGAAACAATGGTAAGGCACAATAATTAAATAAAATCATGATAATTAATTATAATCCTTAATTATTTAATCCTGAATAATACAAATTAAAATCTATAATCCTATATTGCGGTCAGGAGTTCATCTAGTGGCTTCTAGGTCTAGTCTACTAACTCATGCATTAATGAACACTATATATAATATATATATACACATATCATGCAATTATTTAAATATAAATAGGCACAATACTCATAATAAATAAAAGATGAAAATATCCCTATTTCAGAATATGGTAGTGATAAGTCTACCCTCCTTAGAAAAATTTCATCCTCGAAATTGAAAATCCTCAATTGTTGTATTTACCTTTTTTTTTACCATCAAAATTTAATTCATCAACCATATAATCATGAAGTAAATCCATATTGTTATTACACAAAATTTTCAAAATTCTGTAAATATCATATTCTTGAAAATCTTCAAATTTAAAATCAAATTCCATTCTTATCACAATCTCCTCAAAAATTTTAAGTTAATAACTAAATACTCAAAAATAATTTAATGTCCAACCCTCTAATTTTAAATCCAATCAATGCATATTTATAAATTTTAAAATCTTATCCCAAAATTTTTAATCCAAGCTCTAATCCATTAGTGAGCTCTCGCAGGATAACTGTTCTCATTGGGACTGATTTCGAGAGTTATAGTTTCAAACTTGATTTCAAGATCGTTCTTTCAAACTCCAAGCCAAATCCATTATTGTTCATCTCATTCATCGAAACACAATATTCATTTCGGGATATCTTCTATTAGAGCGGTATTGTATTCAAGTTCAGTTCGGTTGTTTCAATCCGAAATCGCTCTTATGAGCCTCTAAATTTCTAACAAGATTCCTTAGCACGATATCGATTCCCATTTTTGTGAATCTCAATTCGATATAAGTCTTGTCACTTAGTTCAAGACATTTCAAAGTCGTTTGATCTGATTATTGCACGAGGCCAGTGAATCCGTTTGGACCTGTCTAAGCGATCCATACACCACTCAGAATTGAGTCATCCAATCAAATCCACAATTGGTTTGTATCTTCCGATATGAAATATCGTTGAGCTATCTCTCAAAAATCTAAGCACGATTTCTCAATATGTAAACCCCCGAATTTTCAAGGATTTTTAATTTGGAATTTTCCTCAATTTTCTGTATTTTCTGGAATTTTTCTCTAATTAAACTAAGGTGTTTTAATAATTAAATAATTTTTAATTAAGATTAAATAATATTAAAATATTATGAAAATAATATTTTATGGTGTAAAATAAAAATCTAGACATAGGGTAATTTTCCGGGAATTTATTGGACCCCGGATGTATTTTTAAAGCCCTAAAAACTATTTTATAATTAAACCAATTTAAAATCCAAATTAAACTGGACCGGGTTCAGTTGAACCCAAACTTAGCCTGCGGGTCGGATCCCGGTCGAGACCCGCGACCCGAAACCCGCTATAATCGACCCGCCTTCATCTACCGGATCGGGCCGGATCCGTTAAGACCCGACCCGCGAACCCTCACCCGACCCGGTCGACCTTTCTCCTCCCCAACCTTTCTCTTCCCCGTCCGTTTCCGGCGACGGCTCCGCCTCCCCGCCGTTTCATCTCCCCCAGCAGCTCTATCTCCCCTCCGCCTAACCGTTGCCGCTCCGGTTCCTCTCCCCCGCAACCGCCGCTAACGGCCGGCCGTTCCCCTTTTTTTCTCCTCCTATATAAACCGGCCGCCTCTCCCCTAGCCGCCCTCCTTCCCGACTTCCTTCTCCGCCTCGACGTCTCCCCGGCCAGCACCCTCCTCCGCCCAGACACGCCGCAGCACCTCGCCGCACCGCCCTCGCCAGCACCGCCGTCCCGCCTCCTTCCTCCTCCCCTCCAGCAAGCCCGCAGCAGCCCCGAGCAGCAGCAGCAAAGGGCCAGCAGCTCCCTCCAGCCGCCTCCGGACGCCCGACGCCGCCTCCGGCCGCCAGCCATGCACCGCCGCCTACGCCCAGCGCCGCCCCAGACCCCTCCGGCCGGCCTCCCCAGCCGCAGCTCCGGTCAGCATCCCCAAACCCTAACCCTAGGCGACTCGGACACGTGTCGGACACGAAAAATACGCTATTTTTGAGCCCTGTTCAGGTACTCGTATCTCATTCCTCGCTACCCCGATTTCTTTTTCGTCAGTTGTATTGCGTAGCCTGCATGACCCCCTCGATGCCCGTACAACCCGCTCGGTGCATCGCGTCCTGTGGTGATCGCGAACCGCGATCCAAAAACAGGAAAACCAACGCCCTGTTCCACCCCGAAACCGAGTACGCTCCGCCAAACGGGATGACTTGGTCGCGTGCGGTCTTCACCGATACATGTGCGTTGTTGATACGGACTTGCAGGATTTTGTAGAAGCTGATTCGGATGTGTGTGCACACCGGAATCAGTTGTCATGACCCGCACCCGGTTTAGGGGCACGAGTGCGTGGGTACGTCCAGCCTACGCCGCAGCATCGGCGGTAGAACGCTGTCAAGGTCTTGATACTATCTAGCCAATCTTACACAAGCATCCAATCTCCATAAGGAGGCACGGATGACACAAATAAAATGAACATATACTCAATCACAGGATTACAGCACGATAAGATATCGAACAAAAATTAAATACAACACAAATCCAGAATGTAATCTAACTCAACAAATATCCAAGTCTCATCAAAAATGTCGGAGACAAATCCGGTACCAAAAAGTCTACTTAAAGAACTAACTAAAAATAGTAATTTCCGGCTAGACCTCACGGAATCACAACTAACTATCAAGCCCAAGTGCAGCTACTCACCATATGGTCCATAAAGTGTCGGACAGCGGTCCTCTAAGGCATAGTCTGGAAAAATGTTTCCAGCCAGGAAGGAGCAAAGCACAATCTCAAATAACAGTTCCATTAAATTGATAAGGACTATAAAGTAATAAACATGTGATGCTAGCTACTGAGAAGACAGTGAAATAAATGCAATGGCAATTAAAGAGAGACAGGCAATATAAAGAGACAGGCAAGAGGCAATATGATACAGTCAGTGCATGTATGAAAATGAAAAGAACAAGGAGCAGTATCATATACGGATGATGTAGTATATGATTTAAATAGGAAACTGTAATCTATTCTAAGTGTTTGAAATAGTAGTTTCAAAATGTGATCGGCTTGGGAACATATACGATAGCTACAGGGCCAGGCTAATCATGGGTGAAGAGCATGATTAACACTTACATTGTTCTATACTGTATAAAGGGTATGATCACATTTCTTACTAACTACTTCCCCGCCCCCAACTAGTACTGAGGATCCAACCATGATACGTCACGATACACGAGCAAGTCCAATCTATCATGTACGATATCTAATATACATGTCGTGTACAATGTCAATACGATAATCAATGTAACATCTCATGACTACAGATCTAAGCTATACTAGTCCGTGTAACACAGTGTCAAGGATTCAGTTGTAATATTTCAGAATTATTAAAATTATAGAAATTATCAAGAAATTGGAAATTATCGGAGAATGTACTTGCCTTGGGTCCTTAGCTGGTAATTATGGATATCCTGTTCCAGAGTATCCCCTGGGTGAAGCAACAGTCCTAAAAACATATCACAATAACACTTGTATCAGGTGCTACCCTAACACACAGTCTATAAACACTGGCCTCAGGGCCATGCCAGGCAGGGCACTAGTCAACTAGGGTCATCTAGTAGGGATACATAAATAAATACACATTTACACTCAGAGTAATAATTACGTATATAATACATATATATAAGCCTATCAGTAATTTATACAAAATACATATATAATATATACACTAAATAGATGTACATAAATATATATTCATATACCAAAATATGTCTTGTATCTATACCAATCAAATATATATTCATAATTATACCAAATCGTACTTATACTATATACAGGTAAATATACCAATTAAATATATATATATAACATTAAATACGAAAACATACATTAACATATATTATACCAATTTAAATTAAAACATACACATACTAAAATACGTATTTATATATATACCAAGTAGATTAGATATTTACATATACATATGCATATACTGTTAAAAATTAATTTAAATACATAATTACATATACAATATTTATGTGTATTACTTTAATTAATGGAATAATATATATACATGTTGAACAATACATTTACTATATACATTAATTTTATATATTAAAAAATATACTAAGTATGTATACAAAATACATGTATATACATATACAAGTTATATATATTAGAATACGTAGTTATATATATTAATATGTTGAAAATACATATGCCACATTACTACAACCAATATTTTGTATAAAACGAAAATATTGAATATCTATATAGATATATATACCAAATCTTATTATATTATACGTAATATTAAATACTAAAACTTTCATTAACCTATATCATATGTATACAGATAAATTAATACACATATATATTTAATACGTATTTACTAACATACAATCAATACCTATATATATAATAGAGAAATACGTGATGTTAGAGAATGGGAGGAAGGTTGTTAGCAGCGGAAGGGGAGCTGGACGGGAGGCTGGGTCTCGGCCGGGTGGCCGGGCTGCTTGGTCGGGCCGGGTGGACAGCGGCTAGGGGACCGGCTACGGGGACTCGGCCGCCGGGAGCAGAGAGGGGGCTAGGCCGGGCCGCCGGAGTCTGCAAGGGCCGCCGGGGTACAGAGGTGAAGGGGTGGCTGAACAGTGTTCCCCCTTCCAATTTAAATTTGAAATTAATGAAGAAAGGAAGAAGAAGAAAAGAAAAGAGAAGAAGAAGAAGAAGAAAAGAGAAGGAGAAGGGAAGAAACTCCTACGGTTAAGGATGGAGGCTTGGTTGGGGAAACCTAGGTTTTCTAGGGATTAGGGTTGATGGTGACATGACATATATAGGAGAGAGGGTTTGATGGAGGGTGGTGATTAACCCCCTTTAAGTGAGGGGTCCAGATTTGACATGGAGAAAATAATTCATGTGGGGATGAGGGTGAGAGGCTAACTAAAAATTATTAGGGATTCCTCATTGTTTAAACAAATGAGGTGATGACAAAAATGCAAATTTGCAAATTAACCCCCTTAAATTTGGGTATTTGCACAGACACATGAAATGACGAAAATTTGGTGGGCGATTCGGTGTCTGGTGTTTTGTAGGGTCAGGGGGTGCTGTAAGATCGGTATGGGCTCAATTTGCAGGGCACTAGAATTAAATTGGGATTTTCAGAATCAGTTAAAATAGTATCCTCAATTTAATTAGAATAAAATACAAGTTGTGTTCTAAAATTAATTAGGAGTACATGGGACCAAAATCAGGTCAGGTTATCAATACCAATAATGAAGACAACTCAGAACAGAATATTACCCTAATTTGGGCCGCACGAAAAATAGGTCAAGATCGTCCCGAATTTCAATTGGAACGCACAACGATACAAAAATAAGAATTTATTAAATAACGCCCGCGACGATTTTTGTGCGGCTAGAAACAAGGCACAGGGAGCATAATTATGAGTTACAAAATAGCAGAATGGAAGGCGGGCATGTCTAGGACAAGATTGTGAAATTTGTTGGAAGACAAAAGCTAGGGTAGTGCTCCAAATATCGAAGCAAAGGTAGGGCGCAATAATTAAATAAATTACGGTAATTAATGAAAATCTCCAAGAATTAAATTCTAAATAAATAAATCAAATACAGAATTCCATAATTTCGACAGGTGTTCGTCTACTGGCTTCTAGGTCAAGTCTGCTAGCTCAAAATAAATGAACACTGTATATAATACTATATATTTAAATTACACATCACACATAATTATTTTAAAATCAAAATACACTATCATGCAATTAATTAATTGTAACTACAATAATATTAAATATGAAAAGTCGAAAATACCCCCGTTTTCGGAACGTGGTAGTGACAAGTCTACCCTCCTTAAAAGAATTTCGTCCTCGAAATTCAAAATCCTCAAAGTAGTGTTTAATCATACACATTATTATTTCCCTCAAAATTTAAATTCATCATCCATGAGATTAGGTAATTATCCACAATGTCCTTTCACAATTTTTCAAAAATTTTGAAATTATTGCATTCCTGAAAAATCCTCGGAATAAAAATCAAAGTCCATTTTTATCAAAATTTTCCCCAAAATTTTTAGTTATTATTTCAAATACTCGAAATTTAATATTCACTCCTCTAATTTGATTTTAAATCGAAGCACATATGTAATCTTGTCCAAAAGGTTTAAATTCAGACATTTATCCATCAAAAATTTTATTCCTCGATTTCCTCTTTCTCAAAATATTCAACAATACGATGCTTAGAGATTCTCCAAATGCGACATCCAACTATAAAGTTCTAAAATTCATAACTTGCAATTAAGTAAATATATTGATAAATCTTCCAAAATTTCTGAATTTAATATCCAATTTAAACATGTCATAATCTTCCTGGAATTAATTAAACCACCAATTATGCAATGTTAATTTCTTAACCCTCTATTTAAATCAATATTTATCCTCGAATTTTACTCATCTTGTCTCTCTTGTCAAGTCATAACCCTTTCGTGAATCTTCGTTATGGTTAAACCCCAATAATCCCGGTCAAAATCTTTCCTATAATCATACAACATGCAACCCAAGGGAAATATGTACGGTCATGGTATCTTTGTCATGGTATTGCAGTCTTTGTATCAGGGGTACTACTAACTACATTATAACAAGAAATCATGCATACAAGCTACGGTACTAAGGTATCAATCAATCAATCAAGTAGAGAGGGACAGAAGGAAGGAAAGAACAGAACCTACTAACACATTACCTATAGTATTTGTCTCCTCGACCGTCATCGCAAATGCCCCGCCCTGCTGTGGTGGTTCCCTTCGCGGGTGCTGAGCAATATACGATTCCACAGGTAGCCTAACTAGATCTCTATAATCTGAAGCTGCGCGCTGGCCGGGAAGATAAGGGGCTAGAAGAAAATCCCTTACTCGATGTCCCGCAGTGCCGCAGTGCAAACAAAGTCATAGTCTCGTTCTACAGCTCTCCCAAAGGTGACCTGGCTTCTTACAGAAATGATAAGTCTGCTGTGTCTCTCTTAGAGGCTGTTGCTGATTCTGCTGAACACGGACTGGTGCCTGGTACTGTTGTTGATACTGATACGCCCATGGACGTTGCTGGATAGGAATTGGTGCTAGGTATTGCTGTGGATGCTGAAATATCCATGGTTTTTGCTGAATATGAAATGGTACTTGGTACTGCTGTTGGTGCTGAATACGGGGATGCTTGGCTGGTCCTGTGCTACCATTCGTATCTCCAAAAGTATTGTGACTCCTCTTAGGCCTGAGGTCCAGATCCTCTTCTGCAATCTGAGCATCCATCAAGATAGCCTCAAAGGTAGCGGTACGACGACCAGAAGTGCGCGACCTAATCTCTCTTGTCAGTCCCTTTCTGAATTTCTGGGCTCGATCTCCTGGGTCCCGAATCAAAGATGACACAAAACAGCTCAATCTACAGAATTCTGCAGCGTACTCGTCGACCGACATGTTTCCTTGAACCAAGTCATGAAACTGACTTTCCAAGGTTCCCAATGCCACGTCGGGAAAGAACTTCTCCTTGAACAGTTCCTTGAAGGTCTCCCAAGTAAGTCCTTGTGCAGTAATTCTCGGCTCTGTGCGATACCACGTGAGTGCGATATCGAACATCTGACTGCCAGCGGCTTCTATCTGCAAGTTCTCCGGAATCTGGGTCAATCGCAGGCTCCTCTCTATATCCTCTAGCCAGTCGTCAGCGTAGAGTATCCCTTCGGTGCCTTTGAACTCTCGAGGCATCATCCTTTTGAAATCCACTATAGTGCCTGATCTCTGCTGTTGCTGGCCAGGAAACTGCTGGTACTGTGCTACTTTCTCCAAAGCTTGGAGAGTCACTTGATGAGCATTCTCCATGCTTTCTCTTATCAGCTTGGTTTGTGCCTGGTGCGCTTCTGCTTGCACCCTCTGAGCCTCAACTTGAACTCGCTGAGCGTCTGCCGTCACTCTCTGGGCATCTACCATGTCCTGGATCAAGGTAAACATCTGCTTTCCGTCAATGGGCAAACCTCCGGGAATCGGAGTCGGTGGAGGAGGAAGGTTGTCCGTCACAGCTGCGGCAATCCTCTGAGCAGGTGGGGGAGGAGGATTCTCGAAAAGTGCAGATACACCTACGTGCATCGGAGATGTAGGAGGAACTACGGCTGTCTGTCCCTCAGGTGGAGAGGTGGCAGACCCTTCTAGAGCTGATGTTCCCGCTCTCATAGACCGTGTCTGCGGCGATATCCTGAAGACAGATCCCAAAGAATCAATTAAGGCAAAAATGCGATATCATCAAGGAAGGACAGGTATAGTTCTAAAGAAGCAACATTCAAGATAAATTGATTGGAATAACATTCCTAGTTGTGATTGTATAGGTCAAGGATGCATCCATGGTCTGATACTTATATCCCTCTAAGTACCACAGTTCTACCACAAGCACACTCACTGCTAGCTTCCTTACCTACTGCAATCGCTGATACTAGTTATCCTTGTCACTCAAGTGCATATCAATTGCAACACACTATACTAAGTACTGCTCTCCCTAATACAATCCTAGATGAACACCCAAGTCAGTTGGCAGTGAAATCTCAATCATGCTCAAACCAACAGATCCTTACACATGCATCATATTTACTATATACTAATATATCTCTCTCACTATAAGATTTTATCCTCCAAATAAAGTCCTCGAAACTAACTCCTCGAATAATTTAAAGTATAATGCATATACCTTCCTCAAGACCAATTATCTAATTACTGAAGTAAAAACTTAATCACAAAAATCCTTACAGACTTGTCTAGGTTTATTGAATCGAATCTGAATCCTCAAAAAGTTTTTATAACAACATCTCACTTCTAAAAATTCCAAAAATTTGCAATTTATTTTTTTCTTCAATTAAAGATTTAAATCCACCTTCTGTAGTCCAATAGCTCTAATGTTAATCATTTTCACTGTCCTCATCGACATGCGTTATTAGATAATACCATAATTCAGTCTATAAATTCATCTTGACATGAAATCAAACCCTAAAATGATCCAAAATCCTAACTTAATAACTAATCAACAATCAACAAATTCAATATCGATAAGTGAGAATGGACGGAACAAGGGAATGATTTTTAAATGGGAAGTTATAACAAGATTCTCAGGGGTCATCCCTGGAATCTCTCAAGGAATTGTGATTGAGTATTCGCTCTCGTCCTAGTATCCTATGTCCTAGATCCTATCGCAGGCACGCAATAGTGTAACAAAGATGCTACACTACCACGACATTGCACAACTCGTAAAGTCTGACCTGCATGGGCCACCACTAAAAATGTCTCATGACCCGCACCCGGTTTAGGGGCACGAGTGCGTGGGTACGTCCAGCCTACGCCGCAGCATCGGCGGTAGAACGCTGTCAAGGTCTTGATACTATCTAGCCAATCTCACACAAGCATCCAATCTCCATAAGGAGGCACGGATGACACAAATAAAATAAACACATACTCAATCACAGGATTACAGCACGATAAGATATCGAACAAAAATTAAATACAACACAAATCCAGAATGTAATCTAACTCAACAAATATCCAAGTCTCATCAAAAATGCCGGAGACAAATCCGGTACCAAAAAGTCTACTTAAAGAACTAACTTAAAATAGTAATTTCCGGCTAGACCTCACGGAATCACAACTAACTATCAAGCCCAAGTGCAGCTACTCACCATATGGTCCATAAAGTGTCGGACAGCGGTCCTCTAAGGCATAGTCTGGAAAAATGTTTCCAATCAGGAAGGAGCAAAGCACAATCTCAAATAACAGTTCCATTAAATTGATAAGGACTATAAAGTAATAAACATATGATGCTAGCTACTGAGAAGATAGTGAAATAAATGCAATGGCAATTAAAGAGAGACAGGCAATATAAAGAGACAGGCAAGAGGCAATATGATACAGTTAGTGCATGTATGAAAATGAAAAGAACAAGGAGCAGTATCATATACGGGTGATGTAGTATATGATTTAAATAGGAAACTATAATCTATTCTAAGTGTTTGAAATAGTAGTTTCAAAATGTGATCGGCTTAGGAACATGTACGATAGCTACAGGGCCTGGCTAATCATGGGTGAAGAGCATGATTAACACTCACATTGTTCTATACTGTATAAAGGGTATGATCATATTTCTTACTAACTACTTCTCCGCCCCCAACTAGTACTGAGGATCCAACCATGACACGTCACGATACACGAGCAAGTCCAATCTATCATGTACGATGTCTAATATACATGTCGTGTATAATGTCAATACGATAATCAATGTAACATCTCATGACTGCAGATCCAAGCTATACTAGTCCGTGTAACACAGTGTCAAGGATTCAGTTGTAACATTTCAGGATTATTGAAATTATAGAAATTATCAAGAAATTGGAAATTATCGGAGAATGTACTTGCCTTGGGTCCTTAGCTGGTAATTATGGATGTCCTGTTCCAGAGTATCCCCTGGGTGAAGCAACAGTCCTAAAAATATATCACAATAACACTTGTATCAGGTGCTACCCTAACACACAGTCTATAAACACTGGCCTCAGGGCCATGCCAGGCAGGGCACTAGTCAACTAGGGTCATCTAGTAGGGATACATAAATAAATACACATTTACACTCAGAGTAATAATTACGTATATAATACATATATATAAGCCTATCAGTAATTTGTACAAAATACATATATAATATATACACTAAATAGATGTACATAAATATATATTCATATACCAAAATATGTCTTGTATCTATACCAATCAAATATATATTCATAATTATACCAAATCATACTTATACTATATACAGGTAAATATACCAATTAAATATATATATATAACATTAAATACGAAAACATACATTAACATATATTATACCAATTTAAATTAAAACATACACATACTAAAATACGTATTTATATATATATACCAAGTAGATTAGATATTTACATATACATATGCATATACTGTTAAACATTAATTTAAATACATAATTACATATACAATATTTATGTGTATTATTTTAATTAATGGAATAATATATATACATGTTGAACAATACATTTACTATATACATTAATTTTATATATTAAAAAATATACTAAGTATGTATACAAAATACATGTATATACATATACAAGTTATATATATTAGAATACGTAGTTATATATATTAATATGTTGAAAATAGATATGCCACATTACTACAACCAATATTTTGTATAAAACAAAAATATTGAATATCTATATAGATATATATATACCAAATCTTATTATATTACACATAATATTAAATACTAAAACTTTCATTAACCTATATCATATGTATACAGATAAATTAATACACATATATATTTAATACGTATTTACTAACATACAATCAATACCTATATATATAATAGAGAAATACGTGATGTATATATATATACATATATATATATATACATATACACATATATATATACCAAATTAAATTAAATACATACACTTACATTTCACATTAGTTAAATATATATAAATACTTTACATTAATTATATATATACATATACATTGATTATACACGTATATGTACATATACTTTGATATACACCTACATATATCTACACATTAATTAAATATGTACAAATACATATACATTGGTTATATATACATTAACATATACATTAGTTATATATATACATTAACATACTAATTAATTATACACAAACATTATATATAATAAACATACATTATACTAAAGAGGGAAGAAGGAGAGAGGAAACTCACTGTGAGTTGGGGTGGCTGGCCGGCCGGGGCTCGGTCGGAGAGCAGTGAATGCTCGGCTAGGCCGGAGTCTCGCCGGAGGGAGCAAGGGGGCTCGCTGATCGGAGGGTTGGCCGGCTGTGAGCAGGCCAGCGGGAAGAAGAGCAGCAGGGGCTGCGGGGCTCGGCCGCCTGAGGACTGGGCAGCGGGGAGGAAGAGTGGTGGTGGCAGGCCGCCGGACGCCGGAGCAGGTCGGGAAGGGGAGGGGAGTTGTCCGGCGGAGTGCAGGGTGGTGGAGGTGGTGTTAGAGAATGGGAGGAAGGTTGTTGGCAGCGGAAGGGGAGCTGGACGGGAGGCTGGGTCTCGGCCGGGTGGCCGGACTGCTTGGTCGGGCCGGGTGGACAGCGGCTAGGGGACCGGCTGCGGGGACTCGGCCGCCGGGAGCAGAGAGGGGGCTAGGCCGGGCCGCCGAAGTCGGCAAGGGCCGCCGGGGTACAGAGGTGAAGGGGTGGGTGAACAGTGTTCCCCCCTTCCAATTTAAATTTGAAATTAATGAAGAAAGGAAGAAGAAGAAAAGAAAAGAGAAGAAGAAGAAGAAGAAAAGAGAAGGAGAAGGGAAGAAACTCCTACGGTTGAGGATGGAGGCTTGGTTGGGGAAACCTAGGTTTTCTAGGGATTAGGGTTGATGGTGACATGACATATATAGGAGAGAGGGTTTGATGGAGGGTGGTGATTGACCCCCTTTAAGTGAGGGGTCCAGATTTGACATGGAGAAAATAATTTATGTGGGGATGAGGGTGAGAGGCTAATTAAAAATTATTAGGGATTCCTCATTGTTTAAACAAATGAGGTGATGACAAAAATACAAATTTGCAAATTAACTCCCTTAAATTTGGGTATTTGCACAAACACATGAAATGACAAAAATTTGGTGGGCGATTCGGTGTCCGGTGTTATGTAGGGTCAGGGGGTGCTGTAAGATCGGTATGGGCTCAATTTGCAGGACACTGGAATTAAATTAGGATTTTCAGAATCAGTTAAAATAGTATCCTCAATTTAATTAGAATAAAATACAAGTTGTGTTCTAAAATTAATTAGGAGTACATGGGACCAAAATCAGGTCAGGTCATCAATACCAATAATGAAGACAACTCAGAACAGAATATTACTCTAATTTGGGCCGCATGAAAAATAGGTCAAGATTGTCCCGAATTTCAATTGGAACGCACAACGATACAAAAATAAGAATTTATTAAATAATGCCCGCAATAATTTTTGTGCGGCTAGAAACAAGGCACAGGGAGCATAATTATGAGTTACAAAAATAGCAGAATGGAAGGCGGGCATGTCTAGGACAAGATTGTGAAATTTATTGGAAGACAAAAGCTAGGGTAGTGCTCCAAATATCGAAGCAAAGGCAGGGCACAATAATTAAATAAATTACGGTAATTAATGAAAATCTCCAAGAATTAAATTCTAAATAAATCAATCAAATACAGAATTCCATAATTCCGACAGGTGTTCGTCTACTGGCTTCTAGGTCAAGTCTGCTAGCTCAAAATAAATGAACACTGTATATAATACTATATATTTAAATTACACATCACACATAATTATTTTAAAATCAAAATACACTATCATCCAATTAATTAATTGTAACTACAATAATATTAAATATTATGAAAAGTCGAAAATACCTCCATTTTCAGAACGTGGTAGTGACATCAGTGCGTATCCGCAGACAACTCCCCGTATCCGACCTTTCTGAATCTCGCTGTAAATTAGTGTACACACGTCGGATAGAGACGAAACTTGCTCCATTGGACTCGTAGTAATACGTTGGTCCTGTGAGCCAAGTTTGGTTCGATTCTGAGAACGTTGATAAAATTGCGTGTCGTGGGCCCCACAGGCTCTACTTGACGGGCAATTTTGTGATCGGCTCATCGAAATCCAATTCTGGAAGTTCCGTTGGGTTCGTATCATCGTTCCTGACCTGTTGACACTAAGTTGGACATATTTGGAGACCTTTGACCCTGACACATTTTTCCGTGCAAAGCGGCCCACATTTGGACCCCGTTATGCCCTGAAATGTCATTTTTGCCCCTGTGTCCAAATTGGACTCAAGGACAGGCGTTTTTAGCTGATTAATATTTCCTGGATCTGATGGTGATATTTATTTCAGCAACTCGAGTACTCCCTGCAATTCCCACGGAAGTCAGAGCTACAATTGGAGCCGAAAACCCAGGCAAGTGTACCTTGTCAACTTGCAGTTTTGTTACATTTTACTTGGACTTAATTATAACTGATGTACATGCTTAAACCTAGGGCCGTTTGACTTACTTAGCTTTCGATTAATAGTCGGGTGCCAACACCGTACGCGGGGTTCTGTAAGGTCAACTAGAGATGGATATCGTGACATTTACATTCTCGTACTTGCCATATCAAGTACATTATACCCAGGACACCTGACACAAATCATGAGACATAATCTTCCTGAAATATTCATGGTGATTCTGTGTAGGATGCAGGATTGACATAGACATTATATTTTTAGTTCATAGTATGACTTACTGCATTAGATATGATCTCACGTGACATGGACATAAGACGTGTAGTTACATTGGGTGGGGAGAGACACACAGGCTACAGGCTGATTAAATATGTATAAAATCCATAGTAAACTCATAGTAAAACACATAGTATAACTGCTACCGACTCCCCGACATAGAGCTTGTAGTGGTATCAGCCTGAGTTCTAGTGCTACTCTTATTTTGTATTTCACATAGATGGTTATATAGTTGACCCTATTGTTACATTATTTACTGTACTGTATTTATTTTTGGCTTGAGCTTTCTTGTACCTTGCTATGTCCCCTGAGGACCTGGATCCGGATTATGTTCCCAGGAATAGCAGACGAGGTTTATCCAGAGGTTTACGGAACAGGTGCACTTCTCGAAACAGTACCAGTACCTGAGGACGAGGTGATCGCTGAGGACTTCTCCTGAACAACTGCTTCTTCCATGCTCAGTCTTTATGGCAAATAAACTCTTTTATTCCTGTTTAAATAAACATTGTAACAAACTTTATATCGGGTTGTTCCCCAAATTATTTTGCTGAGACTGGATGTTTGATTTACTTTCCTTATTGCTGTTGATATTATTATCTTTTGTGTGGATGAGATTAGTTCTGACTTGTTGTAGACCTAATATTATAGCTTAAGTATGCCCCGATGGATCCATTAAATTGGGTTTGTCCATCGGTGTGTGCTGCTGGCCAATGCCACGTGTCCAGTCCCCGATATTTTGGGACTGGGGCGTGACACAATATTCGCCTAAGCGATAAATTTGAGTATATTTCTTTCGGTTGGCATTCTAAGTCTAACTTGTCTTATTCCTGAACGATATCCAAATCTTGTTTGCAACTTGCTCGCACCAAAGGGTCTTGGCGCGCGATACTCCACATAACTTAGCCGAAGGGCTGTGTTCAAAGATAACCGTTCGGGCAATATTCAATTTCGTATTAACCAGTTGGGCAAACATGTATATGCATTTTGGTTTGCATACAAGTCATGATTCCAGCACGAGTTTATCCCTAAAGGGTCTAGCCCAGGTTGGCGCAAAGGCCAATCGCATTACAATTCCATACAAGAAATCATACTATTCACATGCGCTTTTCAAAAGTATTTAGACTCATTGTTGGAACATTTCATTTGGGACATTGAGAGAGTGTGTACATAACCCACGAACGAGCTTTCGGAACTGAGAAAATCGAAGTGAAGTCTAAAAGCGTATAAGCTAAGCTCTGATACGAATATGTCATACCCCGATCTCCCGTAGGCTAATCGACCATCCTCGCTAGGCGAGAATTACCGCACCAGCGCTCCCGCGGGACGATCGCTTTGGCCCATCTTGGCGTGATGCCGCACGAGCACGAGCCGCGCCCGTACAAGGCCGTGGTTCATTGGCTGGCAGTACGAGTTCTAAGCCACAGAGTAGTACATAATTGTCTGAGTACAGCGGAATTATAAATGCATAGACGATTATTAACAAGTTCACTGAGTCGACAATAGCGGAAGCATTGAATAATACAAGTTGAAGTAAAACAAACTCTTTATTGATATAAACAAGTGTTACAGGCGACGTATAGCCGAGATTACAAATCGTTCAAGCCTCTCTCTCTGAAACAGTAAAAGCGTGCCAAGTGGATATATTTTGTGGAAAGATGTACAAGCAATGTTCTAACATTATGTCTTGTATATGTGCTTCAATTCTGGACGCAGTGCTCCAAAGCTACAGAGTGAACTCCACGCCTTTGTACGTACGAAGGAGGTATTCGCACCGAACAAGGTTCTTCTGTACCCTGCAAACGATCTAGTGGATTATCAGTACATTGAATGCACTGGTGGGGAGGCTACTCGCCCGCTCGATAAATCCAAACACGTAATATAGGTTTCGTGCACCAACTATTTTGTTATCTTTCTAGTTGTGCCTTAGGATCAGTTTCATGGCATATATGATGAGCCTAACTCGTGTGGCAGTACGCCGTACGATATAAGAGGAAATAGGGCGAGACTTGTCGACTTACCATTTGTCCTTCCCTGTGCAAGGCAAACCAAGTTAATTTCAAATATGAGCATGTATAAACATTCAGAGCAATAGCATATGCAAACACTGTATTGTGAACGAGACTATATTTCGGATGCACGAGTTACTCTGATTATCAGGTGTATTGCATAAGATGATCAAGTGCTCTTTATGCACACGTGTTGTTATACCATGATCGTTCAGGTGTTTTAGATTTATCTTAATGCAATGCAATGACTCGCACTTGGATTTCCGCTAAGCGAGGATGACTTATCTATATGAACAATTGTCATTGGCATAGCCATAAAGGACCTATTTGTAGTCTCAAGGTCGAGAATAGAGTGCAAGCAATAAAACGATGGGCATTGCACTCATCCTGCCGAAACAGACGACTACAAGAAGTTTCGTCTAGACCGGATGTGCCCAGTGCCGCGGAGACCATCCGTGGAACAAGATCTGAAGATCCCCCTTGATTCCAAGTTATCCACGATACACAATCTTGGTCTTCCAAATCCATAACATGTTATGATAATCCATGATTCTTTGTTCTGAACCGAGAATTTGCTCCACGAGCTAGAATTCTGATATGCTTGACATGATTCTCGTTCAGAGGCAAACTGGATATGATTATCATTCAGATATAAACTTTTTATAATTTTCGTTCAGATATAAACTTGCCTTGATGCATATCCCCTCGTACGAGGATTGCCTTAGCGACCTAACGGTCCCGGATATTTGTAGGTTCAATTTGCACAGAAGAGCTATTTGATAGTCTTCTGGTTAACTCGAATGCTCTACGAGCTATTTATAAGTAGGCAGGCATCACATTCATACACATTCACGTTATCTCAGGCCCGAAGGTAAGCCGAGTAGTGAAACCGTAAGGGGACTTCCCGAGCGACATAGTCTAGGGTCGTGCAGTGCAGTAGTAAAGAAGTGCACACGAAGTGTAGAAATGTTCATATCGTTCTACTCGAGGCATAGCCGGATCCAGTTGCACAAGACAAAGGTAGCATGCGAGGATCTGAATATAAGCAATGTTTTATTTCTATGTTCTAACACAAGCAATACAAGTTGGGATTATTCTCTTAGTTAGGTGCGTTGGATTCTTATTAACATACAGGGGGTGATTCACCTAGAGACTAGCATGTATCGTTCCATATTTTAAGTGTGCTGGCTAAGCAAAGACAAGTGTACCGTAGCCACCCACTTTAGCGATGATTTGCCTCGGTTGAGCGATACAACGAGCGAGCCTCTAAAAGCCTAAGCCGAACTCCTGAAGAGCCAAGTCTGGATATCCTTTGCCTCAAACGAGTATTCTCACCTAAGCAAAGCGGGTTGGGATATTGCACTTTTGTCGTTTCAATCGGCAGTCCGCTTGAGCGAAACGGGGTATTACAAGTGGAGCAAGGATCTAGAAGAAGGAAGCAAAAATCTGCAAAGAGGAGAAAGGAAAAATCTGCAAAGAGGAGAAAGGATCTACAAGTTGGAGGCCAATTTTATCACATTTGGAGGTTGCATTCAGAATCCATCTTCCAATAGGTACAATTCAATTTTTTCCCTTAATTTAGGTTATAAATATGAGAATTAACCATGAGAAATCAACCCATATGCATAGGCTACCCATAGGATTTGGTTTTGAGTTCATAGGAGGCTTATTAAGAAAGTTATAGTACTTTTTATGTCAATTTTGGGGAAATTCTGAGATTGACACTTGTTGTGTTTGTCAATTGATCCTATAGATCAATTTGACATGTGTTTGTGTATTTGGGGCTAGTTTCGTGTCCACAATTGGGTTCGTGTAGGTCCTATCCCAACAATTTGGTGATACGTGTTGATTTGAAATTTTTTTCTCCGACACGGAGCTTTGTGCATGTCCCATTTTGACACGGACACGTAAATATGTGTTTAACTCTTCGTATTGTTCATAAATAATATATTAGACTTGCTCGTATCCTTCGGGGTACGTTTGGATGTGTGGTGGACTCGTGTCGCAAGCGTATCATAGATATAGTGTGATACGGGTGCGATGCACTCCACATGTTTGTTGTATTTTATTTCTAGATCAATTTCCTATTGTTCTTAGTCATTCTAATATGTAATTATATGCATATATATATATATCTTGTTATGTATGTATATATTTATATGTATTAGTGTATCATATATCTATATACCTATGTGTTATATATATATATGTAGCTATACTACTACATATGTAATAGCTATTAAAATGAGTAGTGTATATATATAAGTTATGTGCATATATAAGTTATGTGTATATATAAGTCATGTTATATATATATACTTGAATGTTATATATATATGTGTACGTATATGAGATAATATGAATATATATATATATATATATATATGGATGAGCATGTATATATATAAATAGATATAGTTGGTATATATTAGTGTATATATATGTATGTATGTGCTAGTGTATAAGAGGGGGGGGGGGCTCGACTCTTTAGCAACAACTGCTATAGCGACAACAGCAACTATAGCAACAGCAGCAGCTACGGCAACAGCAACAACAACATTCAACGACAGCAGCAGCATGACAACAGCGACTACAGCAACAACAACAACAGCATTAGCGACAACAACAACAGAAATAGCAACGACAGTAGTAACCGCAATAGCAGCAGTAGTATTAGCAACAACATCAGCAGCATTAGCGACGGCAGCAGGTTTCAGTGACAGTAGCAACAGCAATAGCGACATCAACAGCAAATGCAAACTCATGGGAGCAGCAGCGTGTATCGGGGAGGGCTAACAAGTTGTAAGTTGGCTAGTTGGGTTAGTAGTATATATTTTGGTTAGTATAATAGTTAGTTAGATGTGGATAATAGTTGGTAACTATACATATATCTATATATGGTGAGGTATTTGTATGTATCTATATGTATGATAAGGTTTAGTTGGATTCTTAAACTATATACATATCATAAGTATTGTATTATAGGTTAGTATCCATATATTAGTAGGTTATATTTAGTAGCTAAATATTTAGCATATGTTAAGTTGAATGTTAGCTGTGATTGGGGATTTGACAATTACCTTGATATATCAAAGTAAGTATCAAGGTATTTGATGATACCCAAGGTATTGGGTTTGGGTATCAAGATGGAGGTTTAGTGGTGCGATACCGAGTTGGTTCAAAAACAAGGTATCTATTTAGTATTTGCAATTAGGATTTATATATTTAATATTGCTTGAATGTACATATATGATATTTTATATCTCTTCTTTGCGTATCCTGAGATACAGTATCTTAGTATCTTAGATTTAGCTTGTATGACCTAGATTCTTAGTGTATGAACCCAACATCTTTGAGATAGGCTCATGCAACCTAGAAAAAGGTAGTTTGACCATGTTTCACCGATTTGACTTAGAGTCGACCTAGTTTAACTATTTTGACTTAGAAATGGCTATTTGACCTAGATGTTGACTAGTTTAACTTATTTTCTTTCCGAAATCTCGTATTGATGTTATATTCCATATCTAGGACTTTGAGGCACCGTATCAGATATCTGTAAGACTATTTATCGAACTTCAGGCGAGTATATTCTCTGTTAGTTTTTTATTTATGATATCCTCTACGTTCATTGTATTTAGTGTAGATATCCATATTTTCTTGACACGATGGTTACACGGATTGATATATCCGGATCTTGTCATGAGATGTTATTCTTTGGTATATGGTGTATCTTGTGCAAGTCTTGTTTTATTGTTCTTCTTGTACATGTACAGACACTGATTCTCGGGAAGACTAGCTATCTTCTTAGGAAATCTCGTACCATAGCGTACCATGGTTGGATCTACTAAACCAGTCGGGGGTGGAGAATATTTTAGTATAGATATGTGATCATATCCTCCTTGTGAATATCTTGTTCTTTGTAAGTATTGATCATATACCGCACGTATGATTAACCAGGCCTTTTACTCTTGTGCAAGTTCCTAAGCCAATCACATGTTAAGCTAGTACTCACACACTTAGTCATTAGTATTCTTGTTCATTATCATATTGTTCATTATTGTATTTATTCCAGTATTTCTTTATTATATATCTTTTCTATCTATTGTTGCATCTTGTATATTCATATCTATCTACTGTTACATATTTTTTTATCCTTGATTAAAACTGCTGTTAGAGATGTACTCTGCTCCTTTCCTGATTGGATATATTTTTTCCAGATGACACTAAGGAGTGGTACCCTACAAATTAAGAATCTTAGGATATGGTGTGCTCAGAGTCGGAGACCATGGCTCAGGAGGGACTTATCCCGACTGAGACAGATGACCCGGGACTTGTAGCTTCCTAGTATTCTTTTGTACTGGATTTGTCTCCAGCTTATTTGTTAGTATTTCTTTAGACTCAGAGATGTTATTATTTGACTCATGAGTTGTATGTGACTGTTCTTTTCTTTATCATATTCGTGCGCATTTTTATCTTAGATTTGTGATTGAGTATATTGATATTGTTGGTAGTTTATTATATTGTTAGATTGATTACCCAAACAACATTCTACCGCCGATTCTGCGGTGTAGGCTGGGCGTTGTTCCCTACTTGCATTCCTATATCAGGTGCGGGTCGTGACACATTTTTAGTGGTAGCCTATGTAGGTCTTCAAGATCATAATTAGTGCGATTCATAGGGGTGCTCTTATTTGAGTGATATTATGAGCCTATTTCAGGATATATGATATAGGCAGAGAATACTCAATCACATCTAGGAAGAAATTTCTTTTGATTCATTCAACTATTCTTCCTAGATATTGATATTTGATCTTTAAACTGTCCTTCCATGAGTGTCTTACATCATGTGCTATATTGATTCTTTCTTTTGCTTTGTCTCAGGATGCTGCCTAAGACTAGATCGCAGCAGGGGAGAGCTGCTTCTGAGAGGTCTGCGACGTCCCGAGGGCCTGCACCAGTCACTTCTTCGATGATTGGAGTGTCAGCTGTCACCCCCATATTTCATATTAGGGGTATTTTTATCTTTTTCATAATTAATGTATAAATAATTGCATAATATTTAATTATATTTAAATTACCGTAATTTTATTTCATTGTTGCGCCTTACCGTTGCTTCGATATTTGGAGTGCTACCCTAGCCATTGCCTTCCAACATATTCTACATCTTTGTCCTAGACATGCCTGCCTTCCTTTCTGACCTTTGTGTAACTTATAATTATGTTCTCTTGTGCTTCATTTTAGCTGCACAATTTTTATCGCGGACATTTATTTTAAATTCGAATAAATTTAGTTTTGTATCCTTGTGCGTTCCAATCAAAATTAGAGACACAATCTTGACCCATTTCGTGCAACCCAAATTAGGGTAATATTCTATTCTGAGTCTACTTCATTCATGACACTTGTGTCCCACTAAATTTCAGTCCCTTGTACCTCTAATTTATTTTAGAACACCGATTGCATTTATTTAATTTAATTGAACCATAAATTCAACTTTGTGCAATTTTCTAATTTGTTGGGTACTTTTGTGCAAAATTGCATTAAGGTGTCCACCCCATTGGGCACGACACGTGAATAAACCCATTTCTCCTTCATGTGTATTTTTTCCATAATTTTTGGAAGTGTGTAATTCAATACCAAGCTCCTTAAGACCCTGGCCCTCCAAACCTTGAACCGATGTAATCCGAGCCATTCTTTTGAACCCATTCAAATCCTAGCCCATTGAAGTCCTAGATGAGAGGCCAATCCCAAGAGGGGTTGACCAGTAAACCAATTCTAGGTCACCCACACCCTACTTGTATAAATATTCTTTTCCTTAATTTTTTCCTTTCTCTTCTATTCCCTAACATCTAAACTCCCAGCCGACCTATTCTTCTTCTCCTTCCTGTTTATCTTCTTCATCCCATCTTCCCGAGCAGTGTCTCCCTGAGCCGGTCACCCCGTCGACGGAGAGCCAACCTAGCCGCCTCGACCAAGCAGCCCACCTCGACGACCCATCCACCCCCTCGACCTCACATCTTCCCATCGATAGCACCCATTGTGCTGAACTGCCAGCACCACCACCATCTCCTTCCCTCATATCCCGACGATGACCGGAGACTCCTCCACAGCGCCTGACCTGTTCAATCCCCGATCCACTGTTAGCCTCAACTCAATCGGATCTACCGCCGTCCTCCCTTTGAGTCAGTCCCCCGCCTCGTCCTCCACCGGAAGCCGACCGGAGACACTCACCAGAGACGCCTCGCCTCGATCACGACCATGCCTGAATGACCTCCCCGTCAGATCCCGAGCCTTCCCTCTCCCTCGTCGACGTCCCCAACAGCACCCCGAGCCCGTCGACAACAACCACTCCTCACCGACTTTATCTACCCGAGCAGACCTCTCGACACCGCCGTACATCTCCGTCATCCTTGTCAACGCTCGACGTCCCCTGCCCTCCTCTCGCCCGAGAGAACTCGACCTCCTTCATTCTCCTCCCTGTCCTCGTAGTCACCATTACCATCGCCATCATCTTCATCATCATCTCCACCTTGATCATCACAATCACCTTCACCCTCGTCGTCGTGATCATCACCATTCACCATCGTCAACGTCATCATTATTATCATAAACGTCGCCATCGTCGTCATCAACATCGTCGACAACATCGCCGTCATCGTCGTCGTGCCCGTACGCAAGTTTGTTCCTGCCCACATTTCCATTATTTCATGAATGTATGTGGGTAGTATATGATTGGTATGTATGTAATTGACATGTATAGTATAGATATTCCATGAGTTTATGTTTAATAGGTATATCATTGGTGTATATATACATATATAAATATAGTATATATACTTAATTAATCTATATTGGTATATGAGTATTGTTCAATTGGTATAGTAAAGTAAGTACATATATTTAGTATGTGTACATTATTCAATATGATGTATATATATATTGTTCAACTAGTATATATTATAAATGTAGTTAATTGGTATATGTATTTAATTTGGTGTATATATATATATATATATATATATATATTGTAAGTATTAATGCTAGTTAATAATAATTATATATGTACTAGGTGACCCGAGCGTAATTATGGATACCCCGTAGCTACCTTGACCTGTGACCGCAAAACATGTTAGAAGATTGCCATATGTACACTGACATAATGGAAAGCCCCGTATCATTGACTGTCTGATTGCACAGCAATTACAGACGTGACGCTTATGCAATTGACCCACACTTGACCCTAGTTGACCAGAGTCATACCTAGCATAGTCCTGAGTTCAGAGTATTTATGATTGTGTGATTAGTGTAATGTCTGATGCAATATTGTATGCTGTCTATAGGACTATTGGATTTTCAGACGAGACCTCGGAAACCAGATATTGTTATTGCCAGCAGTAGGACCGCAGGCGAGTACATTCTCTGACAGTTTCTATTATATTGATTATCTCTATAACTCTTGTTGTATAGCGTACATGACTCTGAAATTGTTCTTTATATGAGTTGGCATCATTGAGACCCGTCATGAGGAGTCGTGATTGGAATCCATCATGCTAGCTAGGGAAAATAGAGAAATATTAGTAGCTTGTGTGATCATACCCAACTTTACATGCATTATAGCTAACCCAATCCTCACATCGGTGCAGCCTGACCATTACAGGCCTCATCGCTGTTACATGTGGTTAGCCTGACTATTACTCGCATCATAGCTATCTGGATGGTTAGCCTGACCTCAAGGATGATCGCTAACCATTGTAATGAGTCTTACTAGTCCCAAGCCGATCACATGATATGCTGATGTTTTACACACTTAGTTAGATGATTCTTGACATGTATCTCTAGTATATTGATCTAGCATCTTCACATGTTCTATTTATTGTTCTTATACACACTTACATACCATTTCATTGTTCCTGCGTGTACTTGTATTCCTATTTCCATACTAGATGTATATTGATGATGATGTTCCAGTATTTCTTTATTCCAACATTCCCTTATTCCAGTATTTCTTATTGCCAGTTTTCATATCTGTCTTGTATTTCTTTATACTGTGTTATAGTTTTTGTCAATATATGTGGAACTGCTGTTAGAGGTGTATTTTGTTCCAATCCTAACTGGATATATTTTTCCAGACTGTGACATATAGGACTCGTTTTCGACATACTTGGAGACTAGATATTTTGAATTGCAGGTTAGATTATTTATTGTTGTTTAGACTTGTCTTGTATTTTATTGATTACTTTGATATCTCATCGTGCTTTAGCTTATGTGATTGAGTATATTTCGTATTATATGGTGATATCTATGTCTCCTTATGGAGTTGGATATACATGTGAGATTGATTAGATAGTTACATGACCTAGACAGCGTTCTACCATCGATGCTGTGGCGTAGGCTGGACGTACCCACGCTCTCGTGCCCCTATACCGGGTGCGCGTCGTGACACTTTTTTAGTGGTGGCCCATGCAGGTCAGACTTTGCAAGTTGTGCGATATCATGGTATTACGACTTCTTAGTTGTACTACTGCATGCCTGCTATAGAATATAGGACATAGGATACTAGGATGAGAGAGGATACTCAATCACAAAAATTCTTGAGAGATTCCTGGGACGACCCCTTGAGAATCTTATTATAATTTCCAATTTAAATCTTTTTTCTTGTTTTCGTCCGCTCTCGCTTGTTGTTATTGAACTCGATTCTTGTTGAGCGGTTATTAAATTAAAATCTTGGTATCATTGTTGAGTTGATTCTTGTTGACCAGTTGTTAAATTTAATTCTTGGTATCGTTGTTGAGTTGATTTCATATCGAGATAAATTTTAGGGGCAAGAAATTATGGTATCATCTGATGACATATATTGATGAGAACAGTGAGAAAGGTAAAACGTCTACTTTGGTTATGGAACCTAGAGTTTATCGCAGCTATATTAGCTGTCGTGACGAGAATGTAGGAACCTGACTTGGATTTACATACTGTAGCTATGAAACTTGGAGTCTCTCAGAGCTATACCGGTTGGCGTGGCGAAGATTCTAGATGACATGATTATAGAGTTGTATACCTTAGTTACGGAACCTGTCGTTTATCGCATCTATGCTTACTGGAGTGGCGAGGATTCTTAGTGTCATGATTTCTGACAGACGTGTATGATTATCAGGTTGTATCTTAAAATGGCTCTTAAAGTCTTATCCCAATACTTATCTATTTCCGTTATTACATGACTTTGTTCCATCGCTTCTTTTCTTTACTAAAAGTAAGATACCCTTAGTCCTTATCCAGTTCCTTTTGAGCTTCTTTTCTTTGAGGATTCCTTGTTAGTATAATAATTAGTGACTTGCAATTAGGTTTGTGTCTTGTATTAGTGTTGACTAAGTGTGACTTATTAGTTTGTAAGAGTTTCTTAGTTGGACATGTGAGCAGTAGGCATTAATCTAGAGATACCCATAGCATAGTACCTTGTAGCAATAGTTCTATGATAGGCATTGTTATAGTTAGTATTGGTACTATGAGTAGAAGGAGGAGAAAAGAGTATCAGTAATGGTTCCAAGAGTTAGTATTAGAGTCAGCATGCCAGTCTCGGATAGTCATGGATTCATGTAGTTGGTGGTTATATGTAAACAATTAAGTATCAAGGAATTGTGTTGAAGATTAATGGAGCATGATATTCAATTTAATGGATGATATTTGGGTGTGTCAAGAGTAAAGAAGTGCATATGCATAAAGGAAATTAATGAGTGTGCCATAGTAGGAGGATACCCATAAGTGTATAGGAAAGTGTGAGTGAATAAGAATGCATTATGCTAAGTAGTGAGACTTGTATTACAGATAAATAGGGCATTGATAGGTTATTTGATCTGAGTGTACCGATATATGACTAATGATGGATGTATCATCTGATATTGAGACAAGTGATGTATTGGAAGCAATAGGTGAAAGAATGCCTAGAAGGTATGTACAGGATGTACAGTGGGTGATAAGTATCAGAAAACGAAAGTTCTTGAAAGTGGAAGCATGAGTATTAGAAAATTCCAATGGTGTGTCATGGGTTGAGAAATATCAAGATAAATTATATAAGGTATGAAGTGTATCACAGACTAGTGTAAGAGTCTGTAAAAGATTTAAGAGAAGATACGTATACATAAATCGAGATATGGAACCATATGCCTACCTTTGAGAGTGAAGTAAAATATATAAAATATAGAAAGTACAAGTGATCATGAGTTCTAGTCAATGTGATGAGGTAATCAAATGATGAAGCTAGTGTTACCATATCAATAGTGCTGGTGATTCTATATCAAGGATTTGTTGATCGAGGTACTAATAACAGTAAGTACTTCGTGTGATGATAATTAGATTGGTGTATCAATTAATACAGATGGAAAATCATTGGAGAAAATATGTGTGATAATGACTTTGATTATTGGAAGTAATATTGCAAGTAATCAGGGCAGTGCAAATTTTAGTACACAGTTGAGAGTTGTAGACAATTGGACTTGTGGATTTAAATTTATAATTTGAAAAGTGCAATAAATTTCAAGAATTTTGAGGAGTTAATATTTTATGTTATTAAAAAGTTTGAGGAATTAAAATTTAATTTAATAAACATAGTCAAAGCTATAAAGATTTTGGAAGTGATTAATAATTTTATTTCGATATTAAGTATTTGGCTTTTGAGGGAAGTATATGCATTTTATTTTAAATTGTTCAAGAAGTTAAACTTTGATAATTTTAGTTTAAGGATTAATTTTATGGTGAGTAAGATATATATTAGTATATGAGTGATTGATGTGCATGTGTAAGGATCTATTGGCTTGAGAATGCTAGAGATGGTACTACAAACTGACTTGGGTGCCCACCTAAAGTTGTATGAGAGTGAGCAGTACTTAAGTATGGTGTGTTACACTTGGTGTGCACTTGAGTGATAAGAATAATCAGTATAAATAATTGCAGTTGGTACGAGAGTGAGCAGTAGGTGTGCTAGTAGTACAAACAGTAGTACCAAAGGATAGGGGTATCAAACTTTAGATGCATCATTTGACCGATGATTATGTTAAGAGGTCCTTGGTATCAGATTTTGGTATTAATAAACAGATGTATGTAATATGGATGTATCCATGGATATCTTGTGGACTAGTGATTAGTTGATATGGGTAACAGTGCATAGGGACAAAAAATTGTGAATAAGTGTGCCAGAGTTAAGTGTATATTAGAGGATGAAGATATCCAAGTAATGGGTTAGAAGACTATGTTCTGTTCTTCCTTCTGTTCCTTTTCCGTCTGTTGATTGATTTATTTATTCTTTAGTACCATAACTTGTATCAAAGATCTTCTTGCTAGGATATAGTTAGTAGTAAACCCCGACAGAGACTGTAATACCACGACAGAAGAGACTATGACCATGCGTGTTTCATCTAGATTGCATATTTTATCTAGATTGTGTTATATTGCGTGTTGTATAACTATAGGTAGGATTCTCTTAGACTTTGATTGTTGAGGATTGACTGTAGTAAAGAATCAATGAAGAGGTTATGATTTGACAGAAAGAGACAATGTGCCATAAAATTCGAGGATAAACATTACTTTAAATAAAGAGTTGAGAACTTAATATGACAGGATTGGCGATCTTGTTAAAACGTTGATTTTATGAGGATTATAAAATGATTGAATTTGTCATTAAATTTTGACGAATTTAAGAAGATTACCATTGTATTTATTTGATTGCAAGATATAGATTTATTTTGAATATTGTAATTAAAGATTTTGTGAGTATTATATTATTTGAGTATTGTGTGGAAAAAGAAATCGAGGATTAAGATCACTAGTGGATTAGTGTTGAATTCCAATTTTGGGATAAGATTTTTTAAATATTTATAAATATGCATTGACTGGATTTTCAATTAGAGGATTGGATAGTAAAATTTGTATTTAGTGATTTACTCAAAATTTGAGAAGTAAGATGATTAATGGGTTAGTATTTGAATACAAACTTTTTGGACAAGATTTTTAAATTTTATAAATATACATTGGGTGGATTTAAAATTAGAGGATTGAATATTAAGTTTTGTATTTAGTGATTAGCAAAAAAATTTTGAGGAGATTTTGATAAGAATGTAATTTGATTTTCAATTTTAAAGGTTTGCGGGAATATGATACTTATAGAATTTGGAAAAAAAATTGTGAAATAGCAATATGGATTCATTTCATGATTATGTGATTCGATGAATTTAAAATTTTGATGGAAAATGAATAAATAAATACAACTGATGAGGATCTTAAATTTCGAGGACAAAATTCTTTTAAGAATGGTAGACTTGTCACCCCCACATTTCAGATTAGGGGTATTTTTGTCTTTTTCATAATTAATGTATAAATGATTGCATAATATTTAATTATATTTAAATTGCTGTAATTTATTTCATTGTTGTGCCTTACCGTTCTTCGATATTTGGAGCGCTACCCTAGCCATTGCCTTCCAACATATTCCACATCTTTGTCCTAGACATGCCTGCCTTCCTTCCTGACCTTTGTGTAACTTATAATTATGTTCTCTTGTGCTTCATTTTAGCCGCACAATATTCGTCACGGACGTTTATTTTAAATTCAAATAAATTCAATTTTGTATCCATGTGCGTTCCAATCAAAATTAGAGACACAATCTCGACCCATTTCGTGCAACCCAAATTAGGATAATATTCTATTCTGAGTCTACTTCATTCATGATACTTGTGTCCCACTAAATTTCAGTCCCTTGTACCTCTAATTTATTTTAGAATGCCAATTGCATTTAATTAATTTAATTGAATCGTAAATTCAACTTTGTGCAATTTTCTAATTTATTGGGCACGTTTGTACAAAAGTGCATTAAGGTGTCCACCCCATTTGGCACGACAGGTGAATAAACCCATTTCTCCTTCATGTGTATATTTTCTATAATTTTTAGCAGTGTGTAATTTAACACCAAGCTCCTTAAGACCCTGGCCTTCCAAACCGTGAACCGATGTAATCCGAGCCATTCTTTTGAACCCATTCAAATCCTAGCCCATTGAAGTCCTAGATGAGAGGCCAATCCCAAGAGGGGTTGACCAGTCAACCAATTCTAGATCACCCACACCCTACTTGTATAAATATTATTTTCCTTAATTTTTTCCTTTCTTTTCTATTCCCTAACATCTAAACTCCCAGCCGACTTATTCTTCTTCCCCTTCCTGTTCATCTTCTTCATCCCATCTTTCCGAGTAGCATCTCCCTAAGCTGGCCTCCCCCTCGCCGGAGAGCCACCCCATCCGCCTCAACCAAGCAGCCCACCTCGACGACCCATCCACCCCCTCGACCTCACATCTTCCCGTCGACAGCACCCGCTGTGCTGAACCGCCAGCACCACCACCATCTCCTCCCCTCACATCCCAACGACGATCGGAGACTCCTCCACAGCGCTTGACCCGTTCAATCCCCGATACCCTGTTAGCCTCAACTCGACCGGATCTACCGTCGTCCTCCCTTTGAGTCAATCCCCCGCCTCGTCCACCGCCGGAAGCCGACCGGAGACACTCACCATAGACGCCTCGCCTCGATCCCGACCATGCCTGAACGACCTCCCCGTCGGATCCCGATCCTTCCCTCTCCCTCGTCGACGTCCCCAGCAGCACCCCGAGCCCCTCGACAACAACCACTCCTCACCGACTTTATCTTCCTGAGCAGACCTCTCGACACCGCAGTCCATCTCCGTCATCCCTGTCATCGCTCGACGTCCCCTGTCCTTCTCTCGCCCGAGAGAACTCGACCTCCTTCGTTCTCCTCCCCGTCCTCGTCGTCACCATTACCATCGCCATCATCTTCATCATCATCTCCACCTTGATCATCACGATCACCTTCACCCCCGTCGTCGTGATCATCACCATTCACCATCGTCAACATCATCATTATTATCACAAACGTCGCCATCGTCGTCATCAACATCGTCGACAACATCGCCGTCATTATCGTCGTGCCCGTGCGCAGGTTCGTTCCTGCCGACATTTCTATAATTTTATGAACGTATGTGGGTAGTATATGATTAGTATGTATGTAATTGACATGTATAGTATAGGTATTCCATGAGTTTATGTTTAATAGGTATATCATTGGTGTATATATACATATATAAATATAGTATATATACTTAATTAATCTACATTGGTATATGAGTATTGTTCAATTGGTATAGTAAAGTATGTACACATATTTAGTATTGGTACATTATTCAATATGATGTATATATATATATTGTTCAACTAGTATAAATTATATATGTAGTTAATTGATATACACATATTGTATATGTATTTAATTTGGTGTGTGTATATATATATATATATATATATATATATATATATATATATATATATATATTGTAAGTATTAATGCTAGTTAATAATAATTATATATGTACTAGGTGACCCGAGCGTAATTACAGATATCCCATAGCTACCTTGACCTGTGACCGAGATACATGTTAGAAGACTGCCATATGTACACTGACATACTGGAAAGCCCCGTATCATTGATTGTCTGATTGCACAGCAATTACAGACGCGACGCCCGTGCAATTGACGCATACTTGACCCTAGTTGACCAGAGTCATACCTAGCATAGTCCTGAGTTCAGAGTATTTATGATTGTGTGATTAGTGAAATATCTGATGCAATATTATATGCTGTCTATAGGACTGTTGGATTTTCAGACGAGACCTCGAAAACCGGATATTGTTATTGCCAGCAGCAGGACCCCAGGCGAGTACATTCTCTGACAGTTTCCATTATGTTGATTATCTCTATAACTCTTGTTGTATAGCGTACATGACTCTGACACTGTTCTTTACATGAGTTGGCATCATTGAGACCCGTCACGAGGAGTCATGATTGGAATCCATCATGCTAGCTGGGGAAAATAGGGAAATATTAGTAGCTTTTGTGATCATACCCAACTTTACATGCATCATAGCTCACCCACACCTCATGTCGGTGCAGCCTGACCGTTACATGCCTCATCGTTGTTACATGTGGTTATCCTGAGTATTAATCGCATCATAGCTATCCGGATGGTTAGCTTGACTTCAAGGATGATCTCTAACCAATGTAATGAGTCTTACTAGTCCCAAGCCGATCACATGATATGCTGATGTTTTATACACTTAGTTAGATAATTCTTGACATGTATCTCTTGTATATTGATCTAGCATCTCCACATGTTCTAGTTATTATTCTCGTACACACTTACATACCAGTTTATTGTTCCTACGTATACTTGTATTCCTATTTCCTTACTAGATGTATATTTATGATGATGTTCCAGTATTTCTTTATTCTAGCATTCCCTTATTCCAGTATTTCTCATTGCCAGTTTTCATATCTGTCTTGTATTTCTTTATACTGTGTTATAGTTTTTTTCAATATATGTGGAACTGCTATTAGAGGTGTATTTCGTTTTAATCCTGACTGGATATATTTTTCCAGACTGTGACATATATGACTCATTTTCGACATACTTGGAGACTGGATGTTTTGGATTGCAGGTTAGATTATTTATTGTTGTTTAGACTTGTCTTGTATTTCATTGCTTACTTCGATATCTCATCATACTTTAGCTTATGTGATTGAGTATATTTCGTATTATATGGTGATATTTGTGTCTCCTTGTGGAGTTGGATATACATGTGAGATTGATTAGATAGTTACATGTCCTAGAAAGCATTTTACCGTCGATGCTGCAGCGTAGAAAGGATGTACCCACGCTCTCGTGCCCCTATACCGGGTGCGGGTCGTGACATCAGCTGCTTTCAGAGGTCCACTACCTACTCAGAGGACTGTGCCAGCTGTATCTGAGGGACTTTTACCTCTACCTTCCATGCCAGCAGATGTGACATAGATGTTTATACTGTTTTGCGAGATGCTAGTGGCGCAAAGGGATCAGTCTGAGTCACATAAGAGGCAGACCGACGTCTTGCGGCAGGGCATTGAGAGTGATCATATAAAACCCCCTCGACCAATTTAGGATTTAATTTAATTTAAATTGAGAGACTATGATTAATTTGGATACAATTAGGATTAATGTACAACAATTATGTGTTTTAATTCACATTACCGTTGCTTCGATGTTTGGAGCGCTACACTAGTAGTTACCCTCGAACTAATTAAATACACATTTTCTAGACATGCCAGACTACCCATCTGACCCTTGTGTAACTTTTAGATACTCAGTATTGTGCTTCATTTTAGCTACGCAATAGGCGTCACAAACGTTCATGTATTATTCCAATAAAACCAATTTATCATAATTGCCCATTCTTATTTGAATTTGAGGCACAACGACAACCCAACTCCGTATAACCCAAATTAGGGTATTAACCTATTCTGAGCCTGCTACGCCAATGACTCTTGTGTTCCACCCAAATTTAACTCTATGTGTTCTCAATTGACAAAAGAACGCCAGATGCATTTGTTTGTAATTTAATTAATTGGAGGCCAAGTTCACCAAAAATAAGACCTAACCAAGCCCATATACACCCTTTCATGTAGACCAGTCCCCACCTCAAAGAGCCCTGGTCGACCCAAGTCCCGAGGCCAGCCCATAAATCCTCCTCCCATATAAATATACAAATTCTCTAACTTAAAACCCTAAAAATCAAATTCATCACCACCAACAAATAAACCCTAGCCGAACTCCTACATCTAACCCGAGCAACCCTGCCCTTCCCGACCGGACATCGACCACCACCACCTCAAGCCAGCATCACCACCTCAAGACGCTGTCGTCGGACCACCCTTCCAGGCCGCTTGCACCGCCGCCTGGCCACCATCCTGTCACCATCATCAACCTCCTCATCAAACCCGACCCCTAGCCGAATTCTCCAAGCTGCCCGACTGCTCCCAATCTCCACCGCCTCCAGTACCTCCAGCCACCACCGCCAGTCCTATCAGCACCCCCTTCCCCACGACCCTGACCACCTTTCCCTACCGCTAAACCGTCGTTGCCGCCGCTGCCAAGCTGCTGCTGCCGCAGTTGCAACTGCTGCAGTTGTTACCGTTGCTGTTGTTGTCCGCCGGCGCCGGAGCTCCGTCGACTGCCGGTGAACGTGCACTTCGACAAGACGGACCCTCCCGTTCACCCACGCCTAGGTAAACATAGTACTTTCTCTCTTCTTCTTCTTCATATCGTCGTATAGTTGCGTGGAGTTGTGTCATCGTGTCGTGTCGTTACGTGGATATGAACTATTTAAAAGGAATTCTTATATGAGTATGCATGTATGTTTGATTAGGTTAGTTAGAAATGAATAAATTAATAAATACCCTAATAACAGGACTTGTTATTAAGACTTGTATTTCACCAATAAAATCTAGACATTAACCAAGTACATTCAGCATAGGAAATCAGGACATGTATTCGTACAAAACATAAATAGTTGGTAACCCATAACTTCGATAACTTATTATCGCGAGAGACACGGTAACTGAGGACAGGACACGTGTGCACCTTAGCTACGTGCACACGCGACTCTGAAGTCGACCAACCTTTACCCTTGCGTCAGTACCTAAGAGCAGTGTCTTAAATTGTGTATGTATTGCTTTAGAGTCTGATGCTAGATTTCTGTATTATATTGTGTGTTTAGGGTCATTGGACCAGCCAGGAGATACTGCAGGAGCAGGCTATTGGCATTCATAGCTTGAGGACCCAGGCAAGATACCTTGCCATATTTACTATTTAAATTAAATAATGCATATGTTGTATGATATCTTGTTGCTTTATTTTATATAATTGTGCACGTCCGAGATTGACTCGAGTGCAATCGATGGATGCGTCGATGATTAGTATACTTGACCTAGTCACTAGTAGACTCACCCCATTGGGAGGACATTCTGATATCTTCTGAGACCGACACTCTTACACATTTCATGGTGACAAATTCATATTGGTATGCGGGTTCGCGTACTCGACTAGCTATCGGTGCGTGTGACATGCATCACGGTTAGTACGTAATTCAGGATTTTGTATTAATAGAGACTTGGCATATAGATACGTGGTATGTGCATCGAGTATTCGACTTGACGACTAGTAGGCGTATGGGACACCCACCCCCTTTATACAGATACCGCACTCGACGGAGTGATATAGACGAATATATATTTTATAGATACCACATTCTTTAGGGTGTTGGACGTTACTTGGTGATATTACAGATACTACAATATATAGAACGTTGGAAGTTATTATATTCCTGCGCTCGTGTTATAGGGGGTATATGTGGCATATACTAGCCGGTTGTCACGATTGGTGAATTACGTCAGCATATATCTAGCCCGCACCTTCCCATATACTCAAGGTTGTCCTCACATTACATTCACTTAGATGGTTAGCACACCCTTTATTGTATTTATTTTATTTTATTCTGTATTTATATATGGCATGCTTCTATGTATCTTGTTATGTCCCTCTGAGTACCTGGTACCTTTCCAGATTTGGACGAGGCATATTACCCCACAGTGTACGGACCCGGACATGAGACGAGGTACGCAACTGCGAAGGAGCTAGAGGTGCTACCGTCAGAGTTTCCATGATCAGTTGGTAGGCCTTCTACCTAGGACTGGGAGCATCATTATCTAGTCAGCTGATGCCCTAGTCATTACTCCTTTTTATCTATCATTCAGTACTTTTATTTTGTCATAGTAGTGGGTTTGTCCCCACTAGACACTTTGGGTTTGTATTATGATATTCAGACTGATGTTTATTTCCAGTATTTATTTAAGTACTTCTTGGTTATATTATGGATGAGATTAGATTACCTGTTGATGTTGATATTGAACTTGTTAGTAATTTAGGACAGCATAGCACTCTTCGCTAGGATCCATTAAATTGGGATATCTTCGGAGATGTGACAGCTGGCTATTACCACGTGGCCTGGTCCCATTTATTTTTGGGACTGGGGCGTGACATAGTTTTAGTGGTGGCCCAGGCAGGTCGACTTTATCGCTTGTGGTATGGTAAAATGCCCAGCGAGCCTGCAATAGGATAGAAATTACTAGGTCTCATCCACTTTGATTGCGCCTTTGAACTTCCTTCGTATTGCTTCTAAATATATGCATCTTGTTTGCTTGATTCCGTACTCTTTTATTGAAGTCCCATCTCTTGCAGCAAGATAAACTTGCACAGTGGACGAGGAGCACCCAGTGCCGTGGTGCCAGACGACACCACCCAAAGAGAGGAGGTACCCCAGGGACTACCTGGAGGGCAACCACCATTACAGGCCTCGTTGATACATTGGTGCGAGACTTCTCAGGGCGATCCTACACTGCAGCACGAGGGACAGACTTCCCAGACGATCCCCATACAGCATTTTGAGGGCCAGACTTCGGGGGATATGTCGATGCCGCAAACCGAGAGGAGGATATCTGAGGCGACACCTATTGCACAGCCAGAGGTTCCATTGCCACCACCTTCACCTTATCTACCCCAGATGCCACCATCAGATGGACAGCCATAAATGCTTCAGTTCTTTCAGGCTATGATACAGGCACATTAGGATCAAACCGAGACGTTAAGACAGAGTTTGATGGCAGTTATAGAGAGGACACCTGGCCAGCACCCGTACCAGTACCTCCACCAGCTCAGACAGGTGGTACAGTACGATGGTTCTGCCAGATGGGGCCAGATACTTTTTCGGGCAACGAGACTACAGAGGAGATCTCTGATTGGGTCGCCAACACTGAGATGTTACTAGAGGCTTCTCAACTGCATCCAGACCTCTAGATGACCGCAGTGAGGGCCCAACTAAAATGCAACGCCCATCACTGGTGGGATTTTATTGAGCGCAGTATTGGCAAGACCCAGACATGGGAACAATTCTTAGAGTACTTCAACGCAAAGTATTTCCTGGCTACAGTCAGAAATGTCCTGTACTCCCTGTTTCTATATCTAGAACAAGGGAATATGACTGTAGACGCATATGACACGGAGTTTAGCAGATTTAGCAAATTTGGTGCCGTCCTAATACCCAATGATCTAGAGAAAGCCCAGAGGTTCCATCATGGCCTCACTTTTGAGCTGCAGAGGTATACCACCGCACATACGAGGATTTCTTATAAAGAGGTTCTTTCAGAGGTGAGGATCTAGGAGGCCATCGGTAGAGGAGCAAGACGTTCCAGCATGACCACACCAGCCAGAGCCCAGCCCGGAGCAGGAGGACCAATCCGTTGTCCCGTAGCACAAACACAACAAAGGGCAGCACCATACCCACAAAAGGAGCTTCCGACTAGTCACCATTGTGGCAAGAAGTGATACGTCATTAGAGATTGTCGAAAGAAGAATGGATTATGCATGATATGTGGAGCGAGTCAGCACCATATCAAAGATTGCCCCTAGCGTAGAGAGGCAGCACCGCAGACAGGACAGAGGCCAGCAACACTAGTCCCGAGGATACTACCCCCACCAGGAGGCCAACATCCACCAGCACCCGGAGGATTTCAGAGGGGACCACCCTTGGCCCCACAGGAGGTGCAGTTTGATCGAGCCCGACAGCAGACCGGAGGACATAGGCACGAACATGCCTTTGTACTAGCAGCTACTGAGGAGGAAACAGAAGGGGAATCTATCACAGGTACCAATTTAGTTGCATCATTACCTGCGACTGCATTATTTGATTCTGTGCTACGCTATCTTTTATATCTAGTAGATTCGTAGCAATGCATAGAGTAGCTACTTCTCCCTTACCTAAGGGTTGGAAGATTCTTACTAGAGGAGGCATCGTGCTGGTTACCAGCACTATTAGAACGTGCTCGGTAGTCCTATGTGGTAGAAAGATGGGAGCACGATTCTTGGTATTACACATGCCATACTTTGATGTCGTATTAGGCATGGACTGGTTAAACTAGTATAATGCCGTACTGGACTGCCGGAAGGATAGTGTCACTTTTAGACCGCCAGATCAACCGGAGTTCGAGTACATGCGAGGGACCGTCGAACAAGGAGTAGGATAGGTAGTGGGAGCTTACATGGATATGGAGATGGTACCCCTACCGATAGTTACAGAATTCGAGGATGTTTTCTCGGAGGAGTTGCCAAGCTTGCCGCCAGATAGAGATATGGAGTTCACTATTGAGCTAGTGCCCGGAGCAGCACCTGTATCTTCTAATGTATACCGATTGGCAAAGAAGAAACTAGATGAGCTGAAGCTACAATTAGAGGAGTTGCAGAGCAAGGGATTTATTCATCCTAGTGCATCACCCTGGGGAGCACCAGTATTGTTTGAACCTAAAAAGGATGGAACAGTACGTATATGGATTGATTACAGAGACCTTAATGCTTTGACTATCAATAACAAGTACGCCCTGTCGCAGATTGATGATTTATTCGACCAGTTGACAGGAGCAGTGGTGTTCACAAAGATCGACTTGAGATCGGGTTATCATCAAGTTAAGGTGCAAAGAGAAGACATTCAAAAGACAGTATTTAGGACTCGTTATGGTCACTACGAGTTCTTAGTGATGCCTTTTGGACTGACGAATGCACCTGCTATATTTATGAACTTGATGAACAGAGTCTTCCACCAGTACCTAGACCAATTCGTGGTAGTCTTCATCGACGACATCTTGGTGTATTCAAAGAGCCACGAGGAGCACGAAGAGCACTTGAGACTAGTTTTAGAGACGCTGCAGAGCGAGAGGCTTTATGCCAAGCTGAGCAAGTATGAGTTTCTTCTAGATCGTGTCTCTTTTCTTGGACACGTCATCTCAGGAGATGGTATTTCAGTAGATCCGGTGAAGGTTTTATCAGTAGAGACATGGCCAACCCCTACTAATATCTCGGAGGTGAGGAGTTTCCTAGGACTTGCCGGATATTACCGGAGATTCGTGGAAAACTTCACAAAGATAGCAGAACCAATGATCCGCTTGACCCGTAAGGAGCAGGAGTTCACCTGGACAGAGGAGTGTCAGACAGCGTTCGATGAGTTGATGAAGCGTCTGACTACAACACCTATCTTGACCATACCTTCTGGACCCGGAGGACTCGTGATCTATAGCAATGCATCCGGGAAAGGATTAGGATGTGTCTTGATACAGCATGGAAAGGTTAGGGCCTATGCCTCTAGGCAGTTAAGGACCCATGAGAAGAACTATCCCACCCACGACTTGGAGCTTGCCACAATGATTTTTGCTTTGAAGCTTTGGTGGCACTACTTATACGGAGAAAGAGTAGAGATATTCACTGATCACAAAAGCCTGAAGTACGTCTACACATAGAAGGACCTGAACCAGAGACAGAGACATTGGCTCAAGGTGATGACAGACTTTGAGATTGAGATACAGTACCACCCAGGAAAGGCCAACGTAGTAGCTGACACGTTGAGCAGAAGATCCATGGCATTTTTCTTGACTACCCAACAACATATGTTAAGAGATCTAGAGCAGATTGGTATAGAGTTTGTCATGTCCGGAGTAGACAGTTGTCGAGTTTTCAGTTGCAATCGACATTAGTTGAGAGGATCAAGGCTACTTTGCCAACAGATGCCAGATTTCAGAGGCTTCGACAGAGAACAGAGGCTGGAATACAGACTGGACTGCGTATACATGGTGACGGAACCTTGAGATGTAAAAACTGTCTCTATGTTCCAAATGGAGAACTTTGTCAGGAGTTGATGTCAGAGGCACACAGTTAAACCTACTCTATTCATCCAGGAGGCACGAAGATGTAAAAAGACTTAAGGCAGTACTACTGGTGGCATGGAATAAAAAAAGGAAATAGCCCGCTTTGTGGCAAAGTGCCTAGTGTGTCAACAATTCAAGGCTGAGCATCAAAGGTCTGCAGGATTACTCCAACCGCTTTCGATACCTGAGTGGAAATGGGAGCACATCATTATAGACTTTTTTACGGGCTTTTCGAGGAGTCCTAATTGTCTCAATATAGTATGGGTAATCGTGGATAGACTCACCAAGTCCGCTCACTTTTTATCCTTCAGAGTTTGGAAATCTAAAGAGGTCTTAGTAGATATGTACATAAAGAAGATTGTGCGACTGCATGGAGTGCCAGTTAGTATCGTGTCTGACAGGGATACGAGATTTACATCTTATTTTTGACGGAGTATACAAGAGAGTCTCGGTACCCGCCTGAAGTTTAGCACATCGTATCACCCACAGACAAAGGCCAGTCCGAGCGCACCATTCTGACATTGGAAGACATGTTAAGAGCGTGCATGCTTGATTTCGGAGGATCATGGGAGGACCATTTACATTTGGTTGAATTTTCCTACAAAAACAGCTATCATGCGAGCATCCAGATGGCTCCCTATGAAGTGTCACGACCCGCACCCAGAAATTCGGGCACGAGTGCGTGGGTACGTCCAGCCTACGCCGCAGTGTCGGCGGTAGTATGCTGTCTAGGGCATCTCCACAGTTAAATTAACACTAGCTCATTCACAGTAATTAAACAGACAAGAAATTGAAAGGAAATGCTGAGATTTTATAACCAGAAAGTGACAATCAGATCCAGAGTTATTACAAAACCAGAAGTTAAATCGGGGACAAACCCGATTACTAAGATGAAAGAAAAATAAATAACTAAAGCTAACTACTCCGCAGGAGTAGCTTCCTGTGTGGGAAACGGCTCTGCAACTGTATCACCTGTTGCCTCATAGGGGCCATAATAGGTGGGGGCAAGGTTCTCATCATCGCCTAAAGCAATGGATCCAGTCAGGAAAGGAGCAAAGTACACAGTGCACAACAAGATTAAACTAAATATTTATGACAATTAGATTGAGTATCATATTGAGAATATGTATAAAAGAAACACCATATCTCAGAGTTAATGCTATAAACAGGAATATGAGAAAACAGAAATAAATGAGACAGGAAATAAAACTACTACAGTCAGCAAGAACTATAACAAGACCAGAAGCTATCCGTGTGAACTTGTGTTTATTTATTTTAGAATACATAGTTGGCATGTAGAGGTTTATAAGGCTAATCCGGCCATCATAGACGGCTATTAAACATGAATAATCGAGATCCGGCTGAGGGTACAGTCGCGCACCAACAGCTATTAAATACGGTAGGGGGAAGGATAAACTACATGCCTTCTAGTATTCTCCCACCCGACATGAAAAACAAGACATGAACTCCAGTATTCAAGACATGAAATCCAGTATTCTAGCACTACGTGTAATCATCAATGGTACTAGTAAAGCAGGGAATTAATTATCACAATATAAAGATTAACTTGAAGTGCAGGTACTTGCCTGTCGTTTGGATCCAATTAATTGTACTCGAGGAAATTTCTAGAGGTGAGTCCAAAAGCTGAAATAGACATTAACATCACGCTTAGAAGATGTCAAGTAGCTAGAAGCGCCTATCCTTGGGTCCAATTTGGAGAAAAGGGCAAAAACGGCAGTTTCGGGTCAAAACGGGGTCCGTTGGTGGGCCCGCTTTGCACCAAAAAATGTGTCAGGGTCAAAGGTCTCCAATTTCACTAAATTTAGTGTCAACAGGTCAGGAACGATGATAAGAACCCAACGGAACTTCCAGAATTGGATTCCGATGAGCCGATCACAAAATCGCCCGTCGAGCGGGGGCCTGTGGGGCCCACGACACCCGATTTCGTCAACGTTCTCAGAATCGAACCAAACTTGACCCACAGGACCAGCGTATTGCTACGAATCCGATGGCGCAAGTTTTGTCTCGATCCGACGCGTGTACAAGAAGTTAGGGTGAATTACAGAAAAGGCAGATACGGGGCGATGTCCGCGGATACGCGTTGATTTCGGTGTGCACGCACACCCGAATCAGCTTCCGCGAAATCTCACACGTCCGTATCGACGGTGCGCACGTATCTGTGAAGACCGCACGCGACCAAGTCGTCCCGTTTGGCGGGGCGTACTCAGTTCCGGGGTGAAATAGGGTCTGGTTTTTCCTGCTTTTGGATCGCGGTGTGCGATCACCACAAGACGCGATGCCCCGAGCGGTTTGTCCGGGCACCGAAAGGGTCATACAGGCTTCCCAACGCAATTTACGGAATTGAAAATGGAGCTACGAACAAAAAGTTACAAGTACCTGAAGGGGACCCGAAAATCGGGGTCGAACCGTGTCCGACACTTGTCGGATTCGGGGATTCGAATCTAGGGTTAGGGTTAGGGTTTCGAGCTCCGGCGAGGGGAGGCCGGCCGGAGGAGGGCGGCGCCGTTGCGGGGGAGGCCGGCCGGGAGCTGGGCGGCGCCGGCGAGGGCGGGCATGGCGGCCGGAGGGCGGCGGGTACTGCTGCTGACTGCTGCTGCTGATGCTGCTGCTGCTGCCGACGAGGAGGGAGGTGGCAGGAGGCAGAGCCGGTGGTGGCGGGGGAGGCTAAGGCAGGCGGCGGCGGAGCTCCGGCGCGGTGGCGGAGGAGGTGAGGGAGCCGGAGGGGGTGACCGGAGAGGCTCGAGGGGGGGTTTTTAAAGGGGGGAGCGGTTGCGTGGGCCGAGGGAGGCGGCGGCCAGCGCGGAGGCGAGGGCGCTGGCCGGGCGAAGAGGCGGCGTCCGCGGGCAGCGGCGCCGGACGCGGGGGGGGAGGGGGAACGGGTCAGGGGCTGGGTTAGGGTTAGCGGGTTCGGGCGGCTAGCGGGTCGAGGGCTGACCCGCTCCGACCCGGATGGTGGATGGGTCGGCTGGGCCCAACGGGCCGGGCTGGGTCCAATGAAACGGGCCGGTTTTATTAAATAATAATAATAATAATAACAATAATAATAATAATTTAATTAATTAATTAATTAAATAGTTTTAGGTGATTTAAAAATAGGTCCGGGGCCCGATAAATTCCAAAAAAATTATCCTAAGTCCAGTTTTTTATTTTACACCCAAAAATATTATTTCCATGATATTTTAATATTGTTTATTAATAATAAAAAATTATTTAATATTTGAAAACCCTGATTTTAATTCCAAAAAATTCCAGAAAATTATGAAAAATCCTAATTTTAATATTTTAAAAAATCAGGGGCTTACAATCTACCCAACTTATAAAATTTTGTCCTCGAAATTTAAATTATGGCAGGGTTCTCTCTGTCCAAACTCACTTGATTATAGTCTAACGGGTTTCTCTCAGGTGGACATTGCGGTCGCTACCCAACTTAGAATTTTACCCATCTATCCTCTAAGGCTGTACAACTAGTAAGGCTAGGTCTCAACTTAATAAATCATGGTATTGAATCTTTAAGTCTTTAACACAAACACACCATATATGGTATTCCCTTATTCATAGAGGTTATCATCAATTCGACCGGTCTGAGGGGTACATCTAGCACTACAAATCAAACTTATACCAAACACAGGATTTTATCTTTCCGAAATAAGGGAAGACGAGGATCAAATAATAAAGAGTTTAAGGGCGAGGTGGTAGAACAGAGGTATAGGGATCAAGGCGTTTAAGGAATTCTAATAGGAATTGTCAGGCGGTTATGGATTGAGATTCTATTCTGGTAATCATTTATTCGCATGCTCGTATTAGTACAGTTATGTAACTGATACGATATGCTCGGACATATTTAGGGACAAGTATACTAGTCAACTATATATCTCAGTCCACGTAAAGTAGTCGTGCGAAGTGCGAATCAAAATGCACTAAGGTTGATCAGACCGTAGTACACTGATTCTGAATAGACGTTTGTATTAGTGGGGTTGATCAGACCTCAATAATACAGGTATCATGAACAAGCCCGATAAAGAGCAAGCTTGCAAAACTAGGCTATAAAATAGCAGCATAAGTCAAGTTCAGCAAAATTAAGTGCGCTAGATGATGATGAAAAAGGAGGTACAAAATTATTGAAGTTCACAAAACACACATAATAAGTACAACAGCAAAAGAATCTACAACCTCTATAGTTATCAAATTTAAAAGCATACCAGGTTAAAGTTCAAAATTACTAGGTTGGGGCTGAGGTCACGAACCAATAGGCACGAAAACAATACTAGAAAAGGTATCTACGAATCACTTACGCGCATTAGCTGCTTCCAGAGTTTGCGCATTCTCCACGGTCATCACGTAAGCTTGTCCGCGTCCTAGAGCAGTGGGGCAGTCCCTCACTTGATGTTCTGTTGATCCACAATATAGACAGGCACCCAATCTCTTTCTACAAACTTGCCAGGTGTGACCTTGTTTTTGGCAAAAGTTACAAGCAGCAGCTTGTTGGTTCTGTCCTTGAGCCTGGTGTTGGGGTGCTGGAGCTCGAGGGAGAGGATGCTAAGTTTGCTGCGGGGCCCTCTGCTGTTGTTGTTAAAATGGGCGTTTGTTGGGTCCCATATTTCCGGTATCTCTTTCTCGCTTTAGTTTATGCCCCATATCTCTCTCAACGCCTTGTGCCACGCTCAAGATTTCCTCGTAGGTGCGAGCTCGGCTAGTGGTGACAGCAAGGCGAATATCCGGAGACAGCCCCTTCTTGAATCTACGAGCTCTGTCCTCCAGGGTACGAACCATGTGCTCCGTAAAATGGCTCAACCTGCTAAATTCAGCAGTATACTTATCCAAAGATAGGTTATCTTGTTCCAGTCTCTCGAATTGGCTTTCGAGAGCTTTCCGAGCCACTTCAGGGTAGAATTTCTTCTTAAATAGCCTCTTGAAGTCCTCCCAGGTAAGGTCAGGAGCAGATAGTTGAGGATCGTCCCTAAACCAGGTCCGAGCTATGTTGAACAGTTGCAGGCTTGCGGACTCCACTTTGAGATCATCAGGGACCCAAGCAGTCTTCAGGAGTCGCTCTACGTTCTCTATCCATTCATCGGCGTAGAGAATGCCTTCAGTTCCGTAGAATTCCAGGGGTCTAAGGTTCTTGAAGTCTTTGGCACTTCCTGGCCTCTTTTGTGGTGACTCCCGGGTCCGAAGAGCTTCTGAAAGGCTGGTCCGTAGCTGAGCAGTTTATTCCTTCTGGGATTCCACTAGTCCCTGGAACACTCCAAGTAGCTGTGCCCCATCCAGAGTAACTGCCGGAATAGATGGAGGTGGAGGGAGGGCAAGAGTTTCGGGCACAGTCTGCTCAGCTGGTTCTGATGTGCCTCCTACTGTGTTCCTCGTCTGAACCATTCTGAAAGATTAAGGGGTAGGAAGATTAGAATAGATTACCTGGAAATCAAGGGCGATAGGAAAAATTGACTAGGATCGATATCAAGATTGGAAGTAAAAGATCCTATTCTGTGAATGAGCTTTTATCCTAAAATCCTCAATCTTGTTGCAGGCATGTTCGGTCCCAAAGTTGGAACCGAACAATTTAGTTGTTTGACCTGCATGGGCCACCACAAAAATGTGTCATGACCCGCACCTGGAAATTCGGGCACGAGTGCGTGGGTACGTCCAGCCTACGCCGCAGTGTCGGCGGTAGTACGCTGTCTAGGGCATCTCCACAGTTAAATTAACACTAGCTCATTCACAGTAATTAAACAGACAAGGAATTGAAAGGAAATGCTAAGATTTTATAACCAGAAAGTGACAATCAGATCCAGAGTTATTACAAAACCAGAAGTTAAATCGGGGACAAACCCGATTACTAAGATGAAAGGAAAACAAATAACTAAAGCTAACTACTCCGCAGGAGTAGCTTCCTGTGTGGAAAACGGCTCTGCAACTGTATCACCTGTTGCCTCATAGGGGCCATAATAGGTGGGGGCAAGGTTCTCATCATCGCCTAAAGCAACGGATCCAGTTAGAAAAGGAGCAAAGTACACAGTGCACAACAAGATTAAACTAAATATTTATGACAATTAGATTTAGTATCATATTGAGAATATGTATAAAAGAAACACCATATCTCAGAGTTAATGCTATAAACAGAAATATGAGAAAACAGAAATAAATGAGACAGAAAATGAAACTACTACAGTCAGCAAGAACTATAACAAGACCAGAAGCTATCTGTGTGAACTTGTATTTATTTTAGAATACATAGTTGGCATGTAGGGGTTTATAAGGCTAATCCGGCCGTCATAGACGGCTATTAAACATGAATAATCAAGATCCGGCTGAGGGTACAGTCGTGCACCAACAGCTATTAAACACGGTAGGGGGAAGGGTAAACTACATGCCTTCTAGTATTCTCCCACCCGACATGAAAAACAAGACATGAACTCCAGTATTCAAGACATGAAATCCAGTGTTCTAGCACTACGTGTAATCATCAATGGTACTAGTAAAGCAGGAAATTAATTATCACAATATAAAGATTAACTTGAAGTGCAGGTACTTGCCTATTGTTTGGATCCAATTAATTATACTCGGGAAAATTTCCAGAGATGAGTCCAAAAGCTGAAATAGACATTACCATCACGCTCAGAAGATGTCAAATAGTTAGAAGCGCCTGTCCTTGGGTCCAATTTGGAGACAAGGGCAAAAATGGCAGTTTTGGGTCAAAACGGGGTCCGCCGGTGGGCCCGCTTTGCACCGAAAAATGTGTCAGGGTCAAAGGTCTCCAATTTCACTAAACTTAGTGTCAACAGGTCAGGAACGATGATACGAACCCAACGGAACTTCCAGAATTGGATTCCGATGAGCCGATCACAAAATCGCCCGTCGAGCGGGGGCCTGTGGGGCCCACGACACGCGATTTTGTCAACGTTCTCAGAATCGAACCAAACTTGACCCACAGGACCAGCGTATTGCAACGAGTCCGATGGCTCAAGTTTCGTCTCGATCCGACGCGTGTACAAGAAGTTAGGGTGAATTACAGAAAAGGCGAATACGGGGCGATGTCCGCGGATACGCGTTGATTCCGGTGTGCACGCACACCCAAATCAGCTTTCGCAAAATCTCACACGTCCGTATCGACGGTGCGCACGTATCTGTGAAGACCGCACGCGACCAAGTCGTCCCGTTTGGCGGGGCGTACTCAGTTCCGGGGTAAAACAGGGTCTGGTTTTTCCTGCTTTTGGATCGCGGTGTGCGATCACCACAGGACGCGATGCCCCGAGCGGTTTGTCCGGGCACCGAGAGGGTCATACAGGCTTCCCAACTCAATTTACGAAATTGAAAACGGAGCTACGAACAAAAAGTTACCAGTACCTAAAGGGGACCCGAAAACCAGGGTCGAACCGTGTCCGACACGTGTCGGATTCAGGGATTCGAATCTAGGGTTAGGGTTAGGGTTTCGAGCTCCGGCGAGGGAAGGCCGGCCGGAGGAGGGCGGCGCCGCTGCGGGGGAGGCCGGCCGGGGGCTGGGCGGCACCGGCGAGGGAGGGCACGGCGGCCGGAGGGCGGCGGGCGCTGCTGCTGACTGCTGCTGCTGCTGCCGGCAAGGAGGGAGGTGGCCGGAGGCGGAGCCGGTGGTGGCGGGGGTGGCTAAGGCAGGCGGCGGCGGAGCTCCGGCGCGGTGGCGGAGGAGGTGAGGGAGCCGGAGGGGGTGACCGGAGAGGCTCGACGGGGGGTTTTTAAAGGGGGGAGCGGTTGCGTGGGCCGAGGGAGGCGGCGGCCAGCGCGGAGGCGAGGGCGCTGGCCGGGCGGAGCGGCGGCGTCCGCGGGCGGCGGCGCCGGACGAGGGGGGGGAACAGGTCAGGGGCTGGGTTAGGGTTAGCGGGTTCGGGCGGCTAGCGGGTCGAGGGATGACCCGCTCCGACCCGGATGGTGGATGGGTCGGCTGGGCCCAACGGGCCGGGCTGGGTCCAATGAAACGGGCCGGTTTTATTAAATAAAAAAAAATAATAATAATAACAATAATAATAATTAATTAATTAATTAATTAATTAAATAGTTTTAGGTGATTTAAAAATAGGTCCGGGGCCCGATAAATTCCAGAAAAATTATTCTAAGTCCAGTTTTTCATTTTACACCAAAAAATATTATTTCCATAATATTTTAATATTGTTTATTAACAATAAAAAATTATTTAATATTTGAAAACCCGGATTTTAATTCCAAAAAATTCTAGAAAATTGTGAAAAATCCTAATTTTAATATTTTGAAAAATCAGGGGCTTACATGAAGCGTTGTATGGAAGGAAGTGTTGTTCCCCCGTATGTTGGAGCGATATAGGCGAGAGACAGATTCTTGGGCCAGAGTTGGTTGTTCGTACAGTAGAGAAGGTGAAGAAGATCTAAAGGCACCTGCGAGCAGCACAGGACAGACAAAAGCATTGGGTGAATGCGCATCGACGACCCTTAGATTTCCAGGTTGGAGACCACGTGTTTATAAAGATCTCGCCTACTCGAAGGACTATCAGATTTGGAGGCAGAGGAAAGCTGAGTCCGAGGTCCATCGGACCATTCGATGTGTTAGAACGCATCGGAGATCAGACTATCCCCCTAGTTCATGTCGCATGGCAGAGGAAAGCTAAGTCCGAGGTTAGCCTTACCACAGACTTTGGAAGGATTCTATGACGTCTTCCATGTATCACAGCTAAGGAGGTACATGCCAGATCCGAGTCATGTACTTAACCATTCAGATATCGCAGTCAGCCCGAGTTTATCATACCAAGAAGAGCCTGTAGAGATTCTGGACAGGAGAGAGAAGGTATTGCGAGATCAGACTATCCCCCTAGTTCATGTCACATGGAGACATCATGCACCAGGCGAGTCGACCTGGGAACGTGTGGATGATATTCGACAGCGTTATCCCCATCTCTTCGAAGGCATAGATATGTAGTAGCATTTTAATTTCAGTCAGGAGTTCTTACCATACGTATGTTTTAATTTCTAGGATAAAATGCTCTAAGGAGGGTAGATTGTAAAACCCCCTCGACCAATTTAGGATTTAATTTAATTTAAATTGAGAGACTATGATTAATTTGGATACAATTAGGATTAATGTACAACAATTATGTGTCTTAATGCACATTACCATTGCTTCAACGTTTGGAGCGCTACTCTAGTAGTTACCCTCGAACTAATTAAATACACATTTCTAGACATGCCAGACTACCCACCTGACCCTTATGTAACTTTTAGGTACTTAGTATTGTGCTTCATTTTAGCTATGCAACAGGCGTCACAAACGTTCATGTATTATTCTAATAAAACCAATTTCTCATAATTGCCCATTCCCATTTGAATTTGAGGCACAACCACAACCCAACTCCGTATAACCCAAATTAGGGTATTAACCTATTCTGAGCCTGCTACGCCCACGACTCTTGTGTTCCACCCAAATTTAACTCCATGTGTTCTCAATTAACAAAAGAATGCCAGGTGCATTTATTTGTAATTCAATTAATTGGAGGCCAAGTTTACCCAAAACAAGACCAAACCAAGCCCATGTATACCCTTTCATGTGGACCAGCCCCCACCTCTAATATCCCTGGCCGGCCCAAGTCCCAAGGTCAGCCCATAAATCCCCATCCCATATAAATACACATATTCTCTAACTTGAAACCCTAAAAATCAAATTCAACACAACCAACAAATAAACCCTAGTCGAACTCCTACATCTAACCCGAGCACCCCTGCCCTTCCTGACCGGCCACCATCCCATCACCATCATCAACCTTCTCATCAAACCCGACCCCTAGCCGACTTCTCCAAGCCGCCCGACTGCTCCCAAACTCCACCGCCTCCAGCACCGCCAGCCACCGCCGCCAGTCCGACCAGCACCCTCTTCCCCACGACCCTGACCACCTTTCCCCACCGCCAAATTGCCGCTGTCGCCGCTGCCAGGCTGCTGCTGTCGCTGCTGCTGTTGTCCGCCGACACCGGAGCTCTGTCGACCGTCGGCGAGCGTGCACATCGACGAGACGGACCCTCCTGTTCAGCCACGCCTATGTAAACACAGTACTTCCTCTCTTCTTCTTCGTATTATCGTATAGTTGCATGGAGTTGTGTCGTTGTGTCGTGTCGTTACGTAGATACGAACTATTTAAAAGGAAATCTTATATGTGTATGCATGTATGTTTGATTAGGTTAGTTAGAAATAAATAAATTAATAAATACCCTAATAACAGGACTTGTTATTAAGACTTGTATTTCACCAATAAAATTTAGATATTAACCAAGTACATTCAGAATGGGAAATCAGGACATGTATTCGTACAAAACATAAATAGTTGGTAACCCATAACTTTGGTAAATTATTGTCGCGAGAGATACGGTAACTGAGGACAGGACACGTGTGCACCTTAGCTACATGCACACGCGACTCTGAAGTCGACCAACCATGACCCTTGTGTCAGTACCTAAGAGCAGTGTCATAAATTGTGTATGTATTGATTTAGTGTCTGATGCTAGATTGCTGTATTATATTGTGTGTTTAGGGTCATTGGACCAGCTAGGAGATACTGCAGGAGCAGGCGATTGACATTCACAGCTTGAGGATCCAGGCAAGATACCTTGCCATATTTACTGTTTAAATTAAATGATGCATATGTTATATGATATCATGCTGCTTTATTTTATATGGCTGTGCGTGTCAGAGATTGACTCAGGTACAGTCGACGGATGCATCGATGATTAGTGTACTTGACCTAGTCACTAGTAGACTCACCCCATTGTGAGGATACTCTAATATCTTCCGAGACCGACACTCTTACACGTTTCATGGTGACAAATTCATATTGGGATGCGGGTTCGCGTACTCGACTAGCTATCGGTGCGTGTGACATGCATCACGATTAGTACGTAATTTAGGATTTTTTATTAATAGAGACTTAGCATATAGATACGTGGTATGCGCGTCGAGTATTCGACTTTTCTATCTACATTGGGCGGAGAGGACGACTAGTAGGCGTATGGGATACTCATTCCCTTTATACAGATATCGTACTCGATGGAGTGATACGGACGTATATATATTTTACAGATACCACGTTCTTTAGGGTGTTGGATGTTACTTGGTGATATTATAGATTCTACACTCTATAGAATGTTGGACGTTATTATATTCCTGCGCCCGTATTATAGGGGGCATATGTGGCATATTCTAGCCGGTTGTCACGATTGGTGAATTACATCTGCATATGTCTAGCCGACACCTTCCCATATACTCAAGGTTGTCCTCACATTGCATTCACTTAGATTGTTAGCACACCCTTTATTGTATTTATTTTATTTTATTTAGTATTTATATATGGCATGCTTCTATGTATCTTGTTACGTCCCACTGAGGACCTGGTACCTTTTCAGATTTGGACGAGGCATATTATCCTACAGTGTACGGACACGGACAGGAGACAAGGTACACAACTACGGAGGAGCTAGAGGTGCTACCGTCAGAGTTTCCGTGATCAGTTGGTAGGCCTTCTGCCTAGGACTGGGAGCATCATTATCTAGTCAGCTGATGCCCTAGTTATTACTCCTTTTTTCTATCATTCAGTACTTTTATTTCGTCATAGTAGTAGGTTTGTCCCCACCAGATACTTTGGGTTTGTACTATGATATTCAGACTAATGTTTATTTCCAATATTTATTTCAGTACTTCTTGGTTATATTGTAGATGAGATTAGATTACCTGTTGATGTTGATATTGGACTTGTTAGTAATTTAGGACAGCGTAACACTCTTTGCTAGGATCCATTAAATTGGGATATCCTCGAAGATGTGACAGCTGGCTATTGCCACGTGGCCTGGTCCCGTGTATTTTTGGGACTGGGGCTTGACAGCTCAGCAGCTTGCTCGTGCCATAGTAAAGAGAGGAGTTCCGGTCTAGCAGCAGGATGCTCCTCTGGTTGCTCAGGTTTGGCCTGGCAACATTTAGGACTTCAAGAAGCTGGAGCCTAAGGTTTTCAAGGGGACGGAGGGCATCGTCTATGCTAATGATTGGCTTGAGGACATTGAGCGTCTTATGAGGGTATCCCATCTTTCTGAGGATCTGAAGGTTGAGACGGTAGGACTTCAACTGTTCGACGTCGCTCGTACTTAGTTCAGGAATGAGCCGATTCTTGTTGACGCATGACAGTCTTAGGAGGTATTCAAGGACCTTTTCAAGAAGAAGTTCTTCGTTCGGGCAGACAGGCTAGACATGGGGAGGCAGTATGAGAGCCTCATTCAGGGGAGCATGTCTGTGGAGGAGTACGCTGCGGAGTTCGGCAGGTTGAGCCGATTTGCAGAGTATTTCGTGAGAGAGCCGGAGGGTCGGGCTATTAGATTTTGTGAGGGTCTAAACTGGGAAGTGAAGATCCTTATTCCGTAATTTTATGACACATACTCGGAGATACTTGCGGAGGCACGCAAGGTTGAGCAAAAATTGTGTCTGAAGCCCAAGAGAGACCATGATTTTTTCTGGGGGCCAACAACAGTGCAGTATCTGCTAAGCATCCCAATTTCTAGTCCAGGCCTTTCCAGTAGATGCAGTAGCTCTAGACTCCAGCTAGGATACCGTTTTACCAGGCACCACAGCAGCAGAGACAGTTACAATAATCTTTCTGCCACTTCTTCAAGAAGTCGGCCACATCTGGGAAGTTTGCAGGAAGTGGTTGGGAGTTTATTTGTATTGTGGTACTAAGGGGCATCAGCTAAGGGAGTGTCCTTCCAATCCTCATCGTGCTGTTCAGGGAGCAGCTTCAACTCCGAGGACATAGGCGAGACCACCTGCAGTACAGCCAAGGGACCGCTTCTAACCCAGCAACAGCTTTATGTCCAGCATCAACAACAGGGAGGTGCACGTCAGGGACGAGCATTTGCTATGATCGTTAAGGAGGATGAGCCCACCGAAGATGTTGTCGCAGGTCTATTCTTTTTTATTCTATTCCAGCTTTAGCTTTGTTTGATAGTGGTGCTTCCCGTAGTTTTATATCTGTTTTTTTTGCTCTGAAGGATGGTTTGGTAGCTGAGTCTTTGCTTAGGACTTGCAAGATCATGACCGAGGGATGCATTATCTTGGTTAATGATAATTGCAAGGATCGAAGAGTTACTCTGGGAGGATGGAAGTTAAGTGCGTGTCTACTTGTAATGCTACTTTTGAGTTACGACATTGTGCTCGGGATGGATTGGTTGAGTAGGCAACATGTTAGCATAGATTGTAGGGGCGGTAGAGTTTTGTTTGGTCTGCCAGGAGAGCCAGAGTTCGAGTTTGCTAGAGGAGCTGCAGAGCAGGGAGAAGACATTATTTGTGGAGCTATAGTGGAAGACATGGAGTAGAGTTCTTAGATATGTTTCCTGAGGAATTACCAGGATTGCCGCCAGATCAAGATATTGAATTCTCTATTGACTTGGTGCCAGGTGCAGAACCAATTTTGTAACATGTCTATAGAGTAAACAACAGCGAGCTGGTCGAGCTGAAGAAGTAGGTGGATGAAATACAGGATAAAGGGTTTATCAGATCAAGTTCTTCATTGTGGGGAGTTCCAGTATTTTTTGTACCAAAGAAGGATGGATCAGTGCGCATGTGCATTGATTACAGAGCATTGAATAAACTCACTATCAAGAATAAGTACCCTTTGCTACGGATTGATGATCTGTTCGATCAGTTGAGTAGTGCAAGGTGTTTTCTAAGATAGATTTGAGATCAGGCTACCACTAAGTAAAAGTGAAGCCGGAGGACATACCAAAGACTGCTTTTAGAACTCGGTATGGTCAATACGAGTTTATGGTGATGCCGTTTAGGTTGACTAATGCACCGACGGTATTTATGAACTTGATGAACAAGGTGTTCCATCAGTACCTTGACAAATTCATGGTGGTGTCCAACGAAGACATACTCATATACTCGAAGACACCGAAGAAGCATGAGGAGCATTTGCGGATTGTGTTGGATGTGCTGAGGAAGGAGAAGCTGTATGGAAAGCTCTCCAAATGTGAGTTCTTCCTAGATAAGATAGAGTTTTTGGGGCATATTGTGACTGGTGATGGTATTTCAGTGGATTCGAAGAAGATCATAGCAGTGGAGTCTTGACAGACCCCGAGTTCGGAAGCAGAGATTAGGAGTTTCTTGGGATTGGCAAGCTACTACAGGAAGTTTGTGCAAGATTTTTCGAGGATTGCCGAGTCGATGACCAGACTCACCAGAAAGGATTTAGAGTTTGTTTGGACAGAGGATTGCCAGGTTGCTTTTGAGGAATTGAAGAAGAGGTTGACGTCTGCTCCTATTTTGACGTTGCCATCAGGGTCTGGAGGTTTCACTATTTATAGTGATGCATCGGAAAAATGTTTGGGTTGTGTTCTTCAACAAAATGGGAAAGTGATTGCATATGCATCCAGACAATTATGTCATCATGAGAATAACTATCCTATCCATGATTTAGAGTTGGCAGCAGTCATCTTTGTCCTAAAGTTATAAAAACACTATTCGTATGGAGAGCGTGTGGAGATCTTTACAGACCACAAAAGCTTGAAGTACATTTTCATGCGGAAGGAGTTGAACATGAGGCAGCATCAGTGGTTGAAACTGATGAAGGATTTTGATATATCTTTGCAGTATCATCCTAGGAAAGCTAATGTAGTTGCCGATGCCTTGAACGGGTATCCGGTAGCTATATTCTTGACGTAGGATCAATATTTTTTGGAGGACTTGGAAAGCTTGGGCAATGAGGTGATACTTCCTGGTTTTGCTATGCAGATGTGGGGATTGCAGATACATTTAGATATAATGGACAGGATCAAGGCAGCCTAGTATGAGGATATATCTCTAAGAAGCATCAGAGCTCAAGTGAGAGCAGGATTGGAGGATGAGTTCACCACTGGTGAGGATGGTTCTTTGCGGTATGGAGTTAGATTATGTGTGCCTAGTAGGGAGCTACGAGAGGAGGTATTACCGGAAGTGCATCACTCTTAGTATTCTATACATCTAGGTACCAACAAGATGTATCGGGATATACGAGAGGGTATATGGTGGTATGGCATGAAGAGGGAAGTGACACAGTTTGTATCCCGATGCTTAGTGTGCCAGCAGGTGAAAGCCGAGAGGCAGAGGCCATGAGGTTTACTTCAGCCATTACCCATTCTAGAGTAGAAGTGGGAGCACATTACTATAGATTTTGTGTCCGGACTTCCACGATCTTCATGAGGGAAAGACACGATTTAGGTTATCATTGATAGGTTGACCAAGTTGGCCCACTTTTTGCCTTTCAAGGTGGGTTTGTCTATGGAGAAGCTGGCAGAGATGTATGTGAGGCAGATCGTCATGATAAATGGAGTTTCCATCAGCATAGTCTCGGATCGGGATAGTCGTTTCACTTCTTATTTCTGGAGGAGTTTATAGGCGAGTTTTGTAACCTCCGATTTCCAATTTCCGAAATAATTAGATTTTTAATTTATTTTAAATACCAAGTCTATAAAATATTCTCCTTGATTTTTTTTGTATTTGATTTGGAACAATGTTTGATTTTAGAAGGTAATTAAAATCTTTTATAAAAATCATTTTTCTAAATGTCGATTTCTTATAAATAAATAAATAAATAATAATGTATATACATATTTCTCTAGTTTCAAATGTTTATTGGCTTGAAATCAAAAAATTATTTATTGGATAAATTAATTTAAGGACTAGTTGTTTCTTCAAAATAATTTTATATTTATTAGGAAAGTAAATAAATACATTTCATACTTTCTAAGATTTTGCGAAAATGGGTTTAATTAGTAGCTAATTGGAATCAGCTAGCCTTGGAAGCCTTAAAAATATTTTCTTAAATTATAATATTTTCTATTAATTTTATGAGTTTACCGTCTCCCATTCACACCCTCATTTTTTCCCACATGAAAAGCCCGTTTATTTATTATCTTGGGCCATTCATTATTGGGCCAACCCTCACCCTTTATTCCACACCTTCTCTCCCTATTTAAGTCTCTCATCACCATTTCCAAGGAAACCCTAGCTAGTCCTCACAATTCCCATAAGCCACCACCATTTTGTGTGCTCATGTCCGTATGTCCAGCATCACCGTGTCAGCCGTGTTGGCCTCGGGTCCGACCCCGGGTGTCCCACCGTATCCATTCATTTTCTGTGTCCAGTTATTACAATATTACAATTTTTGTGTCCGACACCATCTGGACACAACCTCCCCCACAGTACACCACCATCGTGTCCAGCCCGGACACGGACCCAGACCCCGACACATCCACCGAACCTAACCCTAACCTAACTTCGACGAGCGCCGGTGGCCGCCCCAGATCCGACGAGCGCCGGTGGCTGCGAGTCCTTCTCGTCGCCGTGGCCGACCAGACGCGCCCCCTCGAACCGACCGCCTCCTCAAGCCAGTCGACGCCGCCACCGCGTCGAGCCCTCCTCGAGCCAGTCGACGCCGCCGCGTCGAGCTCGGAGATCCGCCTCGGACCTCCTCAGATCCGTCGATCGACAGCCGCCGCGTCGTCGAACTCCGCCGACCGCCTCCTCGGGACGAGAGCGCCGACCGTCTCCTCGAACAGAGCGCCGCCGTCTCGAACAGAGCACCGCCGCTCTCGAGTCCCACGCCGCCGCTGAAGCCGAGCACCTCCGCTGAAGCCTAGCACCGCCGCTGGAGCCGACGACGCCGCCGAGTTCCACCGCTGACCACCGCGCCGGCGACAGAAAATCCCCCTTTGTGAGCCCTCTCCGTTTCCCTCTTTCCCTCTTTCCTTTTTCGTTTTCAGAGACTGTGTGGATTAGGATTATTCGTTTAAGTTATAATTAGTAGTGAGTTAATTACATTAGTAAACTAATAAAATTAGTTTAGTTAAATATTTAATTAGTTTAGTTAATAATTAGATTAATTGGTTAATTAATGACCAGTTAGTAATTTCTTAATAAATTAGTTAATTTCATGTAATTAGTTTAGTAATTAAAATATAATTAGTTTATTGTTATAGTGTATAAATTTAGTTATTTATTATGTGTGAATTTAGTTATGTAATAATTAAAAAGGGGTTTTTGATTATGTAAAAATATAATAAATGTTTGGGGTCTATATTATTATTAAAGAAATAGTTTCAATAGTCAAAATTAGTTCGAAATGGGTGATTTGGATTGGTAACTGAAATTACTAGAGATATGTAAATACATTGGCTTTTACAAATTCTAGATTTTTATAAATAAACTTTTAAGTGAATTTTGTTCGAAAGGAAAGTTTAGCAATTATTGTTCAAATAATTTCGAAATGATTTATATATGTAAATACGTATTCTAGTATATGTAATTAATTTGGTATCTATGTATATATATATTTTTAGTATATGTATATAATTATTTTGGTGTATATATAAATGTATATATGTATGTATACTTTTGGTATAATTATACATATATTTAATTGGTATAATTTCATGTAGCATATGTGTAAAAAAAAAATGTATTTTAATATATGAATTAATTGGCATCTGTATATATATATATAGTATAAATTTGAATTGGTAATTTAATATTAGTATATTCTAATAATGATGTTGACAAAATATATGTATATTTTAAACAGTTTTTTTGCATATATATATGAGTATACGTATGGTTCAACTAGTATAAATCAGATATGTATTTAAAAGGCATATATATATATTGTAAATACATTTAAATTGGTGCATGTATAAATATTGTAAGTATTAATAAGTGTAATGTGTATTATATACGTAGCCCTACTAGATGACCCTAGTTGACTAGAGTCATGCCTGGCAGAGCCCCTGAGTTCATGTATTTGTGATGTGTTAGTGTAGCACCTGATGCAAATGTTGTAATTGATATATTTTAGGACTGTTGGTTCCTCCAGACGATACTCTGGGACAGGACATTGGTTTTACCAGCTAAGGACCCAAGGCGAGTACATTCTCTGATTAATTTCTAATTTATGATATCTCCTATGTTCACTGTATCTAGTATAAATGTCCATGTTCTTGACACGTTGGTTACACGGATTGGTATACACGGATCTCGTCATGAGATGTTATTCCTTATTCATGGTGTAGCTTGTACAAGACTTGTTTCCTTGCTATCTTGTGCATGTAAAGACACTGAGACCCAGGGAGATTTGCTACCTCCTTAGGGGATCCCGTGCCATAGCGTACCATGATTGGATCTACTATACCAGTCGGGGGTTTGGGGAGTACTTTAGTGTAGATATGTGATCATACCCAACCTTATATGCACCATAGCTTACCCCACATCTCACGTCGGGTGCGGCCTGACCATTTACATGCTCTATAGCTGTTACGTGTGATTAGCCTGACCTCTACATGCATCATAGCTTACCAACGGTTAGCCTGACTTTATATGAACCATAGCTAATCACATGTAACCAGCCTGATCAAGTTCCCAAGCCGATCACATATTAAAGCTAGTACTCACACACTTAGTCATAGGATTCTTGCTCAGTGACATATTGTTCTTTTCCTGCATTTACTTACAGTATTTCTAGTATTTCTCTCATTGTACATTTCTCGTACCTATACATGCATCTGGTATATTTCCATCTAGAACTGCTACATAGTTTATGTCATTTATATAGAACTGCTATTTAGAGATGTACTTTGCTCCTTCCTGACTGGAAAATATTTTTCCAGACTGTGACCTTAGTAGACTGGTTCCGACACTCTTGGAGATTGGAAGTTAATGATTGCAGGTATGATTATGTTGTCATTAGATTTGTATTGTATTCTTTTATTTCTTCAAATTCCTATCGTGCTGTAGTTGTGATTGAGTATATGTAAATATTCTTATAGTATTATCCGAATCTCCTTATGGAGTTGGATACTAGCGTGAGATTGTTAGATAGTACTCGACCTAGACAGCGTTCTACCGCCGATGCTGCGGCGTAGGCTGGACGTACCCATGCACTCGTGCCCCTAAACCGGGTGCGGGTCATGACACGTTTTTAGTGGTGGCCCACGCAGGTCAGACTTCGCAAGTTGTGCGATGCCGTGGTAGTGTGACGTCTTCGTTGTACTACTGCGTGCCTGCTATAGGACATAGGACATAGGGTACTAGGATGAGAGAGGATACTCAATCACAAAATCTTGAGAGATTCCTGGAACGACCCCTTGAGAATCTTATTATAACTTCTAATTTTGAATCCTTCATTTTGTTTCCGTCCGTCCTTACTCATTGATATTGAATTTGATTATTGTTGATCAATTATTAACATTTGAATCTTGGTATCATTGTTGAGTTTGATTCTTGTTGACCAGTTGTTAAATTTAAATTCTTGGTATCATTGTTGAATTGATTTCATATCGAGATAAATTTTATGGGCTAAAATTTATGGTATCATCTGATGACATATGTTGATAAGGACAGTGAGAAAGGTAAAACGTCTACTTTGGTTATGGACCCTAGAGTTTGTCGCAGCCATATTAGCTGTGGTGACGAGAACGTAGGAACCTGACTTGGATGTACATACTATAGTTATAAAACTTAGAGTCTTTCGCAGCCATACCGGTTGGCGTGGCGAAGATTCTAGATGACGTGATTATAGAGTTGCATACCTTAGTTACGGAACCTGTCGTTTATCGCATCTATGCTTACTGGCGTGGCGAGGATTCTGTGTGTCATGATATCTGACGGACGTGTATGATTATCAGGTTGTATCTTAAATTGGTTCTTAAAGTATCATCTTAAGACTTATCTATTCATGTTATTCCAGGACTTTGTTCCATCGCTTCTTTTCTTTACTAGCAGTAAAGATACTTTTCGTCCTTGATCCAGTTCCTTTTTGAGCTTATTTTCTTTGAGGATTCCTTGTTAGTATGATAATTAGTGACTTGCAATTTTGGTTTTGTCTTGTATTGGTATTGACTGAGTGTTGCTTGTGAGTTGTAAGTGTTTCCTAGTTGGACATGTGAGCAGTAGACTTTAATCTAGAGTTAACTATAGCATAACACCTTGTAACAATGGTTCTAGGATAAGTGTCATTATAGTACTATAAGTAGAAGGAGAGTATAGAGTATCAGTGATATTTCAAGAGTTAGTATCAGAGCCAACATACTCGTCCTGGATAATCATGATTATGCAATTGGATGATCTACGTGAACAATTAGGTATCAAGAAATTGTGTTAAGAATTAATGGAGCATGATGTTCAATTTGATGATTGATATCGGAAGGGTTAAAGGTAAGGAAATATATACGCATAAAGTTAATGAGGTGTCATGAGTAGAGAAATATCGGAATAGGTAATGAAGATGGTGAAGCGTATCACGGATTAGTTTAATAGGCTTTAAAGGATTAAAGGAAATACATATACAACAATCGAGATGAGGAACCATGCACATACCCATGAGAGTAAAGAGACATGAGTTCTAAAGGACTTGATGAGATAATCCATTAATGAAGCTAGTGATATAATACCAAGAGTGCTAATGATTCTATATCGAGGATTAGTCGAGGATGACGTTAATAACAGTAAGCACCCTGTATGATGATAATTAGATGATATACCAGTTGACATAAATTAAAAATCATGAAAGAAATTTCAGGTGATGATAACTTTGATCAATGGAGATAATGGTGCAAGTGATTCAGGCAGTACAATTTTAGTACCCCGTTGGCAGTTGTAGGCAATAGAGGCATTGAGTGCACCTTGAGTATCAGAGACCGTGAGCACTGATATGTACATTTGTGGAGTTATAAATTAAAAGGTGGAAATAAAATTTCATTTTTAGAATAATTGAGGAGTTGAGATTATGTCAAATTTTTTTTTGGATTTCAAATAGGAATTCAATAAACATGGTTAATGCTACAAAGATTTTAGAAGTGATTAAATTTTGTTTCGATGTTGAGTATCAAATTTTAAGGAGGTATATACAATTCATTTTTAAGTTGATCGAGAAGTTAAACCTTGACGATTATTTTGAGGATTAATTTTATGGTAGATAAGAGATATGAATATTAACATATGAGTAGATGATATACATGTGTAAGGATCTGATAACTTGAGCAGGATTGGGATGGCACCGCAGACTGACTTGGGTGTCCATCTAGATTTGCATTAGAAAGGGTTAGCGCTTAGTATGGTGTTACACTTGGTGTGCACTGGAGCGATGAGAGAATAGTATGGACAATTATAGTAGGAACGGGAACTGACAGAGGGTATGGTACTAAAAAGATAGAGGTATCAACTTAGATGTATTATTGAATCCTGGTTATATTAGAAATTCTTGGCATCAGATTTAGGTGTTAATAGACATATGTGTGCACATGGATATATTCATGGATCTTGTGGATAAATGACTAGTTGATATGGGTACCAGTGTACATGAATAGAAAATTAGTTAGTGAATGTGCTAGAGTTAAGTGTTGTTAGAGATAGTAGATACTACAAGTAATGTGTTAGCAGGTTCTTTCTTTTTCTCATGATGTTTTTGTCTTCTGATTGATTTATTCCCTAGTACCGTGGGTTGTATTCGTGATTTTTCTTGTTAGGATATAGTTAGTAGTACACCCTGACAGAGACTGCAATGCCATGACAAAAGATACATGACCTATATTTTTCTTAAATTGCATGGCTGTAGGTAGAGTTTTCTTAAACCATGATCATTAGGATTTTGACCATAGCAAGGATCTATGACAAGGTTATGACCGACAAAAGAGACAAGAGGATTAAATTTGTGGATGAGCATTAAATTAAATAAAGAATTTAGGGGTTGTTATAACGGAGTTGATGGATCATTGATTTTATGAAAATCAAGGTATGATTAAAATTCGAGGACAAACATTAAATTAAAGGGAGAATTAAGAAATTCACAGAGCCAAAAATTTGAGGATTTATTAATTTTAAGGAGGTCTTGATATGATTGAATTGATTATTAAAATTTGGAAAAAATTGGAGAGATTATCATTTATCTATTTGATTGCAAGATAGAAATTTTATATTTTATATTATGAATGTTGCGTTGAAGATTCTGAAAGTATCGCATCGTTGAGTATTTGAGGAAAAAAAAATTGGGAAATAAAATCGTTAACGAAATGGTGTCGAATTCAATTCTCGGAAAAGGATTTATATAAACATCAATTAAATTTGGGTTAGAGGAGTAAGATGAATGATGGATTAGTGTTTAAAATTTAAATTTGGGATACAAAATTTTAAATGTTATACATATACATTGATTGGAATTCAATTGGAGGATTGGATATTAAAATCCTTGAGTAATTAGATACGAACTTAAATTTTGGAGGAGATTATGATAAAAATTTGAATTTGATTTTAAAACTTGAAGATTTTCCGGAATATGATGATATAGAATTTTGAAAGGTTGTAAAATAGCAATATGGAATTACTTCATGATTAATTGGTTTGAAATTTAAATTTTGATAGAAATAATATGAGGAGTAAAGGCAATTATTGAGAATCCTAAATTTCGAGGACGAAATTTTTCTAAGGTGGGTAGACTTGTAATCTCCGATTTCCAATTTCCGAAATAATTAGATTTTTAATTTATTTTAAATACCAAGTCTATAAAATATTTTCTTCTTGAATTTTTTTGTATTTGATTTGGAACAATGTTTGATTTTAGAAGGTAATTAAAATCTTTTATAAAAATTATTTTTCTAAATGTCGATTTCTTATAAATAAATAAATAAATAATAATGTATATACATATTTCTCTAGTTTCAAATGTTTATTGGCTTGAAATCATAAAATTATTTATTGGATAAATTAATTTAAGGACTAGTTGTTTTTCAAAATAATTTTATATTTATTAGGAAAGTAAATAAATACATTTCATACTTTCTAAGATTTTGCGAAAATGGGTTTAATTAGTAGCTAATTGGAATCAGCTAGCCTTGGAAGCCTTAAAAATATTTTCTTAAATTATAATATTTTCTATTAATTTTATGAGTTTACCGTCTCCCATTCACACCCTCATTTTTTCCCACATGAAAAGCCCGTTTATTTATTATCTTGGGCCATTCGTTATTGGGCCAACCCTCACCCTTTATCCCACACCTTCTCTCCCTATTTAAGTCTCTCATCACCATTCCCAAGGAAACCCTAGCTAGCCCTCACAATTCCCACAAGCCACCACCATTTTGTGTGCTCGTGTCCGTGTGTCCAGCATCACCGTGTCAGCCGTGTTGGCCTCGGGTCCGACCCCGGGTGTCCCACCGTATCCATTCATTTTCTGTGTCCAGTTATTAAAATATTACAATTTTCGTGTCCGACACCATCTGGACACAACCTCCCCCACAGTACACCACCATCGTGTCCAGCCCGGACACGGACCCAGACCCCGACACATCCACCGAACCTAACCCTAACCTAACTTCGACGAGCGCCGGTGGCCGCCCCAGATCCGACGAGCGCCGGTGGCTGCGAGTCCTTCTCGTCGCCGTGGCCGACCAGACGCGCCCCCTCGAACCGACCGCCTCCTCGAGCCAGTCGACGCCGCCACCGCGTCGAGCCTCCTCGGGCCAGTCGATGCCGCCGCGTCGAGCTCGAAAATCCGCCTCGGACCTCCTCAGATCCATCGATCGACAGCCGCCGCGTCGTCGAACTCCGCCGACCGCCTCCTCGGGACGAGAGCGCCGACCGTCTCCTCGAACAGAGCACCGCCGTCTCGAACAGAGCACCGCCGCTCTCGAGTCTTACGCCGCCGCTGAAGCCGAGCACCGCCGCTGAAGCCGAGCACCGCCGCTGGAGCCGACGACGCCGCCGAGTTCCACCGCTGACCACCGCGCCGGCGACGAAAAATCCCCCTTTGTGAGCCCTCTCCGTTTCCCTCTTTCCCTCTTTCCTTTTTCGTTTTCAGAGACTGTGTGGATTAGGATTATTCGTTTAAGTTATAATTAGTAGTGAGTTAATTACATTAGTAAACTAATTAAATTAGTTTAGTTAAATATTTAATTAGTTTAGTTAATAATTAGATTAATTGGTTAATTAATGACCAGTTAGTAATTTCTTAATAAATTAGTTAATTTCATGTAATTAGTTTAGTAATTAAAATATAATTAGTTTATTGTTATAGTGTATAAATTTAGTTATTTATTATGTGTGAATTTAGTTATGTAATAATTAAAAAGGGGTTTTTGATTATGTAAAAATATAATAAATGTTTGGGGTCTATATTATTATTAAAGAAATAGTTTCAATAGTCAAAATTAGTTCGAAATGGGTGATTTAGATTGGTAACTGAAATTACTAGAGATATGTAAATACATTGGCTTTTACAAATTCTAGATTTTTATAAATAAACTTTTAAGTGAATTTTGTTCGAAAGGAAAGTTTAGCAATTATTGTTCAAATAATTTCGAAATGATTTATATATGTAAATACGTATTCTAGTATATGTAATTAATTTGGTATCTATGTATATATATATTTTTAGTATATGTATATAATTATTTTGGTGTATATATAAATGTATATATGTATGTATATTTTTGGTATAATTATACATATATTTAATTGGTATAATTTCATGTAGCATATGTGTAAAAAAAAAAAAACGTATTTTAATATATGAATTAATTGGCATCTGTATATATATATATAGTATAAATTTGAATTGGTAATTTAATATTAGTATATTCTAATAATGATGTTGACAAAATATATGTATATTTTAAACAGTGTTTTTGCATATATATATGAGTATACGTATGGTTCAACTAGTATAAATCAGATATGTATTTAAAAGGCATATATATATATTGTAAATACATTTAAATTGGTGCATGTATAAATATTGTAAGTATTAATAAGTGTAATGTGTATTATATACGTAGCCCTACTAGATGACCCTAGTTGACTAGAGCCATGCCTGGCAGGGCCCCTGAGTTCATGTATTTGTGATGTGTTAGTGTAGCACCTGATGCAAATATTGTATTTGATATATTTTAGGACTGTTGGTTCCTCCAGACGATACTCTGGGACAGGACATTGGTTTTACCAGCTAAGGACCCAAGGCGAGTACATTCTCTGATTAGTTTCTAATTTATGATATCTCCTATGTTCACTGTATCTAGTGTAAATGTCCATGTTCTTGACACGTTGGTTACACGGATTGGTATACACGGATCTCGTCATGAGATGTTATTCCTTATTTATGGTGTAGCTTGTACAAGACTTGTTTCCTTGCTATCTTGTGCATGTACAGACACTGAGACCCGGGGAGATTTGCTACCTCCTTAGGGGATCCCGTGCCATAGCGTACCATGATTGGATCTACTATACCAGTCGGGGGTTTGGGGAGTACTTTAGTGTAGATATGTGATCATACCCAACCTTATATGCACCATAGCTCACCCCATATCTCACGTCGGGTGCGGCCTGACCATTTACATGCTCCATAGCTGTTACGTGTGATTAGCCTGACCTCTACATGCATCATAGCTAACCAACGGTTAGCCTGACTTTATATGAACCATAGCTAATCACATGTAACCAGCCTGATCAAGTTCCCAAGCCGATCAAATATTAAATCTAGTACTCACACACTTAGTCATAGGATTCTTGCTCAGTGACATATTGTTCTTTTCCTGCATTTACTTACAGTATTTCCAGTATTTCTCTTATTGTATATTTCTCGTACCTATACATGCATCTGGTATATTTCCATCTAGAACTGCTACATAGTTTATGTCATTTATATAGAACTGCTATTTAGAGATGTACTTTGCTCCTTCCTGACTGGAAAATATTTTTCCAGACTGTGACCTTAGTAGACTGGTTCCGACACTCTTGGAGATTGGAAGTTAATGATTGCAGGTATGATTATGTTGTCATTAGATTTGTGTTGTATTCTTTTATTTCTTCAAATTCCTATCGTGCTGTAGTTGTGATTGAGTATGTGTAAATATTCTTATAGTATTATCCGAATCTCCTTATGGAGTTGGATACTAGCGTGAGATTGTTATATAGTACTCGACCTAGACAGCGTTCTACCGCCGATGCTGCGGCGTAGGCTGGACGTACCCACGCACTCGTGCCCCTAAACCGGGTGCGGATCGTGACAAGTTTGGGCACTCAGCTCAAGTTCAGTATTGTATATCATCCCCAAACAGATGGGTAGTCAAAGAGGACTATTAAGACTCTCGAGGATATGTTGCGCACTTGGGTACTAGATTTCGGGAGTTCTTGGGGGGACCATCTCCATTTGGTAGAGTTTACTTACATCAACAACTACCAGGCTAGTATAGAGATGTCACCTTTAGAAGCTTTGTACGGTCGAAGATGTCGAACTCCCTTGTCATGGGACGATGTTGGAGAGAGAGTTTTGCTTTGGCCAGAGATGGTTATGGATGCAGCGGGATAGACTTCGAGTGGTGTAGGACAGACAACGACATTGGTCCGATAGCTACCGAAGACCTTTGGAGTTTGGGATATAGTTTTAGATTTTTGTTTTGTGCTTGTTATTGGTTATTTGTTATAGATTAAGTTCTTAAGGTGGTATTTTGTTCTAGGTGGATGGTTTGGTATTTCTAAGGATTTCTCCGACACGAGGCACGATTCGCTTCGGTGGAGGCGGGAAGCTTAGTCCGCGATTCATCGGACCTTTCAATATTCTAGAAAGTGTCGGTGTAGTTTCTTATAGACTAGACTTGCCACATGCATTGGAGAGAGTGTACAACGTGTTTCATGTATCATAGTTAAGACGGCACATGGCAGATCCTAGTCATGTGTTGGATCACTCGTAGATAGAGGTGGGCCTTACTCTTAGCTATCCAGAGCATCCAGTTGAGATTCTGGATCAGAGAGATAAGGGGCTGAGGAACCAGACTATTCATTTGGTACATGTCTCATAGAGGCATCACTCTCCAGGGGAGTCTACCTGGGAGAGAGAGGATGAAATACGAGAGCGTTATCCATATTTATTTGTGCCTTGAGGTATGTTCTTTCATAGTTAAGTTTTGTTCTTTTGTTATGTTCTGTTATTTTCTGGGTGTGGTTTTCGTCTTTGAATTTCAAGGACGAAATTATTTTAAGGAGGGTAGACTTGTCACTACCAAATTTTTTAAGAAAGGGTATTTTAGTCATTTTATAATTAATTAAATATTATGCATGTTAGATAATTATTTGTTATATTATTTAATTATTATTAGATGTTAGTATATTATTTTAGACTTGTGTTAGTAGACCTAACTAGTTTAGTTTAGACACATGGACCAACATGTATTAATTGTTAGAATTGAGCCCATTTAGAAGCCCATTCATTAGGAGGGGGATTAGTTTAATTAAACCATTAGACTAAAACCTTCTCTCCTTAATTATTTTTTTATGAGAGGCCCCAGGGTATAATAGACTTTACATAGTGGCTCGAGGAAAGGGAAAGGGGAGGCCAGCCTATTAAAGAGGGGGGAGTTTTCCTCTCCTCTTTTCATTTTAAATCTAGATCTAAAATTTTCTTCAACCAAATTCCTTCATTCCACATTATTTTTCCAACAAAATTTTATCTCAATTCCTTCCCAAATCACCATTGGAGACTAGTGGAGCAAGGATCTAGAAGGAGCAAGGATCTACAAGTTGGAGGCCAATTTCATCATATTTCGAGGTTGCATTGGAAATCCATCTCCCAATAGGTACAATTCAGTTTTTCTCCTTAATTTAGGTTCTAAATCTGAGAATTAACCATGAGAAATCAACCCAAATGCATAGGCTACCATTAAGATTTGGTTTTGAGTTCATAGGAGGTCTATTAAAAAAGTTATGGTGTTTTTAGGTTCAATTTTGGGGAAATTTCTAGATTGACTCTTGTTGAGTTTGTCAATTGGTCTTATAGATCAATTTGATATGTATTTATATATTTGACGCTAGTGTCGTATCCATAATTGGGTACGTGTAGGTCGTATCCCAATAATTTGGTGATATGTGTTGATTTGGGGGTTTCTCTCCGACATAGGACTTTGTGCATGTCATATTTTGACACAGACACGTAGATATGTATTTAACTATTCATATTATTCATAAATAATATATTAGACTTGCTCGTATCCTTTGGAATACGTTTGGATGTGTGGTGGACTCGTGTCGCAAGTGTATCATAGATCTAGTATGATACGGGTGCGATCTACTCCACGTGTTTATTGCATTTTATTTCTAGATCTATTTTCTATTATTCTCAGTCATTATAATATATAATTATATGCATATATATATATATATATATATATCTTATTATGTATGTATATATTTATTTGTGTTAGTGTATCATATATCTATATACCTATGTGTTATATATATATATATAGCTATACTACTACATATGTAATAGCTATTAAAATAAGTAGTGTACATATATAAGTTATGTGCATATATAAGTTATGCGTATATATAAGTCATATTATATATATATATACTTGCATGTTATATATATATGTGTACGTATATGAGATGATATATATATATATATATATATATATATATATATATATATATATATATATATGGAAGAGCATGTATATATATAAATAGATATAGTTTGTATATATTAGTGTATATATATGTGTGTCCTAGTGTATAAGAGGGGGGGCTCGACACTTTAGCAATAATAACTATAGCGACAGTAGCAGCTACGGCAACAGCAGCAGCAGCATTCAGCGACAGCAGCAACAACAGCAGCAGCAGCAGCATTAGCGACAGCAGCGGCTACAGCAACAGCAGCAACAACATTAGCGAAAATAGTAGCGACATAAATAGCGACGGCAGCAGTAACCGTAATAGCAACAACAGTAATAACAACAACATCCGCAGCATTAGCGACGGCAACAACAATATTCAGTGACAGTAGCAGCAGTAATAGCAACAACAGCAGTAAATACAAGCTCAAGGGAGCAGCAGCTTGTATCGGGGAGGGCTAACAAGTTGTAAGTTGGCTAGTTGGGTTAGTAGTATATGTTTTGGTTAGTATAATAGTTAGTTAGATATGGATAATAGTTGGTAACTATACAAATATCTATATAAGGTGAGGTATTAGTAAGTATCTAGATGTATGATAAGGTTTAGTTGGATTCTTAAACTATATACATATCATAAGTATTGTATTATAGGTTAGCATCTATGTATTAGTAGGTTACATATAGTAGCTAAATGTTTAGCATATGTTAAGTTGAATGTAAGCTATTATTGAGGCTTTAACAATTACCTTGAGATACCAAGGTAAGTATCAAGGTATTTGAGGATACCTAAAGTATTGAGTTTGGGTATCAAGATGGCGGTTTAGTGGTGCGATACCGAGTTGGTTCAAAACCAAGGTATCCATTTAGTATTTGTAATTAGGATTTATATATTTAATATTGCTTGAATGTACATATGTGATATTTTATATCTCTTGTTTGCGTATCCTGAGATACGATATCTTAGTATCTTAGATTTAGCTTGTATGACCTAGATTCTTAGCGTATGAACCCAACATCTTTGAGATAGACTCATGTAACCTAGAAATAGGTAGTTTAACCATATTTGACCGGTTTGACTTAGAGTGAACCTAGTTTGACTTTTTTGACTTAGAAATGGCTATTTGACCTAGATGTTGACTAGTTTAACTTATTTTCTTTCTGAAACCTCGTATTGATGTTATATTCCATATATAGGTCTTCGAAGAACCATATCAGATATCTTTGAGACTATTCATCGGACTTCAGGCGAGTACATTCTCTGATAGTTTCTCATTTATGATATCCTCTATGTTCATTGTATTTAGTGTAGATATCCATATTTTTTTTACACAATGGTTACACAGATTGGTATATCCTGATCTCGTTATGAGATATTATTCCTTGGTATATGGTGTATCTTGTGCAAGCCTTGTTTTATTGTCCTTCTTATACATGTACAAACACTGATTCTCGGGAAGACTAGCTATCCTCTTGGGGAATCTCGTGCCATAGCGTACCATGGTTGGATCTACTATACCAGTCGAGGGTGGAGAGCATTTTAGTGTAGATATGTGATCATACTATCACTACCACATTCTGAAATAGGGGTATTTTCATCTTTTATTTATTATAAGTATTGTGTATATTTATATTTAAATAATTGCATTATATGTGTATATCTATATTATATATATTGTTCTTTAATGCATGAGTTAGTAGACTAGACCTAAAAGCCACTAGATGAACCCCTGATCACAATATAGGATTATAGATTTTAATTTGTATTATTCGGGATTAAATAATTAAGGATTATAATTAATTACCGTGATTTTATTTAATTATTGTGCCTTACCGTTGCTTCGATGTTTGGAGCGCTACGCTAACTTTTACCTTCTAGTAAATTTTACACCCTTGTCCTAAACGTGCCCGTCTTCTATTCTGACCCTTGTGTAACTCATAAATATGCTCTTTTGTGCTTCATTTTAGTCGCACAATATTCGTTACGGACGCTTATTTTTAATTCTAAATAAATCTAACTTTTTATCTTTGTGCGTTCCAATCAAAATTGGAGACACAATCTTGATCCGTTTTGTGCAACCCAAATTATGACAATATTCTACTCCAAGTCTTCTACGTCTATGACATTTGTGTCCCACCTAATTTTAATCCCATGTACTTCCAATTAATTTTAGAACACCTTTTACATTAATTTTAATTAAATTGGTGTAAGGACCCAACTTGACCCAAAACTAAACCTAACACCAAACCAAACCCCCATTCATACCCTCAAGCCTCATACTAAACACCACACACCCTTTTCATCCACTATATCATACCAAATATGGTGTTTTCTCTCTTTTAATCCAAATTCCCACTTTCTGTGCAATTTTCTAATTGTTGAGGACTTTTATTCAAAAGTGCATTGAGGTGTCCACACCCCATTAGACCACACATGTAGAAACACCCATTTCCTTCATTGACTTTTCACCATAATTTTGGAGTGTGCAATTGTCATGACCCGCACCCGGTATTGGGGCACGAGTGCGTGGGTACGTCCAGCCTACGCCGCAGTATCGGCAGTAGAACGCTGTCTAGGTCTTGATGCTATCTAAACAATCTCACACGAGCATCCGACTCGATAACGGGACGCGGATACCACAATATAATATAACAATGTACTCAATCACAACTACAGCATGATAAGATCTCGAAGAAACAAGTAAGATGCAACACAAGTCTAAAATAGAAATAGTCTACTCAACAAAATAATCCAAGTCTCAAATAAGATTGCCGGAGACAAATCCGGTACCCAAAATAGACAACTAAGAAACTAACTAGATAACTAGAGATTCCGGCTAAACCTCCCAGAATCACGACTGAACTACCAAGTCCAAGTCTGTAGCTACTCACCCTGTGGTCCATAAAGTGTCGGATACCGGTCCTCTAAGGCATAGTTTGGAAAAATATATCCAGTCAGGATTGGAACGAAATACACCTCTAACAGCAGTTCCACATATATTGATAAAACTATAATACAGTGTGAAGAAATACAGACAGATATAAAAACTGGCAATAAGGAATACTAGCGAGCATGGATATACTGGAAACAGGAATACTGGAATAAAGGAATACTGGAGCATATAATGTACATCTAGAAATGAAATAGAAATCCAAGTACACGCTAGAATAATGAACTGGTATGTAAAGGTGTACAAGAACAACACTAGAACAAGTGGGGATGCTAGATCAACACTAGAGATACATGTCAAGAATCATCTAACTAAGTGTGTGAAATATCAGCATATCATGTGATCGACTTGGGACTGATAAGACTCATTACATTGGTTAACGATCATCCCTGAGGTCAGGCTAATCCATCCGGATAGCTATGATGCGAGTAATAGTCAGGCTAACCACATGTAATAGTGATGAGGCTTGTAATGGTAAGGCTGCACCGACGTGAGGTGTGGGTGAGCTATGATGCATGTAAAGTTGGGTATGATCACATAACTACTAATATTTCCCCATTTTTTCCCAGCTAGCACGATGGATTCCAGATCACGACTCCTCGTGACAGGTCTCAATGATGCCAACTTGTGTAAAGAACAGTGTCAGAGTCATGTATGCTATACAACAAGAGTTATAGAAATAATTAACATAATAGAAAATATCAGAAAATATACTTGCCTTGGGTCCTTAGCTGTCAATACCAATGTCCTGTCCCAGAGTATCGTCTGGATGATCCAACAGTCCTATAGACATATAATAAAATAATACAATATTTGCATCAGATGCTACACTAACACAGAATCATAAAACACTGGCCTCAACTAGGGTCAAGTGCGTCAAGTTGCACGGGCATCGCGTCTGTGATTGCTGGGCAAGATAGACGATCAAATAATACGGAGCTTGCCAGTACATCAGTGTACATGGCAGCCTGCTAACAGCTCACAGGGTCATAGGTCATGTGTAAGGACGGGGCATCCTTAATTACACTCGGGTCGACTAAAATATTCGTCAATTAAACATATTATTAATAATTATATTAATACGTATTTAAGGTTATAACCAAATTATATACAAAATATGTATAAGTATATATACCCTAAAATAGAAATATATATTTATACACACCAGAATACGTACATATACCAAAATACATTTTTATTAAGCATATACCAATACAAATATATATATACATATATATATATTTATACCAAAATAATATTTATACTATATACAGGTATATTAATATATACATATACATTGAATATGTATATATACAAATAGAGAAATATACTATATATTTTTAGATATATATCTATACATATACATATATATACGTATACATATACACACACATGCGTACACATACGTATATACAATATACAATGAAGGAGGGAGAGGGAGAGGAGTGCTCAACGGGGTCGGCTGGTGGCTACTGGCCGGAGTCGGACTGCAGAGGAGCAGCAGGGAGCTGGGGGAATGGTCAGACTGGCTTCAGGTGGTGGTGGTGGTGGTATACGGTGGTGATAGTGGTGGTTGTATGGTGATAATGGTGGTAGTGATAGGTGAAGAGGACGGTGGTGGTCTGCCGGAGTTGGGGGGCAGCAGGGGAAGATCGGCTTGCTGCGGGGTGGTGGTACTGGTGTAGCGAGGGGCTCAAGGGGAGAGCTAGGTGGTGGAGGCTCGCCGGAGTTGTAGGGAAGAGTGGGGGAGTGTCAGGGATGCTCGAGTCGGCCGAGCCGGAGTGGATGCAAGGAGTAATTGAGGGAGCCCGACGTCGTGGAGGCAGAGTGGCTGGGTTGAGGGATGGTCGGAGCTGAAGGTGGAGCGGGGTCGGAGGGAATGAATGGATCGGGGTCGGGTGCTTGGCTGACCGAAGCCGGAGTGATGCAATGGGAGATGGCCGGGTGGAGAAGTTGCAGCGGGGAGTCGGGGCTGAGTTACAACGCCGGAGTTGAGGTGGAGAACGGTGAGCGGGGTCGGAGATGTAGGGAGTCGGGTGCACAGCCGGGGAAGGTGGCCGGAGTACCCGAGGAACAGTGGGGGGGGGGGTCGGGTGTTCAGGCCGGGTGAACATTGCAGGTGTGGGTGATGATTTCCCCCCTTCTTTAATTCAAAAAGAAAGAGAAGGAGAAGAAGAAGGGAAGAAGAAAAAGAAGAAAAGAGAAGAAGAAAGGAAGAATAAATTTCCTATGTTGGAGAGAGGGAGAAGTGAGGTGAGAGAAAAATGGGGGCTTCCCTAGGTTTGTGGATTAGGATTTTCTTGGGAAGGGTGTGGGTGATGTGAATTTAAATAGGGAGAGAGTGTGTGGGAATGAAGGGTGAGGATGCATCCACTGAATGGATGGCCAAGATTAGACATAGAGGAATTCTTCATGCGGGGATGAGGGTGGTTGACTAGTCAAATATTAGGGCTCCTCCATTGGTTTGAACCAATAGGGTGTTGACACCTAATGCAAATTTGCAAATTAGCCCCCTTAAATTTGGGTATTTGCACAGACACATAAAATGATGAAATTTGGTGGGCGATTCGGTATTTGGCATTTTGTAAGGTGAGGGGGTATTGTGTGTGTTGTATGGGCTTAATTAATGGGGCATGGAATTAAATCGGGATTAACAAAATTAGTCAAAATAATATCCTCAATTTAATTAGAAATAAATGTAAGTTGTGTTCTAAAATTAATTAGGAGTACACGGGGCCAAAATTTGGTCGGGTCACAAATATTATTAGTGAAGAAGACTTACAACAGAATATTACCCTAATTTAGGTCGCAGGAAAAATGGGTCAGATTGCTTCCAATTTCGATTGGAACGCACAATGATACAAAGTTAGAATTTTATTTAGAAATTAAATAAACGTCCGTGACGAATATTTTGCGGCTAAAATGAAGCACAAGAGAGCATAATTATGAGTTGTAAAAAGGTTAGAATGGAAGGCAGGCATGTCTAGGGCAAGGTTGTGAAATTTGTTGGAAGGCAAAAGCTAGGGTAGCGCTCCAGATATCGAAGCAACGGCAATGTGCAACAATTAAATAAAATTACGGTAATTAATTACTACCTCCAATAATTTAATTCTAAAATAAAACAATTTAATACATAATCCCATAATTCGGTCAGGTGTTCGTCTAGTGGGCTTCTAGGTCAAGTCAACCAGTTCAAACATTAATGAGCACTGTATATAACAATATATTTAAATACACATATCATGAAATTATTTAATATAAATATCATAATAATATTAATAATATATAAAAAGTCGAAAATACTCCTGTTTTTGGGATGTGGTAGTGACAAGTCTACCCTCCTTAAAAGAATTTCGGCCTCGAAATTTAAAATTCTCATAGTAGTATTTATTCATTATATTATTTTCCATCAATAGTTAAATTCACCAACCTTCATAATCCTGGAATAATACACCTGGTTATTTCATAATTTTCAAAAAAAAATTCTAAAATTACTGTATTCCTGAAAAATCCTCAAAATTTAAATCAGTTTCCATTTCCTCACAATTTCCTCCAAATTTAAATTAAAAATTAAATACTCAGAATTTGACATCAAATCCTCTGATTCACTCAATGCATATTAAGACTCCCATCTAAAAACACAATCCATAAATCCAACCCTTCAATTTAATTAATCTACTATATTCATAAAATTTGAAAGGTCATCCGAAAAGTTTGAATTTAAACACCAATCCATTAATGATTTTTACTCCTCAATTTAAATCCAATCGATGCATATTCAAAATCTAAATCCTTATCCCGAGAATTGAATTCGACACTGTTCCATTAACGATTTTATTTCGTGATTTCCTTTTTCCTTAAAATACTCAACGATGCGATACTTATGGAATATTCAAATGCAACATTCATAATATAAAATTTTAAATTACGATCTTGCAATCAAATAGATATAATAATAATTTCCCAAATTTTCTCAAATTTTAATAACCAATTCAATCATATTATAACCTTACTAAAATTAATAAATCCTCAATTTTGCCATGTTAATTTCTTAACTCTCCATTTAAGTTAATGTTTATCCTCGAATTTCAATCATACCTCAATCTTCGTAAAATCAATGATCCATCAATTCTGTTATATTAACCCCTTAACTCTTTATTTAAATTAATGCTTATCCACAAATTTTAATCATTTTGCCCCTTTTGTCAAGTCATAACCTCGTCATAGATCTTTGCTATGGTCAAAACCCCAAAGATCATGGTCAAAGAAAAATTTACCTACAGTCATACAACATACAATCTAGAGGAAACATGCATGGTTATGGTATGTTTTATCATGGTATTGCATTCTCTGTCAGGGTGTACTACTAACTATATTCTAACAAGAAAATCATGCATACGAACTACAGTACTAGGAAAAACCAGTCAATCAATCAAATAGAAAGGAATAGAAGGAAGGAAAGAATAAAACATACTAACACGTTACCTGCGGTATCGGTCTCCTCGACCGTCATCGTAAATGCACTGCCCTGCTGGGGTGGTTCCCTTCGCGGGTGTTGAGCAATATACGGTTCCACAGGTAGCCTAAGTGGATCTCTATAATTTGGAGCTGTGCGCTGAACTAGAGGGCAATCCCTCATTCGGTGTCCTGTATCGCCACAGTGCAAACAAAGTCCTAGCCTCACTCTACAGCTCTTCCTAAGATGACCTGGCTTCTTACAGTAATGACAAGTCTGATCCTGCTGAACACGAACTGGTGCCTGGTACTGTTGTTGATACTGAAATGCCCTCGGCTGCCGCTAGCCAGGATACTGCTGGGCAACTCTCTCAACTGCCTGTAGTGCCATCTGGTAAGCGTTCTCCATGCTCTCTCTCATTAGTTCAGTCTGCACCTGTTGCGTTTCTGCTTGCACCCTCAGAGCCTCAGCTTGAACTCACTAAGCATCTACCGTCACTTTCTGGGCATCTACCATGCCCTGGATCAAGGTAAACATCTGTACCCCGTCAATGGGCACACCTCCGGAAATCGGAGTCGGTGAAGGAGGCAGGTTGTCCGTCACAGCTGCGGTAATCCTCTGAACAGGTGGGTGAGGAAGATCCCCGGAAAGTAAAAATACTTCCACATGCATCGGAGATGTAGGAGGAGCTACGACTGTCTGTCCATCAGGTAGAGAGGTGGCAGACCCCTCTAAAGCTGGTGCTCCCACTCTCATAGATCGTGTCCTCGGCGACATGCTGAAGACAGATCCAAAAGAATCAATTTAGGCAATAAAGGCGATATCATCAAGGAAGGACAGTAAAGTTCTAAAGAAGCAATATTCAAGATAAATAGATTAGAAATATTCCTAGTTGTGATTGCACAAGTCAACGATGCATCCAAGGTTTGATACCTCTATCCCTTTAGGTACCACAGTTCTACTACAAGCATACTCACTGCTAGCTTTCTTACCTACTAAAATTGTTCATACTAGTTGTTCTTTATCACTCAAGTGCACACCAAGTGCAACACACCATAATAAGTACTTTTCTCCCTAATAAAACTCTAGATTGACACCCAAGTCTGTTTGCAGTGCCATCTCAATCATGCCCAAGTCAACAGATCCTTACGTATGCACTTCATCCACTCATATATTTCTTACCCATCGAAAAAATTAATCCTTAAAATAAGATCATCAAAGTTTAACTTCTTTAAAATAAAATGCATATACTTCCTCAAAAATCAAATACTCAATATCGAAATAAAATTTTAATTACTTCTAAAATCTTTATAGCCTTGACCATGTTTATTGAATCAAATTGAGTCCTCAAACATTTTAATAACATAAAAATCTCAACTCCTTAAAATTCAAAAAAAAAATTTGTAATTCATTCCCTCTCTTCAAACGATAAAATTGAATCCTCAAGTATACATATAAATACTCACAGTCTCTAATACTCAAGGTGCACATTAATACACTAATTATTTACAACCTCAACTGTGTACGAAAATTGTACTGCCATAATTATTTGCACTATTACTTCCAAATAATCATCATCACTGATATTCCTTCTCCTCTATCTATAGGGCCAATACTAACCATATCACACCTATCATAGAGCTATTGCTACAAGGTACTACGCTATTGGTTACGTTAGATTAATGCCTACTGCTCACATGTCCAACTAGGAAACAGTTATAAACTCACAAGCAACACTCAGTCAATACTAATACTCAAGACATAGACATAATTACAAGTCACTAATTATCATACTTAACATGGAATCTTCAAGGAATAGAAGCTCAAAAAGAACTAGATTGAGGACTGAAGGTATTTCTACTGCTAGCAAACAAAGAAACGATGGAATAAAGTCCTATAATAACAGAAATAGATAAGTGTTGAGACGATACTTTAAGAACCAATTTTGGATACAACCTGATAATCATACACGTCTATCCGAAATCATGACACTTAGAATCCTTGCCACGCCAGTAAGCATAGGTGTGATAAACGACAGGTTCCGTAACTACGGTATACAACTTTCATAATCATGTCATCTAGAATCTTTGCCACGCCAACCGGTATGGCTGCGAGAGGCTCTAAATTTCATAACTAAGTTATATACATCCAAGTCAGGTTCCTACGTTCTCGTCACGACAGCTAATGTGGCTGCGATAAACCCTAGGTTTCATAACCAAAGTAGACATTTTACCTTTCTCACTGTCCTCATCAATGTATGTCATCAGATGATACCGTAAAGTTTATTCCGTAAAATTCATCTCGATACAAAATCAACTCAACAACGATACCACGAATTAAATTTAACAACACGTCAACAAGAATCAAACTCAATATCAACGAGTGAGGACAGATGGAAACAAGGGCGAAGGATTTAAATTGGAAATTATAATAAGATTCTCAAGGGGTCATCCTAGGAATCTCTCAAGAATTTTGTGATTGAGTATCCTCTCTCATCCTAGTACCCTATGTCCTATATTCTATAGCAGGCATGCAGTAGTACAACTAATATGTCGTACTACCACGACATCGCACAACTTACGAAGTACGACCTGCATGGGCCACCACTAAAAATGTGTCACGACCCGCACCCGGTATAGGGGCACGAGTGCGTTGGTACGTCCATCCTACGCCGCAGCATCGGCGGTAGAACGCTGTCTAGGTCTTGATGCTATCTAAACAATATCACACGAGCATCCGACTCCATAAGGGGACACGGATACCATAATATAATATAACAACATACTCAATCATAACTACAGCATGATAAGATCTTGAAGAAACAAGTAAGATGCAACACAAGTCTGAAATAGAAATAGTCTACTCAACAAAATAATCCAAGTCTCAAATAAGATTGTCGGAGACAAATTCGGTACCAAAAATAGAGAACTAAGAAACTAACTAGATAACTAGTGATTTCGGCTAAACCTCCCGGAATCACGACTGAACTACCAAGTCCAAGTCTGCAGCTACTCACCCTGTGGTCCATAAAGTGTTGGATACCGGTCCTCTAAGGCATAGTCTGGAAAAATATATCCAATCAGGATTGGAACGAAATACACCTCTAACTGCAGTTCCACATATATTGATAAAACTATAATACAGTGTAAAAAAATACAGACAGATATAAAAACTGGCAATAAGGAATACTGGCAAGCATGGATATACTAGAAATAGGAATACTTGAATAAAGGAATACTGGAGCATATAATGTACATCTAGAAATGAAATAGAAATCCAAGTACACGCTAGAATAATGAACTGGTATGTAAAGGTGTACAAGAACAAAACTAGAACATGTGGGAATGCTAGATCAATACACTAGAGATACATGTCAAGAATCATCTAACTAAGTGTGTGAAATATCAGCATATCATGTGATCGGCTTGGGACTGATAAGACTCATTACATTGGTTAGCGATCATCCCTGAGGTCAGGCTAATCCATCCGGATAGCTATGATGCAAGTAATACTCAGGCTAACCACATGTAACAGTGATGAGGCATGTAATGGTAAGGCTGTACCGACGTGAGGCATAGGTGAGCTATGATGCATATAAAGTTGGGTATGATCACATAACTACTAATATTTCCTCATTTTTCTCCAGCTAGCATGATGGATTCCAGATCACGACTCCTCGTGACAGGTCTCAATGATGCCAACTCGTGTAAAGAACAGTGTCAGAGTCATGTACGCTATACAACAAGAGTTATAGAAATAATCAATTTAATGGAAAATATCAGAGAATGTACTCGCCTTGGGTCCTTAACTGTCAATACCAATGTTCTGTCCCAGAGTATCGTCTGGATGATCCAACAGTCCTATAGACATATAATAAAATAATACAATATTTGCATCAGATGCTACACTAACACACAATCATAAAACACTGGCCTCAACTAGTGTCAAGTGCGTCAAGTTACATGGGCGTCGCGTGTGTGATTGCTGGGCAAGACAGACGATCAAATGATACGGGACTTGCCAGTACGTTAGTGTACATGGCAGCCTGCTAACAGCTCACAGGTTCATAGGTCATGTGTAAGGACGGGGCATCCGTAATTACACTCGGGTCGCCTAAAACATTCGTCAATTAAACATATTATTAATAATTGTATTAATACATATTTAAGGTTATACCAAAATATATACAAAATATGTATAAGTATATATACCCTAAAATAGAAATATATATATATATATATATATATATATATATACACCAGAATATGTATATATACCAAAATACATTTTTATTAAGCATATACCAATACAAAAGTGTATATATACATATATATATAATATATATGTATATATTAATATACTTGTATATAGTATAAATATTATTTTGGTATAAATATATATATATATATATATGATGAGAACATAAAATATCATATTTTTATTCATTAATGTATACTCCTTTATGCTCAAAAAATGTCTAAAGATACTCATTATTTTTATATTTTGATCTAGGATACAATTGGAGTCACTAAAAGCAAAATGGAGCTAATTATCAATTCTGGACAGTTCTGACACCTTGTAGAAAAATGGTCATAACTTGCTCATCCGAAGTCCAATTGAGCTGATCCAAATTGATTCGGAAAGCTAAGTGATAGAGGCACAATTTTGCTGTTTTGATTTTCCCGAGATTCTGGCTACATCATGGACCAAATCACGCTTGAAGTTGAGATAACTATGCTGTGCATAAAAAGTGGAGTTGATATAACCATTTTCCAACTTATTCAAAGATTTTATTTTATTGTTGGGTTGTTGTAACTCTTAGAGGATTTTTGGGAAGATATTGTGATCTTCAAACACTTATTTAGAGTGTATAAAAGGGGTAGAGATCAAGAGGAAAAACAACAGACAACTCTTCTTCCTCTTCTCCAATATTCTTTTGAAGTTTTCTTGAACATGCGGAGCTAAAAGTCTTGTTGGTCGAAGGAAACGAAAGCCTCGGAATGAATAAAAACTTGTGAGATCTAATTTGTGTTTATATTTTTGATTTGTGCTTTAAGTATCGAATATTTTCTTATGCATATTTTTATGATTATCTTGTTTAATGACTAGGATGCATACTAGTTCATTATTCCTGAAAATCTAATGCTAAATTAGATATCGAATCCGTAATTGTTCGATCCCTCTAATTTGTGAAGCAACCAAGATTTAATGAACTGCTTTGTTTTATTAGATCTTAGGAGAAAAAATTTTGACAAAATTAAATGCAACCGCGTGTGCTTGTGTTGTTTTGCTTCATCGATCTCATCGAGTTTAATACGCTACTAGATTAAACCTTTAGCGCTTGTCTGGGGTTATTTAGTAGTTAAGGTTAATTAGATCGCTTGTTTTTAATTAATTATGGCTGAAGGAGATAGAAAAATAATTCCAACGATGAATATTCAAAGTATGAATTAATATATACTTGCATCGATGATCAGTTTTAAGATTCCAATGGTGGATGTTGACTGAGACCAACATTTATTTCTTTGATTGTTTTAATACTTTAATTGTTTTTAGCTCTTCTTAATTTTCTTTTGATAAAAACTCTCCCCCAATCTTATTTTACATAGCATAAAGATCAAACTAATTACTCTTCGTGGGAACGATCCTTACTCTCACTACTACATATTATTTCAAGAGTAAAGGTTTTATTTTTGGGTGCCTACGACAGCACGCCAAATTTTAGCGCCATTGCCGGGGAGTAATTTTAGTTGATTTTTGTGCTTTTTGTGATCTTTATGTGATCAAATAATTTTTTGCCTATTAGCAAAAAAAAAAAAAAAAAAAAAAAAATCGGTAACAGGAAATGGCGGCCAATTCTCAAATATTTGGCACTTGGCTAAATCTTCCATCTAGGCATGCTGATGAGGTAAATGTTTCTTCCTTAGAACAATAAATTTCTTGTTTAACTTCTCTTGTTCGTCAGATGGTTGTAGGTAACATGAAAACAACAAAGGCTTGTAGGATTTGTCTAGTATCAGGGCATCCAACCGATATGTGTCCATCACCCCAAGAGGAGTCCAATGAACAAGTGAATACAGAATGTGGTTTTCCTGGACTACCAGAAATGAAGTATGATTCCTATTCAGACACGTACAACATAGGATGGAGAGATCATTCCAATCTCACCTATGGGAGTCCAGAATTAAATCAACCAGCAACTCAAAATTGCCCAAGTTACCAGCAATACAAGCAGCAATACCTACAACCAAGCCAAACTTCTAATTCTGGTATATCTTTAGAAGATATTGTTAAGTCTATTGCCATTAATAATTTACAATTTCAACAGAAGACGAGGGCTAGTATCGAAAGTTTGAACAATCAAATGAGTCAAATGACAACTGCAATTAATAAGCTAGAGGCACAAAGCTTGGAGAACTTACCATATGAAATGATAGTAAATCCAAAAGAAACTGTAAGTTCAATCATTTTGAGAAGTTGTAAAGAAGTTGAAATTCCAGAAAAAGAAGCATGTGCATCGTCAAAAGAAGAAGAAGAGAAAAATATCGTTGCAGACACGAACATTCCTAATGACGATGTAGTACCTAATGCAAAAGAAGTTTTTAAACTTGAGGGAAAAAATGGAGTAAAAGTTGCCATCAGTGAGAATTTTGAGAAAGAACATGAGTTAGCTTTGAGTACTAACTTACATAAAACTGTTGCAGTGTTGAACGATCTTCCAAAAAGACAACAGTCAGGTAACATTCCATATATTCCAATTTATAACAAAAGACCTTTACCTTCTGTTTTGCAGGGCTGCATTCTAGACTTGAAATCCCTGCCTAGTTATATCAAGTATGCATAGAGTCGAGCCAACGACAATATTAAACAAAGGCGCTGCTTGGGAGGCAACCCAAGAGAAGTTTTTTTTTATTCTCGCATTTTATTTTTTTTGGTTATTTTGTCTTTTCTTTGCATTTAACCATACATTGGGGACAATGTCTGTTTTAAGTGTGGGGGAGGGGATTTACTTTATTTTAAGCATTTTTAGTTCGCTATTTTTCTAAAAAATAAAATAATAATAATAATTTTTTTTAATAAAAGAATTTTGGTTTTTGGTTTTCAATGATTTTTGGTTATGTATGTCATGAGTAAGATTCAACTAGATTTGAAAAATTCATAACATGATTGAATAAATAAATTTTTTTTCAACTTAGAATTAATTAGTCTAGTTATTTTTTATTGAAAATGGTAGTATCTAAATTGGTAGACAAAAGCCAGTGAGGATTTGAGCCTTTAGACTGACACATCAGTCTTATTATTCTTTCATGAGAGATATTCTTCCACTGATTTGTTTCTCTTGAACTTGCTTTGATTCTCTTCGAGGTCACATTGACACATGCATGCATGAACATAATTAAGGCCATCTTTGTTATGCGTTACATAAGCCAAATAGCCCACCTTGTAATTAATTTTCTTCTTGTTGAACCCCTTTGAGCTTTATTGCCTTTTTCTTGGTATACCCACATTACAAGCTTTCAACCAATAATATTTATACCTTTACCCAAGTCGCAAAGCTAGTGGAGCATTGTTGATTATTATGATATGTATGGGTGTACGAAAAAATAATTGTGGGGGTATCTAAATTTGTGGTTTGGTTATAACCAACAAAATGGAACATATTTTTATCCTCAAATTTCCTAAGTTCCATTATTGTTAAAAAAAAATAAAAAGTAAAAAAAAAAAAAAAGAAAGAAAAAAGAAAAGAAAAGAAAAGAAATGGAGTGATTGATTTTGCATTATTTAAATGCTTTAAAAGCCAAATTGAAGACGCTACAAAATGGAGTGATTGATTTTACATGTTTTATATTGAGATTGAGTTGATTCATTTTTGCTCCACTAGTTTTGATGGCTTTTGAGCTACATTCCTAAATATATCCCACCTTAATCCTAAGCCATGTTACAACCCATGAAAAGTCCTTATGATTTATGTTATGCATGTGATCCCAGTGGTGGAGAATGAGAAAATATACAAGCTTATGGTAGAGCATTTCTTTTGGAATGAATTCGAGAGAAATATATACCTTCAAACACATGAGAGTTTAGTGTTTATTCCCGTGAGGGTCTACCTATTTAGTTTACTCTATTTTTTAAGTAAAAATACCTACTAAGTAATTAGAAGTTGTTTAAGAATATATGTTCATGATATGTTATGAGTTTTGAAGAACTTGGTTATTATTTATTTATGACATTGTAACCTTGATTTCTTTTTGGAAAAATAAATTAGAGTTTTGCCCGAGGACGAGCAAAGGTTAAGTGTGGGGGTATTTGATGAGAACATAAAATATCATATTTTTATTCATTAATGTATACTCCTTTATGCTCAAAAAATGTCTAAAGATACTCATTATTTTTATATTTTGATCTAGGATACAATTGGAGTCACTAAAAGCAAAATGGAGCTAATTATCAATTCTGGACAGTTCTGACACCTTGTAGAAAAATGGTCATAACTTGCTCATCCGAAGTCCAATTGAGCTGATCCAAATTGATTCGGAAAGCTAAGTGATAGAGGCACAATTTTGCTGTTTTGATTTTCCTGAGATTCTGGCTACATCATGGACCAAATCACGCTTGAAGTTGAGACAACTATGCTGTGCACAAAAAGTGGAGTTGATATAACCATTTCCCAACTTATTCAAAGATTTTATTTTATTGTTGGGTTATTGTAACTCTTAAAGGATTTTTGGGAAGATATTGTGATCTTCAAACACTTATTTAGAGTGTATAAAAGGGGTAGAGATCAAGAGGAAAAACAACAGACAACTCTTCTTCCTCTTCTCCAATATTCTTTTGAAGTTTTCTTGAACATGCGGAGCTAAAAGTCTTGTTGGTCGAAGGAAACGGAAGCCTCGGAATGAATAAAAACTTGTGAGATCTAATTTGTGTTTATATTTTTGATTTGTGCTTTAAGTATCGAATGTTTTCTTATGCATATTTTTATGATTATCTTGTTTAATGACTAGGATGCATACTAGTTCATTATTCCTGAAAATCTAATGCTAAATTAGATATCGAATCCGTAATTGTTCGATCCCTCTATTTTGTGAAGCAACCAAGATTTAATGAACTACTTTGTTTTATTAGATCTTAGGAGGAAAATTTTTGACAAAATTAAATGCAACCGCGTGTGCTTGTGTTGTTTTGCTTCATCGATCTCATCGAGTTTAATACGCTACTAGATTAAACCTTTAGCGCTTGTCTGGGGTTATTTAGTAGTTAAGGTTAATTAGATCGCTTGTTTTTAATTAATTATGGCTGAAGGAGATAGGAAAATAATTCCAACGATGAATATTCAAAGTATGAATTAATATATACTTGCATCGATGATCAGTTTTAAGATTCCAATGGTGGATGTTGACTGAGACCAACATTTATTTCTTTGATTGTTTTAATACTTTAATTGTTTTTAGCTCTTCTTAATTTTTTTTTGATAAAAACTCTCCCCCAATCTTATTTTACATAGCATAAAGATCAAACTAATTACTCTTCGTGGGAACGATCCTTACTCTCACTACTACATATTATTTCAAGAGTAAAGGTTTTATTTTTGGGTGCCTACGACAGCACACCAATATACAAATAAAGAAATACACTATATATTTATAGATATATATCTATACATATACATATATATACGTACACATATACACACACACACCAGAGTCGGACTACGGAGGAGCAGCAGGGAGCTGGGGGAATGGTCGGACTGGCTTCAGGTGGTGGTGGTGGTATACTGTGGTGATGGTGGTGGTTGTATGATGATGATGGTAGTGGTGATAGGTGAAGAGGACGGTGGTGGTCTGCCGGAGTTGGGGGACAGCAGGGGAAGATTGGCTTGTTGTGGGGTGGTGGTACTGGTGTAGCGTAGGGCTCAGGGGGAGAGCTGGTTGGTGGAGGCTCGCCGGAGTTGCAGGGAAGAGTGAGGGAGAGTCGGGGATGCTCGAGTCGGCCGAGCCGGAGTGGATGCAAGGAGTAGTTGAGGGAGCCCGAAGTCGTAGAGGCGGAGTGGCTGGGTTGAGGGATGGTCGGAGCTGAAGGTTGAGCGGGGTCAGAGGGAATGAATGGATCGGGGTCGGGTGCTTGGCTGACCGGAGCCGGAGTGATGCAATGGGAGAAGGCCGGGTAGAGAAGTTGCAGCGGGGAGTCGGGGCTGAGTTACAGTGCCGAAGTTGAGATGGAGAACGGTGAGCGAGGTCGGAGATGTAGGGAATCGGGTGCACAGCTGGGGAAGGTGGCCGAAGTAGCCGGGGAACAGTGGGGGGGTGGCCGGGTGTTCAGGCCAGGTGAACAGTGCAGGTGAGGGTGATGATTTCCCCCCTTCTTTAATTCAAAAAGAAAGAGAAGGAGAAGAAGAAGGGAAGAAGAAGAAGAAGAAAAGAGAAGAAGAAAGGAAGAAGAAATTTCCTACGTTGGAGAGAGGGAGAAGTAAGGTGAGAGAAAAATGGGGGCTTCCCTAGGTTTGGGGATTAGGATTTTCTTGGGAAGGGTGTGGGTGATGTGACTTTAAATAGGGAGAGATTGTGTGGGAATGAAGGGTGAGGATTCACCCATTGAATGGATGGCCAAGATTAGACATGGAGGAATTTTTCATGTGGGGATGAGGGTGGTTGACTAGTCAAATATTAGGGCTCCTCCATTGGTTTGAACCAATGGGGTGTTGACACCTAATGCAAATTTGCAGATTAGCCCCCTTAAATTTGGGTATTTGCACAGACACATGAAATGATGAAATTTGGTGGGCGATTCAGTGTTTGGCATTTTGTAGGGTGAGGGGGGTATTGTGTGTGTTGTATTGGCTTAATTAATGTGGCATGGAATTAAATCGGGATTAACGAAATTAGTCAAAATAGTATCCTCAATTTAATTAGAAATAAATATAAGTTGTGTTCTAAAATTTATTAGGAGTACATGGGGCCAAAATTAGGTCGGATCACAAATATCATTAGTGAAGAAGACTTAGAACAGAATATTATCCTAATTTGGGTCGCACGAAAAATGGGTCAGATTGCCTCCAATTTTGATTGGAACACACAATGATACAAAGTTGGAATTTTATTTAGAAATTAAATAAACGTTTGCGACGAATATTGTGCGTCTAAAATGAAGCACAAGAGAGCATAATTATGATTTGCAAAAAGATCAGAATGGAAGGCAGGCATGTCTAGGGCAAGGTTGTGAAATTTGTTGGAAGGCAAAAGCTAGGGTAGCACTCCAGATATCGAAGCAACGGCAATGTGCAACAATTAAATAAAATTACGGTAATTAATTACTACCTCCAATAATTTAATTCTAAAATAAAAAAATTTAATACATAATCCCATAATTCGGTCAGGTGTTCGTCTAGTGGGCTTCTAGGTCAAGTCTACCAGTTCAAACATTAATGAACACTGTATATAATAATATATTTAAATACACATATCATAAAATCATTTAATATAAATATCATAATAATATTAATAATATATAAAAATCGAAAATACCCCTATTTTTAGGATGTGGTAGTGACAACAACACTCAACATCAACCCCTTATCAAATCCTAACCATCCATTTCAAACAACACCATCCTAGCCCTTTAAAATTCTACATGTAGAAAAGCAACCCCTTTCCCAAAAAGCAAACCCCATCCCAAGGTGTACTTGGGCGGCCCAAATCCCTAGGGCTACATCACCATTTTCTTCCCACATATATATATGTAAACTCCCTCACCCAAAGTATGTATTTTATGTATATTTTATATTATTATATTTATTATAGATGTTGAATTTATTTAAAATATTCTCTTAGTTAATTAGAAGATAAATTTTTTTAGTATATTTACTTATATAAATATTTATTTAGAATTATTTTAGGCTATTTTAGATTATTGGAATTTTCCATAATTTTTAGTTAATTAAAAACTAGTAACACTAATTTTCTAGGACTTTGAAGAATTTATTTTATGTTCAAACTTAGATAAAAATATCCCAAACTTTTATTTTAGGTTCTAAATAATAAAATATATTTTCTATAATTTTTTGGAAATTTTTTGATTATTTTTATCATTTATTTTGAGTTAATTATCAAAAATTAAATTAAAAACTATTTTCTGAAAAAGAAAACCCAAAAAAGAAATTATTTCTGCCCAGTCAGCAAATAGGGGGCCCACCCGTCAGCCTCCCGCAGCAAACAGTGCCGGGCCCGCCTGTTAGTGACTGCGGGGCGGGCAGCGTTGGATGGCTGCCACGTGTCAAGATCTGAGCCGCGACTGCTTTCTCTCTCCTCTATATATATATTAGTTTAAGTTTATTTCTAGGGTTTTTCTTCAGCCGAATTTTGGAGAATTGCCATCTAGGGTTCCTTCATCTTCCAGAAGCCATTGCGCATAGCTCCGGACTCCAAATGAGGCCTAATTTTTTGTGTTAGAAAGATATTGAGGTTAGATTTCTGATTATATAATTTGTTTTACAAAATTATTATTATTAAATTCTGGAAAATTCGTAGAACACAGCATGTCCGAAAATAGACGTGTTTTGATGTTTTCGTGATTTCGGGAGAACCAGGAATCAGAATCATGAACCGTTTAAAGTTTCGAAAAGCTAATGTCGAGATCATTGACATATGTTTTCCCAGAATTTATTTCGATGTATTTTTATATTGTTAATTCTGTAGAACTTCTAGGGTAAAATTTAACTATCGGTGCACGATACAAAACTTGTATGTGCCATAATTTCCAAACGAATTTGAATTCGGACGAGCCGTAAATTTCAGCATGTTTTTGACACTGAAATCTACAGGAATTCATGCATGAAAGTCAATTTTGTGTCAGTTGACTTTTTGGTCAACAGATCGCCTCGATTTGCGTGCCATGAGTCTCGAGTCGATAAAATTCAATTCCTTTGGACAAAATTTAGGCATTAACCTAAAAATCAGAATAATAAGATTAAAACAGGATTTTGGAGTAATTATTACAGAATTAAATAAATTAAAATAAATTATTTTTTGACGTGATGAATTTGTAATACATAGGCTATTTGGACTGTGACTTGGACTCTGATTCATACCAGCAGCAGGACCCCAGGCAAGATACCTTGCCAAATTGTTACAGTACTTTTGCATCCTATTTTTATTTCTTTATATTTATTACATTTCTGTTTGGTCTTGCATGTGTAGTTTTCTTTCAGTCATTACTATATATTAGATATGTTGACACACACATGACACTTAGTATCATAGAGGACAATCATTAGGCGTATAGGCTTTAACCACTCTGGTAACACCATAGTCACTAGCACGCACTATGGTGGGTCGTGTCCGATGGTCGCTACCCCCGAGTTATGTCGATTGATGGAGTCCGAGGGTCGCTACCCCCGAGGTATGCCGGCTGATGATGTTCATGGACGAGTGCATGAGTTATGAGGCTTAGATCGAGTAGACTACCCTTGCCCATACGTCGAAAAGTTGTCCTCATTTGTATTCATATAGATTGTCTTGTACAACGTACTTATTTATTTTCAAATTATATGCATGTCTACTGTATTCAAGTTGGCTCGTATTTTCTGTATCTTGTTACGTCCCTCTGAGGACCTGGTCCACTGCCAGGTGTACCTGTTCTTGAGTATTTACAGGAGCACGGATTTGGATGGCTATAGATGCTTCGTGGACGTCTTCTCTCGAGCCGTGATTGATAGCTGGTACTTATATTGTTTGATGGTGTTGTACTTATATTGTATTTACTTTCCCATTTGAGTTGGTAGTGGATTTGTTTCCATCCAACTATCATCCTTAGATACTCCTTATTGAGATCTAGTTTCATAGACATTGGTTATTTTATTCATATTTGATTTTCGTGGATGAGATCTAGATTATACCCTGTGACTTGTGACATATGTTTATACCACTTGTGGATTTGATACTCATATTACAGCGTACGTATGGATTTGGTTTCCATATATTGGAGTTGCCATATCCATACGGCTGGCATGCTTACGTGTCCTTGTCCTACGTATTTTTGGGACTGGGGCGTGACATGTTTTTGTGGTAGCCCATGCAGGTCTAGAGCGTATTATCTCGGTTACGTTATTGTACCGAACAAGCCTGCACCTAGGAATAGAGTATAGGATCTCATCCATAATTGACTATGATTCGCTCTCCTTCTAATCCATTCCATCTGGATAATTGCATCCCGCTTGATTCCTGTACTTCCCTAATAGTTCTTTGAGTATAGCCTTCTGCTAGAATATAGGAACCCCTATTATTAGAATGATAAATATGGTAGCACACCTATTAAGAATACAACGGGGATATAGACACCACTAAGTTTAGAATATCTAGTGAACCCTAGAATTTCTTTTCTATAGATTAGTTTACCATTATCCCTTGATATATTATGAAGACTTGAGAGTAGTATAGACACTACTAGAGTTAGTTAGAAGTTTTACCATAATGTTTGAACCTAGTATAGAGGATACCCTAATAAGTACCAAGACCCCTTCTCGTAGACCTTAACAGGAGTTTCTACGGTATGCTTAAGATAATTACAGTACTAGTTTATTGTTATAAGTTGGGTAGTATACCTCACAACATAGTATCACATAGTCTTCTGCCCTATTATTGAAGTGTAGCTGAATGACATTAACTGTGTGCTAGCATAAGAAGATAATGTTTCATCAGACTGTAGAACTTAGAGGCTATACCCCAATTTAGTCGACTAACGACTTAGACAGGGAGTTAGTATGACAACTGTAGAGATTGTAGGGTCTTTTATTATTATTGCTTATGTTGTTTTTGCTTTCTGCGAACTTGAACTAATTTGTACCTTCTTTTATCATAATCCAGCGTACTTATATTTTCTGTACTACCTTGATTTATGCTGCTATTATAGCCTAGTTTTTGCAAGCTTATTCTTTTATCGAGCTTGCTCATGGCATATGTATTATTGGGTGCACACAATGATACAATTGCCTAATTAGAATCGGTGTATTAAGGTCTAGCTAACCTTAGTGCGCTTGGTTCGCTCTTCGCATGACTACTTTACGTGGATTGAGATATATGGTAGTAGACGGATATACTTGCCCCTAGATATGTCTGACACATCGTATCGGTTATATAACTGTACTGATACGCGCATGTAAATAGAAAGTTACCAAAAATAGGATTTTAATCCACAACTGTCCTGACAACTCTCTTTTCGAATTTCATAAATCTCTTTGAACCTCGTACTCGTATTCTGTCACCTTCACCTTGAATTCTTTATTATTGCTCTCCGTCTTCCCCTATTTCGGAAAGACGAAACCTCGTGCTGGTATAAGTTGACACTGATAGTACTAGATATACCCCATAAGGCTAATCACATGACTTAGTGACACTTTTTTTATAATTGATTAAGGGTATATCATAGGTGATATATTTGGTGTTAAAACTTTGATAATTGAATAGCATGAGTAAATAAATTAAGAAATATTTTTCTTAAAGTATATAGCCTTCTGTGATAGATGGGTAAATTCTATGTTGGGTAGCAGTGCATTGACAACTCGAGAGGATTTTTTTTTAGATTGTGATCGAGTAAGATTAGATTGGGAAAGGTTCAAGCCATTTAATTTTGAGAATTTTAGAAGAATGACTAAGATGATGAGGATTAATAAATTTTAAAAATCTTGATATTGAGGACCCAATATTTATACCTTAAGTACATAATTTAAATTTTTGAGTATTGAAGGTAAAATCATCAATTTGAATTTGAAGGATAAATATATAATTTCAGACTTGAACATTGGTGGACTGCATTTAAATTATTTTTCAATTTGATAATTTAAATAAAAAAATAAATAAAATTTTGATGATTGGACTACCTATTTGAAATATTGAGGATGTGAATGGAATTTAAAAAGTTGAAAAAAAATTATAAGTGAAAATAGGAATAATATTGGACTCGAATTACTTCTAGAGGAGATTATGATACTTGGAGATCGTGAGGTAAAATTTGATATGGGTTATTTAAATCTTGAAGATATTATATGGATTCAATTTAAATTTGGATATTGATGAGTTGGAAAAGTGAGAAGAGATTACGATAGGTTGAATTTTGATTTGAACAATGATTATCTTAATTTTGAAATGATCGCGATAGATTTGAATAGATTTTGTTATTTAAATTTTTGGAAGAGATTGCGATTGACGTACCTTATGTATGAATGTGAAGGATTTAACAAATTATGCCTTATTTTAATTTCGAGGACGAAATTGTTTTAAGTTGGGTAGATTGTAAACTCCCTCACCCAAAATAGGTATTTTATGTATATTTTATATTATTATATTTATTATAGATGTTGAATTTATTTAGAATATTCTCTTAGTTAATTAGAAAATAAATTTTTTTAGTATATTTACTTATATAAATATTTATTTAGAATTATTTTAGGCTAATTTAGATTATTGGAATTTTTCCATAATTTTTAGTTAATTAAAAACTAGTAACACTAATTTTCTAGGACTTTGAAGAATTTATTTTATGTTCAAACTTAGATAAAAATATCCTAAACTTTCATTTTAGGTTATAAATAATAAAATATATTTTCTATAATTTTTTGGAAATTTTCTGATTATTTCGAACATTTATTTTGAGTTAATTATCAAAAACTAAATTAAAAACTATTTTCTGAAAAAGAAAACCCAAAAAAATATTTATTTCTGCCCAGTCAGCAAACAGGGGGCCCACCTGTCAGCCTCCCGCAGCAAACAGTGCCGGGCCCGCCTGTCAGTGACTGCGGGGCTGGCAGCGTTGGATGGCTGCCACGTGTCAAGATCTGAGCCGCGACTGCTTTCTCTCTCCTCTCTATATATATTAGTTTAAGTTTATTTCTAGGGTTTTTCTTCAGCCGAATTTTGAAGAATTGCCATCTAGGGTTCCTTCATCTTCCAGAAGCCATTGCGCATAGCTCCGGACTCCAAATGAGGCCTAGTTTTTTGTGTTAGAAAGATATTGAGGTTAGATTTCTGATTATGTAATTTGTTTTACGAAATTATTATTATTAAATTCTTGAAAATTCGTAGAACACAGCATGTCCGAAAATAGACGTGTTTCGATGTTTTTGTGATTTCGGGAGAACTAGGAATCAGAATCATGAACCGTTTAAAGTTTCGGAAAGCTAATGTCGAGATCATTGACATATGTTTTTCCCAGAATTTATTTCGAAGTATTTTTATATTGTTAATTCTGTAGAACTTCTAGGGTAAAATTTAACCATCGGTGCACGATACGAAACTTGTATGTGCCATAATTTCCAAACGAATTTGAATTCGGACGAGCCGTAAATTTTAGTATGTTTTTGACGCTGAAATATACAGGAATTCATGCATGAAAGTCAATTTTGTGTCAGTTGACTTTTTGGTCAACAGATCGCCTCGATTTGCGTGCCATGAGTCTCGAGTCGATAAATTTCAATTCCTTTGGACAAAATTTAGGCATTAACCTAAAAATCAGAATAATAAGATTAAAATAGGATTTTAGAGTAATTATTACAAAATTAAATAAATTAAAATAAATTATCTTTTGACGTGATGAATTTGTAATACATAGGCTATTTGGACTGTGACTTGGACTCTGATTCATACCAGCAGCAGGACCCCAGGCAAGATACCTTGCCAAATTGTTACAGTACTTTTGTATGCTATTTATATTTCTTTATATTTATTACATTTCTGTTTGGTCTTGCATGTGTAGTTTTCTTTCAGTCATTACTATATATTAGATATGTTGACACACACATGACACTTAGTATCATAGAGGACAATCATTAGGCGTATGGGCTTTAACCACTCTGGTAACACCGTAGTCACTAGCACGCACTATGGTGGGTCATGTCCGATGGTCGCTACCCCCGAGGTATGCCGGCTGATGATGTTCATGGACGAGTGCATGAGTTGTGAGGCTTAGATCGATTAGACTACCCTTGCCCATACGTCGAAAAGTTGTCCTCATTTGCATTCATATAGATTGTCTTGTACAGCGTACTTATTTATTTTCAAATTATATGCATGTCTACTGTATTCAAGTTGGCTCGTATTTTCTGTATCTTGTTACGACCCTCTGAGGACCTGATCCGCTGCCAGGTGTACCTGTTCTTGAGTATTTGCAGGAGCGCATATTTGGATGGCTATAGATGCTTCGTGGACGTCTTCTCTCGAGCCGTGATTGATAGCTGGTACTTATATTGTTTGATGGTGTTGTACTTATATTGTATTTACTTTCCCATTTGAGTTGGTAGTAGATTTGTTTCCATCCAACTATCATCCTTAGATACTCCTTATTGAGATCTAGTTTCATAGACATTGGTTATTTTATTCATATTTGATTTTCGTGGATGAGATCTAGATTATACCCTGTGACTTATGACATATGTTTATACCACTTGTGGATTTGATATTCATATTACAGCGTACGTGTGGATTTGGTTTCCATATATTGGAGTTGCCATATCCATGCGGCTGGCATGCTTACGTGTCCTAGTCCTACGTATTTTTGGGACTGGGGCGTGACAATATACAATATTTTTCTCCATAATTCGCATCACCTCCATCTACACATCAACCCACAAACCCTAAACCAACCCTAGCCGAACAGTTCCCTTCCCCGACCATCTTCCCCGGTGATCACCCGCCGGATCCCCGTACGACAACGACTTAACCCTACCCCCGGCCTTCTCCACCGCTGAGCCTTCATCCCTGACCGACTCTTCCTCCTCTCCCCTTCTTCCTCCGGTGATCACCAACCCCGAGCCGCCTCACCCGTCGACCCAGCTGAGCAGTACAGCCCAACAGCTGAGCCTCCATCTCCGTTCTCACCTCCTAGTCGACACAGCGCTCCGCCAGATGCCGAGCCTCGACATCCCTCATGACCTGAGCAATGCCGGATTCCCGTCTCCTTCCTCGCCTGAACATCTCCTCCACCGTCGATCTCCAACCCGACGACGAGCAGCCCTTCCCTTCTCTACCCCGGTCACCCCCGCCATTGACAGCACCCACGATTTCATCTCCTCCTCTTCCACCATTCTCCTCCGGTCAGGACCTCACCACCGCCACCCTCGTTCCTGTTCTTCCCGACATCCTCCTTCATCGTCACCGTTCTTTCCTCGTCCAGCAGCCTCCTCGACTGAACCGCCGAGCCCTCGCTTGAGTTCTCCTCTCCGGCCATCCCTGGTCCTCATCATTATCATCATCATCATCATCATCATCATCACCATCATCATCATCATCATCGTCGTCGTCGTCATCATTGACCCATCCCACCTCGTCGGAAACAACTTACAACAGTCACCCCCGATCGCCTGAGCAGCAGATACAGGAGCAGCCGAGCCCTCTACCGTGACAGCACCACCTCGATGTCGAATACACCGTGCACGTGCATGCCGAGGCCAAGGTTCGAAGTGCTTCTATTATGATTTTGTGTATGTGAGTAGCGTTAGGTTTTAGCGTATCGTTTCATGATACGTTAGATGTTCATCACAAGACCACATGCAAATAAACCTAGTAACTCGTACGTGTGTGTGTATGCATATAATATTAGTTAATATATATATATAAATTATGGATATATATATATATATAAATAATCAATTGCTAGTAATAGTTATGACTATAATGTGTATATATGCTGTATGACCCTAAGTTAACTGTAGATTTTCCCGTATAATTGCATGAGACCATAAGTGTTAATTATGGATATCCCGTATTTACATTGACCATGTGACCCTGAATATTAGTGAACTGCCTGCCTTGTGTACACTGACGTAGTAGCTAGACGTGTTAGTAATTGACTGTGTGATTATGCACAGTAATCAAGGACATGACACCCGTGCATTTAGACGCACGTTTGACCCTGCTAGATGACCCGTATCACCCCTAGCATAGCTTCTGAGTTCAGCTAAATTGTGTTTGTGTGTGCTAGTGTAATGGCTGATGCTGTATTGTATTATATTATTTATATATAGGACCATTGGATTATTCTGCGAGACTACAGGAACGGGACATTGGTATTGCCCACTCAGGACCACCAGGCGAGTACATTCTTTGATAGTTTCTTATTTATGATATCCTCTATGTTCATTGTATTTAGTGTGGATATCCATGTTTCTTGACACGATAGTTACATGGATTGGTATATTCGGATCTCGTCATGAGATGTTATTCCTTGTATATGGTGTATCTTGTGCAAGACTTGTTTTATTGATTATCTTGTACATGTACAAACACTGATTCTCGGGAAGACTAGTTATCTTCTTGGGGAATCCCATGCCATAGCGTACCATGGTTGGATCTACTATACCAGTCGGGGGTGGGGAGTAGTGTAGATATGTGATCATACCCTTCAAGTACAAGTCTTGTTTTCATGTTAGTGTTGGTCATACACCGTACGTATGACTAACCAGGCAATTATTCATGTACAAGTTCCCAAGCCAATCACATGTTAAAGCTAGTACTCACATACTTAGTCATTAGTATTCTTGTTCATTGTCATATTGTTCATTCTTGTATTTATTTCCAGTATTTTCTTTATTCTGTATCTATTGTACATGTATATGCATCTTGTATATTTACATCTATTTACTGCTACATAGTTTATATCAATGATTTAGAACTACTATTAGAGATGTACTTCGTTCCATCGTGACTGGAAATAATTTTCCAGACTACGACTTAGAGGACTGGTATCCGATATTTTATGGACCACAGGGAGAGTGGCTGCAGCCTTGGATCTTGTAGTTCAGTTGTGATTCCGGAAGGTCTAGCCGGGATCACTAGTATTTCTGTTAGTTTTTTTAGCAGATTATGGTACCGAATTTGTTTTCGACATACTTTGAGACTTGGATGTTATTGTTTGAGTTAGTTTATTTTGTTTAGACTTGTGTTGCATTTCGATTATTTATTTTTCTTCAATATCTCATCGTGCTTTAGCTTTGTGGTTGAATATTTTTATATTATGTTATGATATATGTGTCTCCTTATGGAGTTGGATATTCGTGTGAGATTGATTAGATAGTGTTGTGACCTAGACAGTGTTCTACCGCCGAAGACCAGATCACAGGATCAGCAGCAGCCTACGAGGTAGACCCAGCGGGCTTGTCATTTCGGTAAGAAGCCAGGTCACCTTTGGAAGAGTAGTAGGGTGAGGCTAGGACTTTGTTTGTACTGTGGCTCTGTGGGACATCGAGTGAAGGATTGTCTTTGAGCTACTTATCTTCCCGGCCAGCGTGCAGCTCAAAATTATAGAGATCCAGTTAGGCCACCTGTAGAACCCTAGATTGCTCAGCACCCGTGGAGGGAGCCACCCTACTAAGACGGAGTATTTGCAATGACGGTCGAGGAGACCGATACTGCAGGTGATGTGTTAGCAGGTTCTGTTCTTTTGCTTCTTCTATTCCATTTTCGTCTGTTTGATTGATTAATTTCTTAGTACCGAAGCTTGTATCAATATTTTTTTGCTAGAATATAGTTAGTAGTACACCCTGGCAGAGACTGCAATACCATGATAAAATAGACCATAAATCACATATTTTATTTTCTGGATTGTATGTTGTATAACTGTAGATAGGATTTTCTTAGACTTGATTATTGGGGGTTTGACTGTAGTGAAGATTAATGAAGAGGTTATGACTAGACAGAGAGAGACAAGGTGCCTTAATTTTTAAGGATACAAATTAATTTAAATAAAGAGCTGAGAATTTAATATGGCAGAATTAACGATTTTGTTAAATCATAGATTTTTATCAAGATGATATGATTGAATTTGTCATTAAATTATAAGGAATTTAAGAAGATTATCATTATATTTATTTGACTGAAAGATATAAATTTAAATTTATACTTAAATATGGTATTTGAAGATTTCATAAGTATTACATCATTGAGTATTGTGCGGAAGAAGAAATCGAGGAATAAGAGCCGGCGTAGTAATTTCACGTACGACGGGGATGATCGAACTCACGGGAACATGTTCGGTGATTATTCCAAATGAACTCGATGAATGGAGTGAATCAAAATAGAATAGACTTGATAATATTTAATTTGGATGATTTTACTAGACAAAAAATAATTACTGCATGAATGGACTTGACTCGATGGATATATAACTTAGAAGGAGTAAAGGTGAAATATTAAGGTATCTCAAATGTGTCGAAGATAACCATAACATTCAAACGTTCTTGTCTTGTGCGAGCGTAACTCTATGCCCGTACATGCGTCACGCCCGGATGAGGACAATTATCCAGCGGGAGCATTGGCGTGATGATCTCACGTCCAACGAGGGTAATCAAACTTATGGGAGACCAAGGCGTGACAACTTAGGGATTGTCTTGACTTTTGGTTCGACACGATAAGACGAAATTGGAATACAAGTGATTAGAAAATGTTTCATTGGATAAGTTAGCCTAGAACCTGAAATAAATCACGCTTGATGGTTTAGTGAACGGATACATAAATCAAGTTAGACGAATTAGAGTTAAACAAAAGGTTTTAAATCAAATCTTGGCTTGGTGGACTAGACTTGGAATGGATAGGGATTCTATCAAAATGTGTTTGGAGGGATAGACTATGCAAATCACTAGGCTTGTCCTGCGTCTCACATATAATAGGTTTTACTCAAGAGACTCGTCTCCCGTGCAAAAGAACATGTTATTGAGTGTAGGGAAATCTGTGCTCGATGTTTAGAAATCTGAGTAAAAACGAGCTTGGATAGAATACTCCGTGCAAATGAATAATGGTTTGACCCTAGGAATTGGGGCAAGCATCGTGCGACAAATTTGCACGATGTATCATATGCTTGAACCTGTACCTATGACCTTGTGAGCTGACCTAACAATTAGGCAGACGATCCTGTGCCCAGTGAATGAAACTACATTACCGATTTTACTATATTGCTTAAATAAGCTATACAACTGGGGCAACAAGACTTAGGGTTAGACTTAGGAACGATAACGAGTGCTAAGTTTGACCCGAACAAATGAATGCTAGTCGGTAAACCGAATAGATCGTGCTTAACGGGTGTGCAATTACTTGATTGCGTTGGAACGGAAAATAATATGGAATTGGATTGAACCCTTGAGATTTTCACAAGTAACTTATCCAATTTTGCTATCTCTAAGTTTGGTTGAATGCATATGTTTGAGGGATGCCTTGAACGTGTGCACAATCCAAGACTTAATGATATATGAAATTTGAGTGCTAAGACTTCGCTATAGCTAAGTTAGTTAACATGCATGTGTTTGAGGGACGCTTCAAATATGTGCACGATCCAGACTCGCGATAGGCCGATCTCAAATTCCAGTGCAAGTGAATATCCACCTGAGCAAGTATAACGACTTGTATAAGTTTGCCTCAGCCCTAGATCGTTAAACAAGATCAATTGAAACGTACTCCGCATTAAGCAACATGTCCCGCGCTAAGGCGCAAATGAGACTGACTCAGCATACACGTGACACAGCGTAAGGAACGGATAGGGGATTATATTCAAAATAGATTTAGTGGTACCGATTGTTACGCTTGGGATAATTTTCATAATATGATAGAAACGACTTTCCCTCAGGAAGTCTCGAGGATGAGACTTTTTTCGAGTGGTGTACGATGTAATACCCCATTCCGCTCAAGCGGACTTCCGGTTCAAACGGCAAAAGTGCAATGTCCCAACCCGCTTTGCTCAGGCGAGAATACTCGTATGAGGCAAAGGATATCCAGACTTGGCTCTTTAAGATTTTGGCTTAGGCTTTCAGAGGCTCGCTCGGAGTATCGCTCAACCGAGGCGAATCATCGCTAAGGTGGGTGGCTACGGTGAACTTCTCTTTGCTTAGCCAGTACACATAAAATATGGAATGATACATGCTAGTCTCTAGGTGAATCACCCCCTTCATGTTAATAAGAATGCAACGCACCTAACTAAGGGAATAATCCCAACTTGTATTGATTATGTTAGAACATGGAAATGAAATATTTCTTATATTCAGACCCTCGCATGCTACCTTTGCCTTATGCAACTGGATCCGGCTATGCCTCGAGTAGAACGATATGAACATTTCTACACTTCCTGTGCACTTCTTTACTACTATACTGCACGACCCTAGACTATGTCACTCGGGAAGTCCCCTTAAGGTTTTACTACTCGGCTTACCTTCGGGCCCGAGCTAACGTGAATGCGTATGAATGCGATGCTTGCATGCTTATAAGTTAACTTGAATGTTGCCTTACCTCAGTATTTGCCACACAAAATTATGTCACAATCAAGAACACTATCGTGTATCGTGCATGCATTCGAGTTAACCAGAAGACTATCAAATAGCTCTTCTGTGCAAATTGAACCTGCAAGTATCCGGGACCGTTAAGTTGCTAAGGTAATCCCCGCACGAGGGAAATGGATCAAGGCAAGTTTATATTTGAATGGAAATTATAAAAAGTTTACATCTGAATGATAACCATATCCAGTTTGCCTCTGAACGAGAATCATATCAATCATATCAGAATTCCAGCTCATGGAGCAAATTCTCGGTTCAGAACAAAGAATCATGGATTATCATATCGTGTTGTAGATTTGGAAGACCAAGACTGCGTGTCGTGGACAACTTGGAATCAAGGGGGATCTTCGGATCTCGTTCCGCGGACGGTTGTCGGGGCACTGGGGCCGATCCGGTCTAGACGAAACTTCTGGTAGTCGTCTGTTTCTGCGGGATGAGTGCAATGCCCATCGTTTTATTTCTTGTACTCTATCCTCGAACATGAGACTACAAACAGTTCCTTTATGTCTACGCCAGCGACAATTGTTCATATCGATAAGCCATCATTGCTTTGCGACAATCCGTGTATGAGTCATTGTATTATATTAAGATAAATCTAAAACACCTGAACGATCATGGTATAACAACACGTGTGCATAAAGGGAACTTGATCATCTTATGCAACACACCTGATAATAAAAGTAACTCATGCATCCGAAACATAGTCTCCTTCACAACACAATGTTTGCATATGCTATTGCTCTGAATGTTTATACATGCTCGTATTTGAAATTAACTTGGTTTGCCTTGCACAGGGAAGGATAAATGGTAAGTCAGTAAGTCTTGTCGCGCCCCGATCCCATAGGGGCCGATCGTCCTCGCTTGGTCCCTACGGAACCGCTTATTCGTCCTCGCTTGGGCGCGATGCCGTGCAAGCCTAAGTTGCGCTTGCACCAGGCACGTACCTGCACAAGACACAAGATAGACGAAAATATACATATATAGGCACAGAGTAAACATGCAGAGAACCAAAGTTGAACACATTTGATAGCACACAAAATACTTTTATTTTATTGAATATTGAAGATTTGTATTACAAAGTATTTGCTTGGCTGAGTTACAAAATATGCCTTAGAAGGCTTACAACTCTTTTTATATTCCCAAAACTAGCCACAACGTCAATTACATTATGCCCTTGTGGTAGGACCAAAATAACCAACACATCTAGCAGAAGAAGAGTAGCCCACTGGAGAGGTAAGCAGCAGAGGAAGCAGCAGAGGAAACAGCACAAACACAGTCCTAGGAAGGGTGCGCACACGCTGATTCAGGTTGAGGATGCTTGCCAAACTCTCACTTCCAGTACCTGGATATTTGCCCACAAATGTGGGTCAGTACTACCACATATACTGGTGAGCGACCGTGGCCAAACTCACCTTAGAAATCCACACTAAGTAAAGCATATGAATCTAGCATTATTAGGTGATCTTTCTGGTTGTCTAGTTTCATTTTAACAATTCATGCAAGGAAACATAGATAATAAATATCGCATATGCATATGATAATCTTACCCACGGCCGAGCGATTATTCCTGCAGCAGACAAACAAGTTAGTCACAATTTATATATGTGCATAAACTTATGTATCGATCTTCTGATGTCATAAATGATAGGTATGCAAGAAGGTAAACCTAGCATGCGCCCTATCTATATGACGGTCCATGGGTCGCCCCATGATTAGCAGTTGGAACATGCAAGCCCATCTCACTAATAGACATATCGCCCCACTAGACCCCCTTACGGGCCGTATACCTCAGGGCAATCCAAAAATCTCTTCCGGACCGAGCGATTCCCAGTGCCCCAGGAATCGTTCGAGAGACAAGACCTTGTGCACAAGTTGTCCAAGACCAATGCATGACATGAAACATCTAACAGATATAACACTACAATGCACAGTTCAAAGAAACGAATACACAATTTTCTATCTCTTATTCTTTTCCCACTTAACACATTTGAAACATAGGGACTTGCCATAATTTGGGTCGAGCAGCATAGGGACTAAGAACATGCAACATAATTGATAGCAAAAGCATAATTCTAATACTTTAAGCATGAAGTTCATTTCTTTAGCTTATCTTTTTAGTGAGGCAACATTTATGAACTAGAGATTCTTTATTAGGCATGCAGACTTAAAGGATTCATCGAAGGGCCTAAGCCACTCACTGAATGAATCAAACGAGAGGATGGGGAAGCCTTAGGCGACGTTCATTCTTTGGTTATGCGTCCTGAAAATGCAACAATACTTGGTTAGCATACTTCAATCTCTTTTCCTTACGATTCGAAAAGAACGCGCAAGCGAGAAAGCGAAATCATGAAAACCAAGTCATTGAAAGCAACTCAAAACACAAAGCAACACAAAACCAACAAGCAAAGCAACCAACAAAAACTCTTGGACTTATTTCAATAGAAGCCGTTCGATTAATTCGAAGGGTTTATTGCACTTCGTCCGTGTTTATTTGGCGGTAAGGTTTTCCCGAGACTCGATTCTTAACCGAGTCGAAGCAGCGTAGTGTTCCATAAGTAACCGTTCGGAGCGGGGCGTTACATACTACCCCACTGAGAAAAAGTTTCGTCCACGAAACTTAAGAGATCAAGAAGGCGATAAACGATGCATCAAAAGATCAAAGGAATGAAACTCACCAACATCGTGCCCACTCTCATCACGCTCAATATTCAACTGATACACTCTAGGCCTTCTTATATGATCAGTTGGTTCCAGAGCAGGACCCGGAGGGGTTTGAGTCTCAGCACCATCTGCTGCCAAGGCCTTATGGGTTGGACAATCACGGATCATATGATCTAATTTTCCACACTTAAAATATCCCTTTGTGATGTGGCAACATGTCTCCTTGGTGTGACCCTGACTGCCACAGAAGCTGCACACTTTCTTGCGGTTTTCACCTGTGTCGGCCTGTTTCTCGGGATCAGCTTTCTTTTCACCATTGTGGTATCGCTTAGCCGGAGGGTTTCGAGGAGCGGGTGCCTTGTCCACAGCACTTTGTGGCATAAATTGCTTGTTCTGTACCGCTGCCTCAAATGCTTGGATGTATGTTTTGCACTCCTGGTTCATAACATCTTTCCTTAGATTATCGTTTAAGCCTTTTATAAACCGATGTGTGCGGGCTGCCTCATCGGGAATCATCGAGCTAGCGAACTTAGCGAGTTTGGCGAATTCTGACTCATAATCTTCGATAGACATGCTCCCTTGCTTAAGTTCGGTAAACTCGTCTTCTTTTCTCTGCCTGACAGCTGGTGGGAGGTAATGTGCAAGGAATGCTTCCTTGAACATTCCCCAAGTGATCCTGCCATCTTGATGCTTGGTGGCAAGGTCTGCTTTCTTGACTTCCCACTAATCGTGTGCACGTAACCGCAGCTGCATATCTGCGCACGCCACCCTCTTATTCGCAGGTATTGAGGCAAAGCTAAACAAGCTCTCCATCTTTGCGATCCAGCCCATCACCTTATCCGGCGTGGTCCTGCCTTCAAACTCCGGAGGGTTCAACTTTAGGAACTCAACGCCTTTAAAGGTAGACTTTCTGGCCGCGCGAGGAGGCTCATTTATTTCCGCTAATCCTGCGCCTTGAGGCATGGTCGGGGCAGTCACAGGTGTTACGGCGGTTCCCGATGCGCCACTATTTGCTGCTAGTGTTGTCACAATCTGCGTCAGGGAGTCAAGCTGCTTTTGTTGTGCCAAGGCTCTAGCATCAGCTCATTGCTGCTGAGCCTCGAATCGTTCTTGTTGCGCAGCATGACGATCGTTTTGATTCTGTAACATTGCAATCAATCTATCCATTTGATCATCGCTCACGCTAGCTGCGCACGATGACTCAGGGTTACCAGCACCTGTTCTTGTCATCTTTGCTGCAAAAGAGAGTAGCTTGCATTAGTCTCATAACTTATTATGGACTTATTGCATGGGACGTTGGGTTTTCATACTCTTAGGGACCTTTCTCACTCGATTTACTTCTTCTAGATTCGAAATCAATTTTTAAAATTTGGGATTTTTGAAATCGCTTGAAAACTTATATCATTTTTGAAAACGATATTTGAAGAGGCCAAAGGCGTTGAACCATGCTCTGATACCACCTGTCGTGCCCCGATCCCGTAGGGGCCGATCGTCCTCGCTTGGTCCCTACGGAACCGCTTATTCGTCCTCGCTTGGGCGCGATGCCGTGCAAGCCTAAGTTGCGCTTGCACCAGGCACGTACCTGCACAAGACACAAGATAGACGAAAATATACATATATAGGCACAGAGTAAAAATACAGAGAACCAAAGTTGAACACATTTGATAGCACACAAAATACTTTTATTTTATTGAATACTGAAGATTTGGATTACAAAGTGTTTGCTTGGCTGAGTTACAAAATATGCCTTAAAAGACTTACAACTCTTTTTACATTCCCAAAACTAGCCACAACACCCATTACATTATGCCCTTGTAGTAGGACCAAAATAACCAACACATCTCGTAGATGAAGAGTAGCCCACTGGAGAGGTAAGCAGCAGAGGAAACAACACGAACACAGTCTTAGGGAAGGGTGCGCACACGATGATTCTGGTTGAGGATGCTTGCCAAACTCTCGCTTCCAGTACCTGGATATTTGCCCAAACGTGGGTTAGTACTACCACATGTACTGGTGAGCGACCGTGGCCAAACTCACCTTAGAAATCCACACTAAGTAAAGCATATGAAGCTAGCATTATTAGGTGATCTTTCTGGTTGTCTAGTTTTATTTTAACAATTCATGCAAGGAAACATAGACAATAAATATCGCATATGCATATGATAATCTTACCCAAGGCCGAGCGGTTATCCCTACAGTAGACACACAAGTTAGTCACAATTTATATATGTGCATAAACTTATGTATCGATCTTCTGATGTCATAAATGATAGGTATGCAAGAAGGTAAACCTAGCATGCGCCCTATCTATATGACGGTCTATGGGTCGCCCCATGATTAGCAGTTGGAACATGCAAGCCCATCTCACTAATAGACATATCGCCCCACTAGACCCCCTTACGGGCCGTATACCTCAGGGCGATCCAAAAATCTCTTCCGGACCGAGCGATTCCCAGTGCCCCAGGAATCGTTCGAGAGACGAGACCTTGTGCACAAGTTGTCCAAGACCAATGCATGACATGAAACATCTAACAGATATAACACTATAATGCACAGTTCAAAGAAACGAATACACAATTTTCCATCTCTTATTCTTTTCCCACTTAACACATTTGAAACATAGGGACTTGCCATAATTTGGGTCGAGCAGCATAGGAACTAAGAACATGCAACATAATTGATAGAAAAAGTATAATTCTAATACTTTAAGCATGCAGTTCATTTCTTTAGCTTATCTTTTTAGTGAGGCAACATTTTGTGAACTAGAGATTCTTTATTAGGCATGCAGACTTAAAGGATTCATCGAAGGGCCTAAGCCACTTACCGAATGAATCGAACGAGAGGATGGGGAAGCCTTAGGCGACGTTCACTCTTTGGTTATGCGTCCTGAAAATGCAACAATACTTGGTTAGCATACTTCAATCTCTTTCCCTTACGATTCGAAAAGAACGCGCAAGCGAAATCATGAAAACCAAGTCATTGAAAGCAACTCAAAACACAAAGCAACACAAAACCAACAAGCAAAGCAACCAATGAAAACTCTTGGACTTATTTCAATAGAAGCCGTTCGATTAATTCAAAGGGTTCATTGTACTTCGTCCGTGTTGATTTGGCGGTAAGGTTTCTCCGAGACTCGATTCTCAACCGAGTCGAAGCAGCGTAGTGTTCCATAAGTAACCGTTCGGAGCGGGGCGTTACAAGTCTCGCCATGTTTCCCCTTATATCGCACGACGTACTACCACATGAGTTAGGCTTATCATATATGCCATGAAACTGATCCTAAGGCAAAACTAGAAAGACAACAAAATAGTTGGTGCACGGAACCTATATTACGTGTTTGGATTTATCGAGCGGGCGAGTAGCCTCCCCGCCAGTGCATTCAATGTACTGATAATCCACCAGATCGTTTGTAGGGTATGGGAGAACCTCGTTCGGTGTCATGCCTCCTTCGTGCGTGCTAAGGCATTGAGTTCATTCTGGAGACTTGGAGCGCTGCATCCAGAACTGAAGCACATATACAAGACATAATGTTGGAACATCGCCTGAATATCGCCTGTATATCTTTCCACAAAAAGTAGCCACTTGGCACGCTTTTACTGTTTTAGAGAGAGAGGCTTGAACGATTTGTAATCTCGGCTATACGTCACCTGTAACACTTGTTTATATCAATAAAGAGTTTATTTTACATTAACTTGAGTTATTCAATGCTTTCGCTATTGTCGACTCAGTGAACTTGTTATCAATCACCTATGGGTTTATAATTCCCCTCCACTCGGACAATTATGTGCGACTCTGTGGCTTAGAACTCTTACCGCCAGCCAATAAACCACGGCCTTGCACGGGCATGGCTCACGCTCGTGCGGTATCACGCCCAGATGGGCCACTAGCGCGTTAATTCTCGTCTAGCGGGGACGGTCGATTAGCCTGCAGAAGATTGGGGCGTTCACTAGTCTCCAATGGTGATTTGGGAAGGAATTGGGATAAAATTTGGTAGAAAAAATGATGTGAAATAAAGGAATTTGGTTAAGGGAAATTCTAGATCTAGATTTGAAATAAAAATAGGAGAGAGAAATTGCCCCCCTCTCTTTAATAGACCGGGCTCCCTTGCCCCTTCCTCAAGCCACTATGTAAAGTCCACTATACCCCTTGGGGCCTCTCATGAAGAAATAAATAAGGAGGGAAGGTTCTAGACTAATAGTTTAATTAAACTAATCATCCTCCTAATGAATGGGCTTCAAAATGGGCTCAATTCTAACAATTAATACATTTTGGTCCATGAGTCTAAACTAACCTACTTAGGTCCACTAACAGAAGTCCAAAATAATATACTAATATCTAACAATAATTAAATAATACAACAAATAATTATCTAACATGCACAATATTTAATTAATTATGAAATGACTAAAATACCCTTTCCTAGAAAATATGGCAGTGACAATTAGGTAGTTAATGGAAGTGAAGGGGTTCTGTCACCATTTGATGTCTGGACATGTGGTCAGATAAGTATTGGTTGGAGTTGCTGTTAACTTCAACAGTAGCATTATCAGTGGTAACTGATACACATTGTTAAGTCTTGACACTCAATTAGGGGATTCGGTTGTGTCAGTAGATTAGGTAAAGTATTAGGTAGTGTATCTTTCCAATTGCAGTAATAATGCGTATTAGTTAGACATACAATAGTTAGTATATTATCTATATGCTAGAATTTTATTGGGATTAGTAGAGGGTATCAATAGTGATGGGTACCAGAGTTTGGAAACTGTATGTTTGTATGTATAGTTAGGTGATGCAGTGAATGGAAGCAAATACAGTGCAGTTCTAACACTGTATTGAGGTGCAGTTAGCTTGTTAGCAGCAGTTAGTAATAGCAGTTAAGAGGGGGAAATCAAGTTCAGGTATTAAGAGTGAGGGGGGTACTATGTATCAGCTATTAGTATGTTAAGTTATGCAATAATTAGTTAGTATCATAAGTGTTAGTTAGTTAGTTAGTTAGTTAGTATCGGTTAAGTGTATTAGAAATCAATTAGTTGTGTCAGTACATGATATACATATAGGTTAGTATATATAGAATGAGTTACCAGTTCTACGTTAGTAGTATCAGTTAATTTTTATACTATTAGTCAGTAGAAGTTAGTAGGTTAGAGTATAATATAAGTTAGTAGATGTTAGTGAATACCTGGAAGTTAAGGGGGTTCAGTTGTCTAAGTCTGAAACTGAATCAAATGATGTGCAGTCACTACATTGGCAAGGTTGGCTGATGCCTGCGTTCAGGGTGTCTCGAAACTACATGTTTTAGTTAGTTGATTAGTTAGCATTTGGTATTATAAGTTCTAGTTAGTATAGTTGTGTTAGTTAGGAAGTTCGTATTAGTTAGATAGTTAGTTAGTTAGTTATATACTAGCTAGTATATGATACCTAGAGTATTTTAGTATATAGGTATTAGTGTTATTGGTTAGCTTAGCTAGTTAGAGACCAAAACCTTAGCTTGAACCAAGAAAATTAGTATATGACCTAGAAAAGACTTAGAAAGCATGATTAGTGCATCTTTTAACTCTTTCTTCTCATTTACACCAATTAATATAATTTTCCTAAATAGGATTGTGTGATACCAGCTTGGACATTGAGAGACACATTTGCTCTGGACCAGAGGCGAGTACATTTCTCTATTAGTTTTTATTTTATGATAGGGTATATATTGCATGTTCTAAAACTGTATACTAGATTCTGATACAGTGGTTACACGGACTGGTACTTTATGGATCCTGTCAAGGGACGTTATCCCCTACCATTTTCAGTAGAAAATCTTTTACATGTATTTCATCGTGTGTATCGGGTATTGATTATCGTGCACTTCATGTTCACACACTACTCGTGTTTAGTGTGCCTATATTCGTGTTTGTGACGTTTATTGATTGCATCCTTGAGTATTAGTTGGGGACGGGGGAGTAGGAGTTGGTTATGTGATCAAGCCCAAGTGGATTCGTGTACATGTTGATTATATATCACACATGTAATCGAGTTACCATATTGTATTCGTGTTCAACACAAACCGATCAAATAATGAACTCGTACTCTGTTACGCCCCAGACCCAAAATACATAGGACTAGGAATATGTAAGCTTGCCAACCGTATATACATGAAAACTCCAATATATAGAAACCATACATATACGTACATTGTTTTATGAATAATAATTCAGAAGTGGTATATAACTTCACAAGTCACAGGCAATACTAATCTCATCCACAAAACTAAATAAAAATATATAGCCAAATATGGCAAGTACCAAGTAGGAAATAGTCGAGAAGAACTAGTTGTCGGGTGGAGACAAATCCACTACCAACTAGAATGTGAAGGACAACAAAATAAGTACATTATCTAGTATCAAGAAGCTTTAAGGAAAGACCTCCCCGAAAGAGGAAGTAGCCAGTCCTAATTCGTGCTCCTGCAAATAATTATGATCTTCTATACCTGGAAAGGGTGCCAGGTCCTGAGAGGGACATAACAAGTACACAAGAAATTGACATGCATAAAAGTAAAGTAGTAAACATTAAATAGGGAAACTAAACCACCTATGTGATATGCACTCGAGATATCTCCAATGGCGCATGAGGGGTGGGGGAATAGAAGAATAGTCGTCCCACCCGGCGTTCCGTAGAACTTGGGAGTTACACAATTATACCATTTTTACAGTACAGTAAGAAACATAAATCTCATACGCTCACTAGCTGATTCTTCCCTCCCAATGAACTATCTGAACCGTATATGTGGTGCAGAAATAATGTAACGACATCAAATAATATCTTGAAAACAAAACCAATACCAACTACTAACACAAGACTCGAACTCTCGTACCAATGATCAGTCGACATGCTAGTCCATGCACTCTCTCACTCAGATAGTGAAAGTGTTTAAAATAGTATCAAGTCAGAAGTTACAACGTAACTTTATAACATACCGGATAAGTCAACTAATTCTAAGATGTGTGCACATATCTAGCAAAATAAAAACTAGACATAATATAAACTGAACAATACAATCAAGCAAGGTGTACTTATCTTCCAAGCCAAGCTGCGAGCACAACAAATCTAGTCTAGAGATATCCACAGAAACGTCTCGAACACCTACCAATTATATTATTATCTAGTTAATACTCCTACGTTGATTGCACATGCAAGTTACTCCACACCAAAATATTACTAACCATCAAACATTATCAAAAACCATTTAAAAAATATTATTTAATAAAAAATATTAATTATGAAATTTATTGGAAAAATAAGGTTTTTAGTAATAGGGTCGTCTCCTATAAATTCTATGAGTCCAAAACCAAGTAAAAACTAAAACTAGGTCATAACGGGTTACCTAATAGTCACCAAAAATTAATTTTTGACAAATATGTAAATCTGAAATAATACTTAAAAAATCAGAAATAAAATATAATAATGTAATTTTAAATGCTAAAAATATCTATTTTTGGTCGGGGTTTAAGTCTAAAACTTTCGGGGTCAAGTTTTGTAAAAACTATGTCAACTTGCTATATAAAACACCTAGAATTCTAATTTTTATAAATAAAAATAAAATCTGAATAAATATAGTAAAATCAGTAATAAATACAACAAATACTATTTCTTTTATCTATTCAAAAATAATTAGGGTTTTACCATCTACAAGTTGATAATATTATGGTTGGCAACCAAACTTTGCTAGTTGTCACGACCAGCACCTGGATTTTCTAGCACGAGTACGTGGTTACGCCTAGCCTACGCCGCAGAATCAGTGGTAGAACGCTGTCTGGGTCATTTCTAACTATCTGACATCTCAACAATATAATATGGTACCTGTCAATCATCTCAACTCCAAACGGAGGAGCAATATGGTATCTCACAAGTATAACTAATCTCAATCATAAAACAAACTAAGGAATAATAATGCACGAATGGAATAGCGAAGGAAAGAAATAAAAATACAATCCATAATCTGAAATAATATACAATTTATGAATCCACCAAAAGAATAGTCTAATACAAGCCAACACAAATATACCTAGACCTCATCGGGCTCTACAACTAAGTCCTCCTGGTCTATAGGAGTATCCTCTATAGGTATGCCGTCCTGCGGACCGTAGAATATGGGACATTGCTCTATAAGCCAATCATCTAGAAAAATATATCTAGTCAGGATTGGAGTGAAGTACATATCTCTGAAATCAGTTTCAATAACATAATCGAGCATATAAAACAGATATAGAAATAAAATATAAGATCACTAAACAAATGAAAGATGAACAATAGATATACAAGTAATGTACGAGAATATAGATCAAGAATATGATAAAGTAACTACAATCTAACTAATGTGCCTCAGAATACAAGTTTATTATATGATCGGATTGGGTGAACATGATTAGGTAAGAGGATTGCAAGTGAGGTATGTAACCAGAATGTACAAGATGTAACAATGGGGCTTTGATCACATAATTAACTCCTACTCTCCCACCCCAACTAATACCGATGGATCCAATCACGACACACTACGAATGTAAAATATAACCACTGAACACGAGTAGTGGGTGTACACGAATATCATAACCACCGAACATAAGCTTTGGGTATACACAAATAAGCATATTGAACACGAGCAGTATGTGAATACGAAATATAATCAATACCCAATATACACGATGATATATATATACACGAGTACCCGCTGAAAACGGTAGGGGATAACATCTTCTTACGGGATCCATATAGTACCAATCCGTAAAATCACTGTGTCGGGATCAAGTATACAATTCTAGAACATGCATATATATAATATTATGAATTAAAAACTATCAGAGAAATGTACTCGCCTGAAATCCTGAGCAAGGTGTGTTTCTCGAAGCCGAAGCTGGTGTCACACAGACCTATATATGGTACGTTGCATCAATAAAAGGTTCTAGAATAAAAATAATCCAAGTTGATGCAATTCTAGGTCAATAAGCCATTTCTAGGTCAAACCAATAAAATCTAGGTTGTAAGAGTCTAACAATAAGTCATAAGTCGATACACTATGAAACTAAACTATACTAACTAAGTTGGGATACTAAAAGGCACTCAAAAATCCGTATCCTAAGATACGCAAGTTTATTTATATGAAAGTAGTGTTTTAGATATATATATATATATATATATATATATATATATATATATATATATATACAAGTCAATATACTTAATACTATATCAAAACAATGAAAATATGATACCTTGGCCTTGCACCAATGCGTATTATACTTATCTCGATACCCAAACTCAATACCTTTGGTATCGACCCAATACCCTGGTATTACCTTGGTATCCTAAGATAATCCAAAACCTCTACATAGCTAATGCATAAATATAAGACCTCAAACACTAGCTATATGAACTAACACTATAATATATATATATTAATATGCTATAAAACTAACTATAATATAATGCTCAAGACTAACTATCTAATCAATACAATACCACACTAACTAATAAAATATATATACATAAATAGCTAACTAACTATATATAAAGTATATAACTAACTAACAAATAAACAACTAACTAACTACTTAAATAACTATTAACTAACTCTTTCTAATAGGCTACTAGCTAACTAACTATAATACCAAAACCCAAACCCAAGTGAAACTATACTAACACTACACTAAAATCTGACTGAACATGAGGATACCTGAAGCTTGGATGTTACCATGGATACCTATTGTTTCTGATTCTGATACTGATACTTGTTCACTGCTCCTTGTTGTGCTGCCGAGTGCAGCTGCACTAAATATGTTGTGCCCCAGCAGCAAGCTACAGTTGCCGAAGCCTCCTGCACATGCTTGTGCAATGGCTTACTGCCCGAGTTGCTGCTACCTCTTGTGTATGCTGCTATGCACAAGGTGCTGCTCACCTTCAGTTCAGCCCAGGCCTCACCTTTCACTGTGCTGCACAGCTCTTCAGTCACTGCCCATCAGGGATACTTTGCAAGCCCAAGCTTGCTGCAGTGGATGCGCAGTTCGACTGCACCCTGCAGAGGCTGCATAACCCGAGCTACTCTTCCCCCTTGCACAGCCACACACTCACACACATGCCACAAAAACACTAATGCACATATACACACACATTCCTATATGGATATAAATATATATATATACCAATATATATATATATATATATATATATATATATATATATATATATATATATATTTATATATATATATATATATATATATATATATATATATCAAGCTATCACTCTATATATGTATATACAAACACAACTACCTATAGATATATATATATATACTCACACATATATAATCAAACACGCACACACACAGACTATATACAAGTATATATATATATAATATATACACACATAGACACACACATATACACAAACTCATATACACTATTATACATATATATATATCATATAAATATCATATAGATATATAAATAAACATATACGTATATGAAAGGGAGCAAAACAACAAACACGTGGAGTGCACCGCACCCGTATCATACTAATTATATGATATGCTTGCCATACGGCTCCAACACACAATCAAACGCATCTAGGAGAACACGAGCAAGTCTAATACACTAATTATGAGCAATACGTATAGTAATTAGAGTATCTACATGTTCGTGTCATAATGTGATATGTACAAGGCCCCGTGTCAGAGGAAAAGCCCAAAAATCAACCTGTTTTGTCAAATTGACAAGATACGGCCAACACGTATCCAATTGTGGATACGACACTAGTCACAAACAAGCAATCATATGTTAATTTGACCTATTAAGCCCAATGACAAACATCACATGTGACAATCTCAGAATTCCCTCAAAATTGGTACCAAAATGCACACAACTTCCACCGTAGGTCTACGATGAACCTAAAACTAATTTCTATGGGTAGCCTATGCATGTGGGTTGATTTTTCATGGTTAAATCTCAGATCTAGATTCTATTAGAAGGAGGAAAATTAAAATATATCTATTGGGAGATGGATTCCCAATAAAAAGTTCCCAAATGCAAAGTAGCTTCTCTCCTTATAGATCTTGGCCTCCTCCTCCTTGCTTCTTGCTTCCTTCTTGTAGATCCTTGATGTAAAAGCCTTAATGAATAATTTGAGAAGGAATTTGTGAAGAATTGGTGGAGGAATGATGAGGGAATGAAGGAAATTGGAAGAGGAAAGAATGTAGGTCTAAAGAATTGGGAATTGGTGAAGTGAAATAATTTCTCTCTCCTCCTTACTATGACCGGCCATATACCCCGCTCCCAAGCTATGTGAAATATCTCAATTACCCCTTGGGGCCTCTCATGAAGAAATTAATTAGGGAGGGAAGGTTCTAGTCTTATGGTTACACTAATTAATCCAACCTCCTAATCCATGGGCCTAATTCATGGGCTCAAACTAAACCAATCTAAAATATTGGTTCATGCATCTAATAAAATAGGTTAGGTCCACTACACAAGTCTAAAACAAATCTACAACTAGCAATAAATAAATGATACAATAATAATTAATTATGTATACACAATATTTAAATACAATACATCCTAAAATTAAAATTACCCATGTCAATTACTAAACTACCTTGAATAAAAATGTGAGGGTGACAATCCTACCCACCTTAGAAAATTTTTGTCATCGATATTAAGGAAGAAACTAACTATCAAAAGCAAACAATATAATGCAAAAAAAAATTATATCTCACGGCTCGAACAGATATGGATATCGCTCGCGCATCTTGGTCTCTCGCTCCCAGGTACTCTCTCCTGGCGAGTGATGCCTCCATGCGACACGTACCAAAGGAATCATCTACTTTCAGCACCTTCTCTTATCGATCCAAAATCTCTATTGGCTGCTCTAGATAGCTAAGAGTAGGGCCCACCTTTATCTCCGAGTGATCCAACACATGATTGGGGTCTACCATGTACCGTCTCAGCTGTGACATAAGAAACACTTTATGCACTCCCTCCAGTGCATGTGGCATCGACCTTCTCAAGAATACTGAAAGGTCTGATGAATCGCGAACTAAGCTTGTTGTCTCCACGAAAACGGATCGTGCCACATGTCAAAAAAATCCCTAAGAAAAACAAAATGCCAACCTAGCACAAAACATAACCTTAGCACTCTAACAAACAACAATCAAACATAAATAAAATAAAACTAAAGCTATACCTCAAACTCCAAAGGTCTCCGGTGGCTATCGGCCCAATGTCGTTGCCTGTCCTGCGCCACTCGAAGTCTGTCCATGATAAGCTTCACCTTCTCTGCTACATCCACTACCATCTCTGGCCCCAATAAAGCTCTGTTACCAACATCATCCCAGGACAACAGAGTATGGCATCTTCGTCCATACAATGCCTCGAATGGTGATATCTTAATATTGGCTTGGTAGTTGTTGTTGTATGAAAACTCTACCAAGTGAAGTTAATCCTCACAAGAATATCCAAGATCTAAAACAAAGGTGCGTAGCATATCCTCGAGAGTCTGAATAGTCCTCTGTGACTGTCAGTCAGTCGGAGGGTAATAAGCGGTACTGCACTTTGTAGAAGCATGAAAAATACGCTGGGGAATCATACGCGTAAAACTCTCGACATGCAGGAAGCCCGCGTAAAACAGAGCTCCAGCACTGGGTAGCATGAAACATGACTACCGAGCCATTGGCGTACAGCAAAGCTTCAATGCTATTCAGCATAAAATATGCAGAACAACCCGCGTAATGCAGTATTTCCAGACTGCTTTGGCGTAAAAAGGTTACTACATCGCCACTTCGACGTAAAACCCGTCTGCTTTTAAAGCAACGGGAAGTTGTATGAGGAACTCTTCGTATTCCTTGAATGAACCTGTCAGTAGAAGCAGTGAACCTGACTCCTGACAAAGAGTACTGTACGACGATCGAGAGGACGACTGTAATGATGATTCTATACAGGGCCCCAGACTGTCGTTTAGTGACATAATCCTTGATATATGACATCGTTTACGCATTCAAGGAATACACTTCTATTTTACACAGGCAAAGAAGAGCTTTTACGCTCAGGAAGAGGCAAAACTAACCGCCACGTCAAAAGCTGTTCTTCGTACAGAACTCGAGGCATGTCTCTGCAGTTAATGCGCGAGATGGGGGCAGATCTCTGCATTTAATGCACGAGATTTGGTTCTACTTTCAAAAGACTGGGTGAGCTATAATTAGGGCTAATACGTCCACATCACCATCCCCGCAAATTACGCCAACCTGGCTATTTTCAGCTATAGGAGCACGCTGTACGCTATCTCCTTGAAATACGTCGACCTGGCTATTTTTCAAACTATAGGAGTACGCCGTATGCTATCTCCTCGAAATACTCCAACTCAGGTTATATTTGCAAAGGTGCGTGATAAGGCTATCTGGCCCAGAATACACTCAAAACCTCAGTCAAAGAAGGATAACTGGCTATCTTTACGCGGGTAACCTATTCATGCAGCATCAAGCTTTACGCAGAAGTTGGCTTCTACGCTAACATGGAAGAATTTGGCTTCTACACCAACATGACAGATACTGGGCTTCTACGCTAACATGACATCTGTCTTGGTTTTTACGCCAACTTGACAACTACTCGGCTTCTATGCCTACTTGGCTTTTATGCCATCAGAACAGCTATTTGGCTTTTACGCCAATGAGACAGTTATTTGGCTTTTATTCTAACCATCTCTATGCGAGGGGCAGTTATCTACATGGCTTGTATGTCGTGATCTTCGATGAGCAATTATATGCATTACGTCATAATGGGACACGTATCATACGCCAATTCAAGAGATCTTTTATACGTGGATAGCAGTTATTATAACCGCCGCATAAAAGGTACAACTCTCTCCGCTGTTCGATTTCTACGCCGATTGTAGCTAAACTCTATAAATAGAGACTTCCAGCCACAGAGGTCTGGGGGGAGGTCAAGAAAGAAAAAAGGGTCGAAAGGATCGGAGATTTGTCAAGGAAAGTGAGTATATCCAGAGAGTGTTGATTGACTACTTTGGTAACGAGAGTTCAATCCCTCCTGCAGTCTTTGAAGCTCCTTTTTTGTCTTCTATAGCACTTCTTCATCATCATGTGGTCCAAGGGATAAAGTGATCGACCGCAGATCAGACTCCTATAGCAATATTTCCCCAAAATTAAATTTTTGGACTTAACATACTCGTATAGAATTAATTGTACTTCTTTTTCTTGTTTGCAAACCAAAGAAAGGGTTTTGTACAAACCTAGTTTCAATTTTTTCGTTTATTATCAAACACAAGATGGCGACTCTGCTGGGGACTACTTTCTCATCTAACGAGAAAGCCATTGCTCAACACGATGCTGTATCCGTAGGATCAACGAAGAAGACCTTGGTCGTCTAATTCGACCAATCGGCTTACGAAGACATGCTTCGAGCAGGGGATAGCTCTCATTCCATCTCTGTCCAAGACAACAGAAAATTACGTAAAGTATGGATGCCCTAGACATTCTCTACCATTCCTGCGGACTCTCTCTCTCTCCAACCAAAAAGGTTGTAGCATCGCTACCTGTGCGCCCCGTGCGTAAAACTTTGTCTCCTGTCTATGACGTGGCAGACAAAGCTTCTGGCAATGCCTCAGTGCCAATCCAGAAGTCTACTCCGTGCCATACGCATAAAACTCTGTCTCCCGTCTGTGACGTGGCAGACAAAGCTTCTGGCAATGCCTTAGTGCTAATCCAGAAGTTTACTCCGTGCTCTGCGAATAAAACTTTGTCTCCCATCTATGACGTAGCAGACAAAGCTTTTGGCAATGCCTTAGTGCCTATCCAGAAGTCCACACTGCACCCCGCGCGTAAAACTCTGTCTCCCGTCTGTGACGTGGCAGACAAGATTTCTGATAATGCCTTAGTGACAATTCAGAAATTCCAAATGCGCCCCACCATAAAAATATATCTTCCCTCTGTGAAGAGGCAGATGGTCCTTGCAATCACCGTAAGGGAAAACAAGTGGCAAATTTCCTGACCTCTCGGCTTTTACTCAATCAAGAGAAGAATCTGCCCGCTCTTCAGATTACGCGAGATGCTAATGGTCGATTGAGGACTTCCTCAATTTTACGCCAACTTGTGCAAAGTTCCAGATTACACCAGGATAAGCCCTTCAGCGTAAATAAGGCCCAGTTTGTAGATATATATGCTCCTCATGGATCATGTGCTACTCACATGGCTGAACTGTTGTATTCGTATGGTATGGAGAGAGTTATGATTCCCAATATCCGTGCTCCAACTGATGTAAAAAGGCAGAATAAGCCTTCTTCTTCTTCTGTTAATCCTCCTGACTTGCGTAATTTCTTGATCCAGAAGTGCAAAGATAGGAGATCTTCTAACATGTCTATTATACCCCCTAGGGAGCATTGTTGTAATATTCATAAAGTTATAGTTAACTACTGTTGTTCTAAGGCAAAACGGTCAGTTTTCGACCGGTTGAACTACTATTTGTCTTTACCGGAAGAAGAGCCTACGTTCGCATCAGTGAACATGGCTTCACATATTTCTAGAGGAAGGTCAAATTCAAGACATCATCCTTCTAAAACTCTAAGACAAAGGAGATTCAACAGACTCACTCCTTGAGAATATTAAAGCTGGTGTGTTTCGAAACACCCGTTCGAGGTTACGACAACTGGCTTCATATTCTTCTAATTCTGACACTGGGGGTCGCCAGTTTCCCGAATTGGATGCTGAAAGTATAGACTCGATCTCTATAGAGACCTATACTAACCCTTCAATGACATCTAGAGAAATGGGAGTCTACGCCATTGGAGATGAACGCGAAGAGGCTTCCCCATCAGGAAGTACTGAGCAACGTATCACTCTATTGGAGACATCACTGAAAGAGATGCATTCCATGATGGAGAATATGCACCAGATGATGCTGACTCAACATACAGCTGCTATAGCTCAAGCATTGGTCCCTCCGACTCAAATACGTGTGGGGGTGGATCTACCACCATCCAATACGAACCAGGAGCCTGTTCTTAAATCAAGAGTCAGCAGCTCCTCCACTTCCTAACTCGGAGAATGTATTGCCTCCTGTTGGAGTTACGATACAACTAATCTCTCACCACTCTGCGGTCCCTTTACTAGCTGAAGACCCGATGCAGGCAGTGCGGGAATTGAAAGCCAAATTTGATGCCTTGAAGCATAAGGATCAGCTCAAGAAGTTGGGAATCAACCAACTATACCCAGCTATCTGGGACGAGATCCCTTCCCACCTAAATACAAACCATAGGCTATGGTTTTGTTTGAGGGAAAGACGTCATCGAGCCAGTACATGAACTACTTTACAATGATGATAGTGTTGTTGCAAGGGAATGACGCCCTTCTCACTCGAGTGTTTAAAGGCTGTCTGTCTGGAGTGGCCTATCAGTGGTACCATAGTCTTGCGGACAACTGTATTACTTCCTTTAAAGATTTCAAAACTCTGTTCTTCGTTCGATTCTATAAAAGAGGGATGGACATATCTATGTCCTCGCTCATCGAAGTAAAGTAGAAGGAGAAAGAGAACGTTCATACTTTTATTGAATGTTTTCGTCAGGCCACTTTGCAGATGCCTCCCGGAGTTCCAGATTCTGCCTTGGTGGACATTTTCAGGAAGAACCTTCTTCTATTGATCTCGGTGTTCACAGGACCATATCAGTTCCATGATTGGCCCTCATTTATCATCTCAGCGGTAGCCGCTAAAGACAACACTCGGAAGGCGCATGACATTGGAATCCTGATCTCTACCTCTGATAGAGGGAAGAGGTCATCCTCCAATAGTGACCATCCTCGTGGTTCCAAAGGAAAAGAAGCTCCGGCGATCAATACGATCAGGAAAAATACTCCGGCAACCACACAGACGAAACCTGGGACTTCTAGGCCCATCGAAGAATACTCTTTTGACGAGACGACATTCCAAGCATATTCGATTGTCTAGTCAAAAGCGGCAAGCTCACCCTCCCCGAGGTAAAGCGGCCTAATGAAGTCGGCAGTACCAATAACCCTAAGTACTGTATTTTCCATAGGTACATACATCATCCCACAAAGGCGTGTTATGTACTAAGGAGGAAAATCCAGGAGTTGATCGACGCCAAGGCCATCACTCTGCGTAATAGCGAGAAGACGGTTACTGCCAACATGATCTCTCTCCAATTCGATAATCTGCCTCCTCAAGAAGTTTCGGATAGGGTTGTACCTATTTCCCGGACAATGATGAACATCGTTAATCTTCCTCCGGCCAGGGGTCAAAATCATGACCTGGTACCCCCTAACTACCCAGCGTGGTGAGATTATGTGGGTTCATCCTGATCTGGTGTCAGAGATCGAGAAAGAGACTCAAGCTGCTAAGGCTAAGTCTAAAAAGAACTCGAGGAGTAAACCATGCCATATGGTTGCAATATCCTCGATATCAGAAGAAGAGGCTTTGGCTACCGGAACCCGTTCAGGGAAAACCTACCTCAAGGAATATGGAGGAAATCAGGAAGATGCAACGGCAGACACTTCAGCTGCCATACTTCCAGAACCTGAACCTATCATACCAGAGGCGGGTCCTTCTAGACCAACATCGGCGGACAAGGGCAAGCAAAAAGAAGTGTGTTTTGATAAACCTTTGAAGAATATTCAAAACAATGGTTTAAAAAACCATATAACTTTGACATCCTGGCCCAATTGACTATTAACCCGGCCAGACTGTCCATTTTCGAGCTACTCAGGCTTTCCAAAGACACTCGTCAAGCCTTGAGTGAAGCGTTAATGCAGGCGGATGTATGCTTGACTCAGCTTAAATCCCTCGATAAAGAACCTATGCCAGGCCCTCAATGTCATAGTGTGATGGAAGTGGTCCCTAACATCACTTTTACTCAAGATGATATGCTGTTGAAACATAACAAGCATGACAGGCCCCTCTATTACACCGGGTACGTCGGTTCCATGGAGGTAGACCAGATTCACATAGATCCGGGATCATCGATCAGCATTATCCCTCATAGTCTGCTCAGACCGCTGAGGATTCCTACCAGCGAACTGGCTTACACCACCACTATAATCGTGGGCTTCAACGCCAAGAAAAGTAAGCCGTTGGGAAAGATTCGTCTAAGGATGCAGATTGGGGACCTTAGATCAGTGGCTACATGCTACGTCATCGATTCGGAGGTATCCTACAATATTCTGTGGGGCAGACCATGGATCGACGATCATAACATTATTTCTTCGACTCTACATCAATGCTTCAAATATGTAGACGCCCAAGGAACGGTAAAAACGGAGTTTGCTGACCTTAACCCGTTCAAAGGAGTAGAGTCCTACTATTTCGATGCTATGTTGTACACCTAAGACTACATGAAGGAGGTGTCAGGTAAGACAGAAGAGGAATCCCACCGGGAGCCAGAAGAACCCTCTGCTGAGCAACCCCTATCGATCCAGGTGAAAGGATAGAATACCCGTCCGAAAGTCATGGAACCCATGGCTATCCACTTGAACAAAACCAAATCAGGAGGAGGAAGTGATCCCCTAGTGATCACTTTGAACCAGAAGCCTCCACCTTTGGTCATCAACCTCCGGCGTAACAAGAAGCCGACTGATGTAAATACAATCGAGAACGTGGTTTTTGACGATAATAAATACAGAATCTATAGCATAAAAATCAAGAATTCTCTCCCCATAACAATACAGAATCTATAGCATAAAAATTCTTGGAAGCTATAGACTCCTATCATCCATATGTGTGGGAAGTAGCATCAATATCTAATGTCATCACGACATATTGGCCACATGAATATTCTATCTTTATTGTCCCACCTACTCGTAGCATTCAATATCCAATAGTCTTCGGCCGCATGCACAACAAACCGAATGTACAAGAAGATTCCCACGAGTCCGATGTTGGAAAAATGCAAGCTCACAGATATAGCCCACAAGCTTTGAAGATTATGCAAAGTATGGGTTATAACTTGAAGCTGGAACCAGGTCTCAACTGTGGGAAAGGCAGACTAATGCCGTTGCACAGTGATCCCTACTGTCAACGAGCTCATTTTAGGTTAGGGTATACCACCTATTTTATAACTTCTGAGTCAAGTGAGGATATCTTTTTCTCTTTCCAAGATGGCTCGTCGTCCTCTGGCTCATATGCTGATCTCGAACGAGCATTATCAGTAAATACGGTATTGACAGATTCTCTCGAAGCAGATGAACAAGGATCTGAACCATTTGAAAATGACTCCTGGGCCCAGCAAATGGATACACAATGGGAACTTAGGTTCGAGCAGAGAGAACCGCCCACTGAAGATAATGTTATCCAAATTAATGTTGGGGATGAACTTTCACCAAAGCCGATATTTATCAGAAACAAACTTTCTGAAGGTGAAAGGGAAGAAATAATCCAGCTGATAAAAGAATATATCGATGTCTTTGCGTGAAATTATAAGGATATGCCAGAACTTGATCCTAAAGTGGCTACCCATAAGCTCAACAAATTGCCCAATTCAAAGCCTGTAAAGCAGCACCAACGCCGGTTCCGCTCGGATATGATGAATGCCATTTAAGCTAAAATCAAGAAGCTGATAGCCTGTGGGTTCATCCGGGAAGAACAATATCCGGACTGGGTCGCCAATGTTGTCCCGGTCATGAAGAAAAGCAGAAAAGTGCGTGTTTGTATCGATTTTTGAGATCTGAATGCGGCCTGCCCTAAAGATGAGTTCCCTCTTAAAATTACAGACGTCATGACTGATAATACGTACGGTTTTGAGCGTATGTCTTTCATGGACAGATTCTCAGGATATAATCAGATTAAGATGAATCCTAAAGATGAGAAGCATACTGCCTTTCGGACACCATTGGGGGTATATTGCTATACGGTTATGCCTTTCGGATTGAAGAATGTCGGAGCTACGTATCAACGAGCTATGAGTAACATATTCCATAAGCACTTAAGCAAAACGGTAGAATGTTACGTGGATGATATAGCTGTCAAAAGTTGCCTCAAGGATAATCACATCCAAGACTTGAAGACAGTATTCGAGTTGATGCGACAACATCAACTCAAAATGAATCCTACAAAGTCCTTTCTTGGTATATCCAGTGACAAATTCCTGAGATTTGTCATTACCGCTAAAGGCATTCAAGTGGACCCTGATAAAGTGAAGGACATCTTAGAAATGCGACCACCCCATAATCTGAGGGAACTCAAGGGATTTCAAGGTCGTCTGGCTTATATCAGGAGATTCATATCCAACCTCTCTGGGAGATGTCAACATTTTTCTCGCCTCATGAAGAAAGGTATGTCCTTCGTATGGGACGAAGCCTGTCAGCAAGCGTTTAATGCTATTAAATGCTACCCCACTAATCCTCCAGTTCTGGTGCCTCCTGTCATAGGAAGACCATTTTTGCTGTATGTTCGAGCAATGGATTATTCTTTAGGACCTCTCCTCGCACAGAAGAACGATGAGGGTCATGAACAGGCTATCTACTATTTAAGCAGGATGATGGTCGGAGCTGAATATCGGTACAATCCAGTAGAAAAAGAATGTTTGGCCCTAATGTTCGCCATTCAGAAGATGCGACATTACGTCACAGGCCAAACTATTTATATCATCTCTAGAATCAATCTTCTTCGGGTATTGATGAACAAGCCAAGTGTTCTTAATTCGCGACTCGCAACTTGGGCGATGTTATTAACACCGTATGATATGGTGTATGTCCGGATTTCGAAAACCTCTAAACTATACAAAGATATTCCCAACGAAGTTGCAGAATGTAATTCCGCACTGGAAGGTGATAGCTGGCAGTTATTCTTTGATGGTGTCTCCAGGACTGGTCCCAAGAGAAATATGGTTTCAGGAGTAGGAATTGTCCTGGTCACTCCTGATAAACTCGTTATCTATCGAGCATATTCTTTTAGCGAACCCTGCTCTAATAATATGGCAGAGTATAATGCCCTGCTAATCGGGCTACAAGTCGCTAAAGAATTGGATATCGAATACCTGGAAGCTTTTGGTGATTCTCAGCTGATCGTCAATCAGGTCAGAGGAATATATGAAGTCCGCAATCTAGACCTCATTCCTTATCACCAAACAACGATCGAGATAGCCATGTCTTTCAAAGGGTTCTTCCTAGAGCACGTCCCTCGATCTTAAAATTTGGAAGCTGATGCCCTGGCCAGCCTAGCCGTAGATCTAGCTATTCCTATAAGAAGGCTGAATTCGGTAGTCCTTCTTAACAGAGATTTATTTTGTGTGAAAAATAACTTTCACATAGAACGCAGCTACGCTGTAAACACGGTTCCTCCTAAGAGAGACTAGAGAAGTCCCTTTATAGACTTCGTAGCATACGGAATCTTACCAAAGGATCCTAAAGAAGCAGTATCCATCAAAAGGCGATCATTACGCTTCTATTTTGATGCGTCTTCACAATGTTTATATCGCCGAACATACGATGGACTGCTATTACGATGTCTCTCCGATGATGATGCACAACGGATTACCCGTGAAGCTCACAATGGTGTATGTGGAGCACATCAACCCGGTCCTAAGTTACAGGATCGTATCAGGTGGATGGGCTACTACTGGCCTACTATGATCGCAGATGCAGTAAAATATACAAGACAATGCAAAGCCTGTCAAGTTCATACAGTTTTTATACATCAACCTTCTGAATATTTACATCCTACGATTGTATCATGGCCTTTTGAAGCATGGGGTATGGATATCATTGGTCCTATTCACCCGTCTTCTTCTAGAGGACATAGGTTCATATTGGCCAGACGGATTATTTCTCCAAATGGGCGGAGGTGATCCCTCTTGCTGAGGTGAAGGCATCCAACGTGATCAGCTTTATCAAGCATCATGTCATCTATGGCTTTGGGATACCCCAAAGGATAATTGATGACAATGAGCCTCAATTTATCAGCCAAGTGTTTCACAGATTTTGCGTAAGAATCGGATACAAAATATGGCCTCTACTGCATACAATCCTGCTGCTAATGGTTTTGCGGAAGCTTTCAACAAAACCATCATCAAACTCTTGAAAAAGTTCATTTCTTCGAACAAAAGAGATTGGAATGAGAAGCTGAGAGAATATCTCTGGACATATCGCACAACGGTACGAACACCGACGGGTTGCACCCCATTCTCATTAGTCTACGGGTGTGAAGCAGTTCTCCCGATTGAAATCCAAATTCTATCACTCAGAATAGCAGTGGCTAATGAGTTGACTCAGGAAAATAGTGATCGACTACGGCTTCAAGAGCTAGAAGGATTAGACGAGAAATGCCTTCAAGCTCAACAACGCATTGCGTTCTACCAGGTACGCATTTCCAGAGCTTTTAATAAAAAAGTGAAGGAAAGGGTGTTCAAGATTGGCGAGCTAGTTTTAGCTGTGAAGAGGCCAATGATCATTACATAAAAAAGTAAGGGTAAATTCTAGCCCAAATGGGAGGGCCCTTATGTGATTGAAATGACGTTTTCAAATGGCGCTTACAGATTAGCCAAGCCTAACGGAGATCTGATAATGGCTCCTATCAACGGCAAATTCCTGAAGAGGTACTACGCTTAATCTCTCTCGCTTAAACGGAGTATGGTGAAGATCTTATTCTGACGATACTACGTACAAAGATTGGTTGGATCATATTCTATCATGTTCATATAACCTCTGAATAGATATGTTTAACTAATTTGGAACTTCAAAACCTATCACGTCCATATTACCTCTGATAGTGTTTTGTATACAAATTTAGTTGGATCATATTCTATCATGTCCATATAACCTCTGAATAGATATATCCAGCTGAAGCTTACCAAAAGTATATCACGTCCATATTACCTCTGATATCACTTTCACCGTAGCCTATCATTTATATTCAAAAATGATGGGTCCACAAAGTCAGATAAAGTTTTTTTATTATCTCCAGGAAGAGCGAATTAAAAAAAAGCAAAAAGTACATCATTCGGAAGGAGCAGTCAAATCCCGAATCTGCTGCGCCAAAGCGGCCATCCTCTCATTCCTGGAGTCCAAGATATTAGCGCAAGCCCGCTCCACTCGTACCTCGTTATCGCTTAGGAGGGACAGTTCCGACCGAGCATGAACAAAATCGGCACGGATGACTCCCGCACTTGCCAAGTTCCGCTGAGCTATATACATTCGGCCCTTCACCACATATAGAGCTGCCGATGACTGGAGAGCCCACTCCTTTGTCTGAGCGAGTTTAGCTTCCAATTTGTGGACCCTTGCTTTATTTCCCTCATGTTCGACCTCGTACTTCGTTAGAAGAGGAATAACCTCCTCCAAGACGGCCTGCTCTTCATCCATCTCCTGCTGCTGTGTCTGGATAGATTTATTTAAGCATTCCATCTGTACAGCAAGCTTCACAGTCAAGGAGTCGTACTCGGCCTGAATCATATCATCGACGTTGCCTCGAGATAGTTGCAAATACTCGTTAATGGGTTGTTCTAAACCATTAACTATTTGCTCTAGTGCATTAGTGCTTTCAGCGTCACTAAAATTTCTAATCTGCGCTATAGTGAGATTGGAGGACATCTTCAGAGCGTCGAAGCCTAGATTCTTCTCCAGCACCATCGATATTAATGTCTTCAAAGTGATATAGAATACGCTAGTACACTGTTCAACTAGCATGGCATTGCTCGAGTGGACGCTGGGAGTGGCTGCGATATCGATGAATCCCCCTCCAGGAATGACTGCAGAGGATGTTGCCACAGTCGTCGCTTTAACAGAAGGTGCGACAAAAGAAGAGGCACCAACAACGGTTGAAGTTGCTGGTGTACTCAACGAAGGAGGCACAGTCGTGATGATGGGATCATCCTCCTCTTATGATATCTAGACTGCTATGGGCGAGACGACACCCAAAAATGTTACAAATAAAGGGTCAGTAGCTTCTAAGCTTGCCCTTTCGATATTAAAGTCAAAGGATGCATCAATTCCACCCTCTCTTGAGATGTCTTCACCTGCAAAGAAGACAAGGGAAAGTTAATATCAACCTGATGTTAATTTTCCTAAAAGAGGCGTAAAGACAACATTTACCCATGGCCGATGGTATATATGTCGTATCCGCAGCCTGAATAGCTAAATCATCTCTTAATGATGCTAGACAAGCTGTCATACCTGGAGAAGAGGGTGCACCAACTGACACTGGCGGATAGTCTTCCCAGTCTTCACCAAGATCCACTCGAGGCTCATCGGGTGGAATCTTGCTGGAAATACTTACAGACGAAGTAGGGGTTACTCCTATTATTGGTCTGGATAAAGGTATATGGAATCTTATTATGCTCGACCTCGGAGGCGATCTTGTAGCACTACCAGAAGCAGTAGTAGCAGCGATCTCGAGCAAAGAATCTCCAACACTGCCAGCCGGAACTATGGAGGTTCCCTCTCTAAAAGGCGAGGGACCTCTAATCAAAGAATCATCCCCAACAGGGGGATGACAGGCTCGCTCCTAGGAACCCCCTGGTGGAAGCCCTTTTCGGACCTCTGGCAATCTTCTTCTTGCGAGGAGAAGGATCTTTCTGAGTGGATGCCTTCCGTTTCTGGGGGATAATGAGAGTCTCTGCTGGCGGAGCTATTACGCCCCTCAGTATTGTCGTCAAGAACTCATCTGCCCCGGCGGTGTCCTTATTTTCATCTGAGGAAACAGACGGAACCTCCTCCCTTGCAATAGACCTATGAAAAGGTATTTATAGACGTATTGAACTGCTCATATGAGTGAAGGATGCGCAACTCCATAGAGAGAGAAGTCGCGGGCACAGCAAAAGTTGCACCAGTACAGCCCGTGATGAAGTACCGCCATCCTCTAGCTCCATCAATAAGTCTACCTTTGGACTTAAAGCTGGTAATAGCATTCCCCACATGCAACAAGTCGTACCCAAACTGTCTGGCGAACCGACTGGGCAAATAAGGCTCCAGGTAGCAGTGTTCATCGCTTCTGTACAGCAAATGGGAAGGTCTAATATAGACCAACTAGTAGAAGGCTTCAGGAGAAAGAATGGTCTTCCATGGCCACCGTCCTTAAGTTTCTTCCCCTGTTGATTGATATATACAAGGGCGATGATACAAAAGAGCTTCCAGCTATGGGCAATATTTAATGCCCTCCGATAATCTATGACAGTCGCCACGTTACAAGAGGAATTCTTGTAATTCAACAAGAAGTTATTTCCTGAACCGCTGACAGGACCGGGAGACATCACCCTCGTATTGTGAAGAATTTACCATCCCATCAGGTATAGGAATGGTAATTACACTTAGGAAAATCCTTCATGCTGCGTCTCATCTGCGAGCAGCCCATCAGTAAGGGCCCTCAAGCCTGCTTGTATTCTACATACCATAGCAGGAAGCAGGCCCAGCCTTGCTCCGAACACCAAACACACTACAGGCCATAAGGTGTTACGATGGATGCGATCTGCAGATGCTATGTCAGGCACTACCCAGCGGCAAAGCCAGACGGAGAGGAAGCCAGCCAATTGAGCTTCCCATGATAAAAGCTTGTGACAATGCCTCATATAACTGATGGCTTTTGTGCCTACAGAGTAACCCCCTATCTCCTCGTCAAAAATATGATCTGAAGCCCCTGCGTCTTTAATAAGGTCATCGACCGTGTTAGCATTCAGCATACTCAGGAGGTTCAAAGGCCTATCTCGGCTATCTACCACCTTGTCTGGCTTAACATTTATGGCCTGGTGGAAGAAAAGATAGGTTGCCCACTTGTTGATGTGAGCCAAATCAGATGGATCCTTGTAGAAAGTGGTACAGGCAAGATGGTGACACATCAGCTCCTGATATACTGCCACTGCCCAAGGGTTTGTATCCCTCAACTCCCTGTTTGTATGGACGTACTCCTCATATGGAGTCTTCCCCAGTGGCAGCTTTGAAATCTTTGCCATTTCATGAAGGGCTAAGCCCAACTCACCCAGCGAAGTGGCAAAAGTCCCACCGAGCAAGTTGTATCGCTCCATCAAGGCCAAAAATAAGTTAGGGTTGACAGGCAGCCCAACACTTATGGCGCTCATAGCCGCGAACAAGCCAATATGTTCCAGCTCCATCTTGAAGTGCTTTAGGGCCCAGGTAGTTAAACTAGCCCATCGAAGATTCCCGGGGCTAAGCCATCCACTGGTCCGAGGGTTGACCCTGGAGTACATTCCTTCCTGCCCCATAAAGTCATTACAGAAGGTCGACATCTAAACCGGCTGGATCAGCGACGTATCCTCACTCGGGACACTACCCGACAGTAATCCCCTAAAGGGCATAACTGGGCCTGAAGGTCTGCTCATAAAGGCTCCTTGGTTCAATCCTTTATCATATAAAATCTTCCCCGGTCGGACGTGAAGATCTGGAGTCAGAATCCATGACATCTTTCTAGGATGGGTGGCGTGGAAGAATGCAGAGATAGGGTAATCCCTGGGCATCCTGGGCAGATACATCACCGTGCCCTCAGTAGTAAACACCCAATCCTCCTTCTTGGGCTTGGTCTAGGATTGTTTGTCGATAACATCCCCGAATAAGAAACCAGGTTTCTTATACTCCGTCCCGTCTATGTATGTCAGGGGCTCCCTGTTGTTCATACTCAGCAGCATGCGTTCTCCCTGGGACGAGATAAGGGTTCCAATTGGCTCCAGAAATAGAGAATGTCACATGGGACAAGTCCTCCAAATAGTTTGAGCTCAACATCCTGACGGCAGAGCCCATAACTTCAGCTAAAGGAGAAATCTGCAAGTCCACTACAAAATACAAGAAAACAAGTCAGTTTCTACACTAGACGCTATACTCTTGCCTTTTACGCCAAAGATTATCAGTCTGAGCTTTTACGCCAAGACTGCAAAAATTTGAGTCTTACGCTGGAAACTATTTTCCATTGCATAAAACTCAAGGTTGGCAGCATCTAACAATCTGAGCTTTTACGCTAGATTAAAAAAAATTTGAATTTTTACGCCAATATTCATATCTAGCACGTAAAACTCAAAGTTTGTAGTAAACACCAAAAATCTCGACAGTCTGAGTTCTTACGCCAGACTGCAAAAAAAAATTTGGAGTTTTTACGCCGACACATTAGGAATGTGCGCGTAATAATAAAACCTCTTCGTACATCATCTTCCTCAAAGAGGCTCTCAATACAAAAGAGGACCTTGCGCGTGCACGTACAACGTGTGCGAAGGATTCTGTTTTCTCCCGAAGTCTCTACCTGTAATATCCGGAGTACAGCTCGACGGCGGAGCGCTGCGTTCCGGTCGAGGCTCGTTCAGCCTAATAGGAGTTGCTCGTGCTTAAGCAGTGGAGCAAGAAGAGGAAACGACCTTCTTTCCCTTAGCAGTGAAAGTCTGTTTAGGTGCCATGGCGATTCTGAGTTCTCAAGAAAGAGACAAAGAAGAAGGGATCTTGGAAAGCAAGGGTTTTGTGAAGACAGATAAATATTTTCTCTCTCCAGCCCTTAGACTATTTATAGAGTTCGGATAACTCTTCGAATCCCTAACCAAACCAGATATTTAATATTCTGTTATGATTTGGGACCACGTCAGCCTACCATTTAGGGAAGACGGACAGTTAGTGGATTCAGAATTTATGCACAGAGCAGATCTATGATTTTTATGCTTAGGAGCTTTTTACGCTCAGAGGCTACAAATCTACGGTTTTACGCTCAGAGGCTATAAGTCTATGGTTTTACGCCACGATGCATTTATGCTCAGTAGATTTTACGCTCGAGAGGCTACAAACCTATTATTTTACGCTCAGAGGATACAAATCTATGATTTTACGCTCGGAAGCTTTTTACGCTCAAAGGCTATAAATCTACGATTCTACGATCGAAAGCTACAGACGGCCAATTACAAGGGTTTACGCAGAAGATGCTCATTTTTGCCTGCAAAACATTCCAAGTGCCTGAAATATACAGAGTTCAGTATCGAAGGCGACTCTTCTTCTTGGGTCATTTGGAAGTTCATCCAAAGTCTAGTCAGATTACTTTATAAAAAAGGTTCAAGTATGACTTGGTCGACAGAAATTTCTCGCCTTTTCCAAGGGATTTTTGGGAAAACCATTCATGAAGATGATGATTTGAACAAGAATTCTTCACATCAGAGAAATGGCAGTTCAGAACTCTACACAACTCCTCGTCCAAAACAGCATGACAGTTTGGATCTTCAATTTAAATGCTAAGGAGTTTTTCTACGCGTCTTCTGCTACGCATAAAAGATGGGACGAGATCAGATACTCTTTTATCAGAGTCGACATAAAAATTATTCAGGCGTGCCGAAGTTGCACACTATTCAGACTTCCTCATAGCAAATATGACAAATTATCAGATGCGTAAAAGAAGACAATTTTATTAATCATGATTACATATGATGGAAATCCAGTCTACAAAGGGTTTTTCATCTTCATGATTACATATGATAAAAATCCTTTTTCTACAAAGGGTTTCTCATTTTTATTTAAGATCACACCAAGAATCTGCTGTGCCAGGTTCTCATATTGGTGTAAATCTTTTTCCCGTCTTCTACAGCAGTTAATCGGCTTCCGCGGCCGATTAACAAGAAAATAATTAATGGCGGGAGGATACAGAAGTGGGCATGTATCAATTTTGCAAGTCCATCCTCCATACGCCATGGCAGGCATACCCTAGAAATTGTGTTGGGGGTTCAGACCCAACTCAATACTGGAAGACAGGGCCAAAATGCCTACCATCGTCCAGCAATATGATGGGAGAAAATACAGCTTGTAAGCTGTGTGGCCTAATGAGACCATTCCTCTCTCCTGGACGAATCGCCATAAGAAATTGTTGATCATCCTGAGCAAAGTAAGCTATGATATCCTTCCATAATCCATCGTTGTATAGGATATTTGCTCGAAGATGCCTTCTTTTTCTGCTCCTTACATGCTGGAAGAACATGATCTTCTTCTTCCTCAAGTCAGCACGACAAATCTCGGCAACCATCTCTCTTTGTGGTGAAGGAAGTGTGGGAAAAACAGGTTAACTCGCATGCCTTTATATAGGCAGAAGAGAACACACCAAATCCTAACTAATTCCTAAAAATTTGCCAAGAAATTAGTCTCGCAGAACGAGTCAAACTTGACTATTTCATGCTTCATTCAAAGTATTTCAAATTACGAGGAATTTGAAAACTTTGAAGGGGGTCTTGTAGAAGCATAAAAAATACACTGGGGAATCATAAGCGTAAAACCCTCGACATGCAGGAAGCCCGCGTAAAACAGAGCTCCAGCACTGGGTAGCGTGAAACATGACTCCAGAGCCATTGGCGTACAACAAAGCTTCAACGCTATTCAGCGTAAAACATGGCTCCAGAACAGCCCGTATAATGCAGTATTTCCAGACTGCTTCGGCGTAAAAAGGTTACTACATTGCCATTTCGGCATAAAACTCGTCTGATTTTAATGCAACGAAAAGTTGTACGAGCAAATATTCGTATTCCTCGAATAAACCTGTCAGTAGAAGCAGTGAACCCGACTCCTGACAAAGAGTACTACATGATGATCGAGAGGACAGCTGTAATGATGATTCTACACAGGGCCCCAGACTGTCGTTTAGTGACATAATCCTTGATATAAGACGTCGTTTATGCATTCAAGGAATACGCTGCCTATTTTACATAGGCAAAGACGAGCTTTTACGCTCAGGAAGAGACAAAACTAACCGCCACATCAAAAGCTGTTCTTCGTACAGAACTCGAGGCACGTCTTTGTAGTTAATGCGCGAGATGGGGGCAGATATCTGCATTTAATGCACGAGATTTGGTTCTACTTTCAAAAGACTGGGTGAACTATAATTAGGGCTAATACGTCCACATCACCATCCCCGCACATTATGCCAACCAGGCTATTTTCAGCTATAGGTGCACGTTGTACGCTATCTCCTTAAAATACGTTGACCTGGCTATTTTTTAAACTATAGGAGTACGCCGTATGCTATCTCCTCCAAATACGCCAACTCAGGTTATATTTGCAAAGGTGCGTGATAAGGCTATCTGGCCCAGAATACGCTCAAAACTTCAGTCAAAGAAGGATAACTGGCTATCTTTACACGGGTTACCTATTCATACAGCATCAAGCTTTACGTAGAAGTTGGCTTCTATGCCAACATGGTAGAATTTGGCTTCTACGCCAACATGACAGATACTGGGCTTCTTCGCCAATATGACATCTGTCTTCGTTTTTATGCTAACTTGATAACTACTCGGCTTCTACGCCTACTTGGCTTTTACGCCATCATAACAGCTATTTGGCTTTTACGCCAATGAGACAGTTATTTGGCTTCTATGCCAACCATCTCTACGCGAGGGGCAATTATCTACGTGGCTTGCATGCCGTGATCTTCGATGAGCAATTATATGCATTACGTCATAATGGGACACGCATTACACGCCAATTCAAGAGATCATTCATACGTGGGTAGCAGTTATTATAACCGTCGCGTAAAAGGTGCAGCTCCCTCCGCTGTTCGATTTTTACGCCGATTGTAGCTGAACTCTATAAATAGAGACTTCCAGCCACAGAGGCCTGGGGAGAGGTCAAGAGAGAAAAAAGGGTCAAAAGGATCAGAGATTTGTCAAGGAAAGAGAGTATATCCAGAGAGTGTTGATTGACTACTTTGGTAACGAGAGTTCAATCCCTCCTACAGTCTTTGAAGCACCTTTTTTGTCTTCTATAGTACTTCTTCGTCATTGTATGGTCCAAGGAACAAAGTGATCGACCGCAGATCAGACTCCTATAGCAATATTTCCCCAGAATCAAATTTTTGTATTTAACATCCTCGTATAGGATTAATTGTACTTCTTTTTCTTGTTTGTAAACCAAAGAAAGGGTTTCGTATAAACCTAGTTTCAATTTCTTTCATTTATTATCAAACACACTTGAGTTGAGTGCCCAAGCTAGCCTTTGAACTCCTCTAGAAGTGGGATGTGAAGCGACTATCCTGATTTGAGACTATGCTCACTGGAACACTTTACAATCTGACAATCTGGCGCACATACAGCTCCATAGATGTACCCACTTTAAATTGCAAAAATAGGCTGATTTGGTCAACTTGTCCATGATGACCCAAATTGCATCTTTGCCTTCTGGAGAACGCAAAAGTTACGATATAAAATCCATGGTCACATGCTCCTATTTCTACTCTGGAATGGGTAAAGGATGAAATAATCCACCTGGCCTCTGTCTCTCCGCCTTGACCTACTAGCAAACTATGCATCTGGACACGAAGCTAGCTACCTCCCACATCATGCCATACCACCATACATGCTCCCTCATGTCTCTATACATCTTATTGGCACCTGGTTGCATAGAGTACTGAGAATGATGCGCCTCCAGCAGAATCTTCTTGGGTAATGCTCTTCTCAGTACACATAACCTGGTACCGTGTTGCAATGGTCCATTATTTGTGACGATAAAATCCTCTGCTAGCCACATCTGAACCTGTGCTCTAATGGTCCTCAGAGACTCATCCTCATACTGTCCGGCTCTGACCCGGTCCATCAGCTCCGACAGTATCCGAAGTCGCCAAATCTGTGCTGCGACTCCAGGAACAAGTACCTCAATACTCAAACTATCAAGATCTGCCAATAAATGTCTGTCTCTCATCAAACATATAGTCACAGGATACCTGCTCAAAGCATCTTCGACTACGTTGGCCTTCCCTGGATGGTACTGCAAAGAAATATCGAAGTCTTTCATCAGCTCCAACCATCGCCGCTGTCTCATGTTGAGCTCTTTCTGTGTAAACACAAACTTCAAGCTCTTATAGTCTGTGAAGATCTCCACTCACTTTCCATACAAATAGTGTTTCCAACACATGATAGCAAAGATAACCGTTGCAAACTCCAAGTCATAGGTAGGGTAGTTCTTCTCATGCGGGCACAATTTCTTGGAAGCATAGGCAATCACCTTCCCGTACTGCTACAACACACAACCCAAACCCTTTCCTGATGCATCACTGTAAATGGAAAATCTTCCTGCTCCTGATGGTAGTGTCAAGATAGAAGGTGTTTTCAATCTCTTCTTTAGCTCCTCAAATGCTTACTGACAATCTTCAGTCCAAATGAACTCCACATCCTTCCTGGTCACTCAAGTCATCGGCTCTACAATTCTGTAAAAGTCCTGAACAAACCTGCGGTAGTTGCCTGCCAATCCAAGGAAACTTCTGATCTCTGCTACTGAACTCGGGGTAGACCATGATTCAACTGCTAAAATCTTCTTCGGGTCCAACGAGATTCCATCTCCTGTAATAACATGCCCAAGGAATTCAACCTTATCAAGGAAGAATTCACACTTTGATAACTTGTCGTACAGCTTCTCCTTCCTGAGGGTCTCCAAAACTATCCTCAGAATATCATCAATAAAGACAACAACAAACCGGTCCAGGTACTGATGAAACACCTTGTTCATCAGGTTCATGAACACTATCGGGGCATTGGTGAACCCAAATGGCATTACCAAGAACTCGAACTGCCCATAACGAGTCCTGAAAGTTGTCTTCGGGATGTCTTTCCTTTTTACTTTTACCTCGTGGTACCCTGACCTCAAGTCTATCTTTGAGAATACCTTTGCTCTGCTCAACTGGTCAAACAAGTCATTAATCCATGGCAGCGGGTATTTGTTCTTGATAGTGAGGTTGTTAAGTGTCCTGTAGTCGATATATATACGTACCGACCCATCCTTCTTTGGTACAGAAAGTACTGGAGCACCCCATAGTGACGAACTGGAACGGGTAAAGCCCTTGTCTTGTAACTCATCCACCTGCTTCTTTAACTCTGCTAGTTCATTGTTGTTTACTCTATAGACGTGCTAAGATATCGGCTCTGCGCCTGGTAATAAATTTATAGATAACTTCACATATCTGTCCAGCGGCTGTTTGTGGTAGAAAATGAAAGAATGAAGATGTATTCAAGATGGGGTTTACACGAAACCCTCCTTCTTTGGTTTACAAACAAACTTGTACAATTTGATCCTATACGAGGATGTGGGAGTACAATTTATTTAATCTGGATAAATATTACTATAGGTGTCTGATCTGCAGTCGATCACTTTAGCCCTTGAACCACACGATAATGAAGAAGTGCCGTAGAAGACATGAAACAGCTTCAAAAGTTGCAAAAGAGGGTGGATGTACGATGCCAAAGTCGTCGATCCCTACTCTTTGCCTGAGCTCTGGATTCTCTCTCTCTCTCTCTCTCTCTCTCTTGACCTCTGGTTCGATCTTTCTTGGAAGTTCAACCTTGGATCTGATATTGGTTTTCTTGACCAATTTTTTGACCTTGTTCCTCATTGATAGAGGTCTCTATTTATAGAGTTTTAGTGACAGTGACCACTCCATCGGTGTAGAAACCGAGGAGTGAAAAGTACAGCACCCTTTTACACAACGGTTAAAATAACCAATGCCTGCATATAGATGATCCTTTAAATGAGCGTGTGACGTGGGTCCAACTAAGGGACAAAACACGTATAATCGCTACGAAGATCACGGCGTAGAAGCCACATAGGTAGGTACCCCTCGTGTAGAAGAGGTGGGCGTAGAAGCCAATGTCTGTCACCATGGCGTAGAAGCCAAGTAGGCATAGAAACCGAAATAGGCGTAGAAGCCGAGTGGTCATAGAGGCCGAGTGGGCGTAGAAGCCAAATGGTCGTAGAGGCCGAGTGGGCGTAGAAGCCAAGTGAGCACAAGAGTTGAATGGGCATAGAAGCCGCTGCGTACCGTGCCAGAGTGCTGATGTGGACGTCTTAGCCGGAATTACGGCTTTTGAAGATATAATCAAATCTCTTGCATTAAATGCCGAGATTTGCCACCATCTTGTGCATTAAATGCGGAGGCGTGTTTTTGAAGGTCTGCAGCCCTTCTACGCATCAGTCGCAGAGACGTGCCTTGAGAAACTGTCACCGCTCTGTGCTTTAGACGTAGAGACGTGCCTCGAGCAACTGTCATCGCTCTGTGCATTAGACATAAAGACGTGCCTCGAGCAACTGTCATCGCTCTGTGCATTGGTCGTAGAGACGTGCCTCGAGCCCCGTATAGAGTGTAGCTTTTGATGTGGTAGGCGGTTTGTCTACTGCAGAGCATAAACAGCTCATGTCTGCCTGTATAAAATAAGGCAGCGTATCCCTTCGTGCACGTAAAAGCAGTTTACGCAAAGGAGATGGCGGTAAATGACAGCCTGGGTCGCGGTGCCGTACCATCATTATAGCCGTCGTCTGGGTAGTCGAGCAATATCCCTGGGTTATCGAGCAGTATCCCTTTGTCAGAAGTCCAGACGTCAGGTTCATTGCAGGATCTGACAGGTTCACTTCGGAGAATACGAAGCGTCTCTCGTACACTTCAATGCTGCGTTGCAAGAGGATGGGTTTCACGCCCAGGAGTCGATGAAGCACCCTGTTTACGCTGAAGCGGTTTGGACGTACTGCCTTACGTTGAGCTTATATTTCATGCTGTGTTTGGCGAAGAAAGCTCTGTTGCACGCTTGATGGCTCTGAAGGCTTCTGTCTATGCTGCTCTGCATCAATACGCTGCGTATAGCCGTCCGACGTATTTTTTATGCTTCTACAAGACCCCCTTCAAAGCTTTTAAATTCCTCGGAATTTGAAACGCTTTGAATGAAGCATGAACTGCTCCTCGTAACTCAAAACGTTTCTGAATGGAGCGTTGAAACGGTCGATGCTGACTTTATGGCAGATTTATTGGGGACCGGTGTGACCTCTTTCGCCTATAAAAAGGCTGAGGGTTTAACCTGTTCTCCCTATATTTCTATCACCTATGCAGAGTTGATCGTCGGAGTTCGTCGGGTGGATCTGAGGAAGAAGGAGATCATGTTCTTCCAGGGTATAAGGAGCCGAAAAAGATGGCGTCTTCGAGCAAGTGTCCACTGCAACGATGGATCATGGAAGGATATCTTAGCCTCCCTTGCTAGGGATAATCAGCAACTTTATATGGCTGTTCTTCCAGGAGAAGGGAAGGATCATATTTTACCATACTGCTTGCAAGTGGCGTCTTATCCCGTTACCTCCGGGGATCAGAGCAGCAACTAGCTCTGACCTCGGGCATTGAGTTGGGTGGAATATATCAACTCAATCTGTCACGGCGCACGGAGCATGGGATCTGCATAATTTATGCAAGCCCCAACTCTGTATTCTTTCGCCGTTGATCATTGTTATGTCAGTCAGTTAGCTGGAACTGACTGACTGCTGGAGAAGATGGATGAAGAATTGTGCCCATTGAGAACCTGTCAGAACAGTTTTTGGGCGATCTTCAGACGGCGATGGGGAAATCCTTTGTAGACGGAGTTTCCCTCATATGTAATCATGGAAAATAAAGAAAAACTCTTATAGATTGGATTTTCCTAATATGTAATAATGACTTTAATCTTTTAATAAAATCGTCTTGCTTCTCCATATGATCATTTTGCCATACGTTGCTGTGAAGTCTGAATATGTGTAGCTTTGACACGTCTGATTCTTTACGCCGACTCTGATAGAAAGAGTATTTAGGCCCTGTCCTGCGTAGAAAGTCATTTTAGCGTTCGAGTGTTCGAACTGTTCTGTTGTCAGGAATGAGGAACCGCGTAGAATTCTGAACTGTTGTTTTCACTTCTGTGTAAACAGAATTCTTGTTTCAGACTTCATCTTCAAGAGTGACTTCTCGAAAAATCCTTTGGAACAGGGTCGAGAAATGGCTGTCAAACTGAGTTGCCATCTTGATAGATGAAATATTCGAACTGGAGTCTGGATGAACCTCCAATTGACCCGAGAAGAGTAATTTCTCAATGTTTGAACTCTGTATGTTTCGGGTACTTGTGATATCTTGAGGTCAAGAAGGAGTATCTTCTGTGTGAACTCCTGTAATCGACCGCCTCAAGAACTGTTCGGATATGCGGAAAGTCAGAGATCCGTAGTGTAGATGAGCTGAAAATCCTGAGTTCGTAGCCTATTGAGAGTAGAAAGCCACCGAGCGTGAGATCATCGATTTGGTACTTGCTGAGCGTAAAGTCGTAGGTTTGTAACCTCTCGAGCATAAAAGCTACCGAGCACAAAGGCATTCGGGCATAAAACCATAGACTTGTAGCTTGCGAGTGTAAAACCGTAGATCTGTAGCTGTCGAGCATAGAAAGCTCCTTAGCGTAAAACTGTAGATTTGTAGCCCGTGAATAAAAAAAATCTTCCGAGCGTAAGGTTGTGGATCCGTTGCCTCCGAGCGTAAACTAAATACCACCGAGCGTGAGATCATCGATTTGGTATTTGCTGAGCGTAAAGTCGTAGGTTTGTAGCCTCTCGAGCATAAAAGCTACCGAGCACAAAGGCATCCGGGCATAAAATTATAGACTTGTAGCTTGCGAGCGTAAAACCGTAGATCTGTTACTGTCGAGCGTAGAAAGCTCCTTAGCGTAGGAACCGCTGACCTTTTTTTGCACAAAAAACTCTTCGAATTTGCTGCCTGTCCGCCTTTCGAGAGTAGTGGGCTGACGTAGTACCCAATCATAACCAAATATTAATTATGAGATTTTGGTTGGGGTTTCGAGGAGCCCGTCCAAGGATTCGAGGAGTCGACCCGAACTCTATATATATCCAAAGCTTTTGAAAGAAAAACTTTTCATCCGTCTTCTGCGAAATAGAGCCTTCGACTGTCTGAGTTTTTTCCCTCGTTCTTCCTCCGAACACTCCGAGTTTTCAGAAATGGCGCCGAAGCAAATCCCCTCCACTAAGGGAAAGAGTATAGGTTCTTCTTCTCGTTCTTCTGCCCCAGCGAGAGAGTCTTCGGTCGGGCAAGGTGAACTTTCTTCTGAGCGAAGTATCCCGCCGACGAGTAGCGCACCCGGCCTTAGAGGTAGAGCCTTTAGGATGACAAAGAATGACGAAAAATCCTTCGCACACGTTGAACGTGACCGCGCTAGGTTATCTTCTGTGATGATAGCCTCTTTGAGGAAGATGACGCACGAAGACGTTTTTATCTTTTACGCCCACATTTCTAATGTGCCAGCGTAAAAACTCCATGTTTTCGCGGGTTTGAGCGTAAAATCTTTGACTGCCGAAAACTTGGTGTATACTATAAAATTTTAGTTTTACGCTTGTGGATGGGACCTCTAGCGTAATAACTAGAATTTTGGCAGAATGGCGTAAAGCATGGACTGTATACCGTCAATTACGCTTCTGGATGCGACTTCCGACATAAAATGACCAAATTTTATACAGTCTTGGCGTAAAGCACAGATGGTTGTTTCTTGGTCTTTTATGTTACAAGATTTGTAATGACGTGTTTTCCTTACACTTTTACAGTTGACTTGTATGAGTCTCCACTGGCCGAGGTGATGGGTTCTGCTGTCGGGATGCTGCACTCAAACTATTTGGAGGATCTGTCCCACATGACATTTCCTATCTCCGGACCCCAGTATCCTGAAGGAAGGGAGATCTTGATTTTGGCTCAGGGCGAGCGGACGTTGCTGAACATGATTAACGGAGAGCCCCTGACGTACATGGACGGGGACCAGTACATCAAGCGGCTTTTCTTTTTGGGACATGATTGACAAACAGTCCCAGACGAAGCCCAAGAGAGAACCTTGGGTTTTCCCCGCCGAGAGTTTGGTCTTGTATCTGCCAACGATGCCGAGAGATTATCCCATCTCGACTTTCTCCCATGCGACACATTCCAGGAGAATGTCGTGGACGCTGACTCCCGATCTTCACGGCAAGCTAGGGAAGATCTTTCATCTGAAAGGAGCTGACCAGGGGTCGTTTGTCAGCCGCCCTTCTGGCGTTGTGACGCTGTTCAGTGGACTGTGCCCGGGCAGCGTCCCGAGTGAAGATAATTCTGTGATCCAGCCGGTCCAATTGTCGACTTTCTGTAACGGCTTTATGGGGCGAAGGGGTGTATACCCCAAGGAGAATCCTCGGTGCAATGGGTGGATCACCCCAACTAACCTCCGATGGGCTTGCCTAGTTGACTGGGCCTTGAAGCATTTTCGGAGAAAGCTGGAGGTCATCGGACTGTATGCTGCTGTGATTGCGACGAGTGTTGGGTTGCCTCCCAACCCTAACCTGTTTCTGGCACTGATGGAGCGATACATTTCGCTCATCGGTACCTTCGCCACTACACTGGGGGAGTTGGGGTTGGCCCTCCATGAGATGGCAGTGATCTCGAGACTGCCAATGGGGGATACCCCATATGAAGAGTATGTTCCCACCAACCGGGAGTTGGAGGACTCGGACCCTCGGGTTGTGGAGGTGTATCAGGAGCTGATGTGCCACTACTTCAAGTGCACCACTTTTTATGATGAGCCTTCTGATTTGGCTCACAGCACTAAGTGGATGTCCTACCTCTTCTTCTACCTTGCGAGGGCCGCCAAGTCGGAGAAAGTTTCGGGGGGCAAGAATGAGCCCGTGAACTGTTTGGGCATGCTCAGTGCCTAGGTCGTCGAGGATCTTATGGAGGATGCTAAAGCTCCAGATCAGATTCTCAATAACGGGGTAGGAAAGTATCCTAAAGGCACTAAGGCCTACAGTTACTTGAGGCGCTGCTGCAAGCCTCTGTCTAAGGAAGCCCGACTGGCTGGCTTTCTCTCCATATGGCTGCGTCGAGTAGTGGTGCCCGGTATCGCGTCCGTGGACCGTATTCACCGGAACATCCTGTAGCCTGCTATGCGTCTGGTGTTCGAGGCAAGACTGGGCTTGCTCCCTGCCATGGTGTGCCATATACAGGCTGGCCTGAGAGCCATGACTGATGGACTGCTCGTCGATGAAGCTAGGCGTGATAGCTTTCCCTGGGTAGAGTTACCATACTTGTACTTGATGGAATGGTTAATTCTCCACAATCCCCGTGTGATGTCTCCCGGCCCTGGTAGTAGCTCGGGGGGTAGTTTCTTACTGAACTACAAGGACTCTCCCTGGAACGTGGACACAGTTTTAGACTGTCGGCTGGTGCTGAGCCTCGGTCATTGCTGGAAGCTCCTCTGCACTGTCCCCTCTGTACATCACAATCAGTCAAGGATTAGGCTTGAGGATTTAGGTGGAGAGAAGACCAATCTTTCTCCAGAAGTTTTTAATTGGTTGGTCTGCATCAGACCCTCCCATTTGCTGTACAGAAGCAAAGATCATTGTTTCTTCGAGCCCTACTTGCCCAGTCGGTTCGCCAGGCAGTTTGGGTACGATCAGCTGCGCGTGGGCAATGCCGTCACCAGCTTCAGGTCCAGGGGCGGACTCATTGATGGAGCCAGAGGATGGCGGTATTTTATCATGGGTTGCACGGGAGCAATCTTTATCGTGCCGGTCGTCACACTCTCCACGGAGCTGCGCATCCTCCATTCGTATGCCCAGTTCTATATGGCGATCAACACCTTCCATCGCGATTTTGACATGCGTGGAAGCTTTAGGGTACCTTCTCCCAAGTCTGGGGGAAGAGTCAAAGTCCCCTCGGTTTCGTCTGACGAGGGTGAGGGGTCCGTCACTCTGGATGAGCCTCTGGTGTCGGTGCCGAGGTGTGAAGTGCCTCCGCCTGCGGGGACTTTGGCAGTCTCTGGGAAGCGAAGGGCTCCTGCTTCGAAGAAGACTTTCTCTCGCAAGAGAAAGAAGAAGACGGTTGCTCGTTCTCTCCGGATTCCTGGTATTGAGGCTCCTAGAGAGGAACCTGCTGTCGCCCCTGTTGGGGATGTCTCTTTGATTGGAGGTTCCTCGCCTTTCAGAGAGGGACCCTTAGTTTCGGCTGGCGATGCCGGAGAACTCCTTCCTGAGGCTGCCGTTGCTGCCACCGCCTCCGGTAGTAGAACGAAATCGCCTGTATGGCCGAGGCAAATAAGAGAATCTTTCCCTGGACCAGCCACGGATGAAACTCCTACCGTGTCCGTGAGCATGCCTAGCGAGATTCCGGCTGACGAACCTCGACCGCGTCTTGGTGAAGTCTCGGTAGAGCACCTGGCGGTGTCGGTGGGCCCACCCCCTTCTCCAGGTATGATAGTTCGCATTGCGTCATTAAGGCATGATTTAGCTACGTGGGCTGCAGATGCGACATATATACCGTTGACTACGGGTAAATGTCATCTTTATGTCTCCTCTTAGAAAGATTACAATCATATTGATATCAACTTTCTTGTCCTCTTCTCAGGGGACGGCGTCCACGGGGAGTATATCGTTGAAGCGCCTTCTGGCTCGGCTCGGGCTCCTGGCAATGATACGGAGGCGCCCGACTTCGAGGAGGAAATATCTTCGGGGACCAGCTCGCCCGGAGTGGTTTCGTCACCTCAAGAGGAGGACGAACCCGTTGTCGTGACCTCGCCTCTCGCGAGTATGCCGATGACTTCGACCGTCGTTGTCGCACCTCCTTCGGTCGTACCACCCGTCGAGGCGGCGGCTGTGGCCACCTCGTCTACAATCATTTCTGGAGGGAGACTCGCCAATATCGTGGCCACTCCTGGCGTCCAATCGGATCTAGTCGCGCTGACCGAGCAATACACCAGCCTCTTTTACACCAGTTTGAAAATATTGATATCAATGGTGTTGGCGAAGAATCTAGACTTCGAGCGTCTGAAGAAGGATTCTCAGTTTCCGATCGGGGCAGTCAGGGAGTTCGGCGATTCTGGGGTAGCTGACGCCCTGTAGGCGATGGTTAATGGTTTGAAGCAACCTATTAACGAATACTTGCAGCTGGCTCAGGGCAGCCTTGAAGCTAAGGTTCAGGCCAGATATGACCTCATGATTGCACGACTTACTAAACAGCTGGAAAGCCTAGATGACTCCATCAAAGCACATAAGCTGTAGATGGATGAAAGAAAAGCTGTCGTGGAGGAGGCTCTTGCTCTTCAGACGAAGTGCCAATCCGAGCATGAAAGGAATGTAGCGAGGGCCCGCAAGTTGAAGAAAAAACTCGCTCTAGCAGAGGAGTGGGCTTCTCAGTCGTTGGCAGGTCTAGATGTAGCGACTGGTCGACTGAGCATGATACGACAGGATCTGGAGCGGGCAGAAGCTGCCCGTGCTGGCTCTCTTCGGGCAAGGGCCGAATTGTCCTTTATGAACAATTCCGAGGCACGGCTGGAGTGGGCCCGCGCTGATGCCTTGGTTTCCAGGGATGAGAGGATAGTTGCACTGGTACAGCTGATTCGCGATCTGACCGCTCCCCCACAATGATGTACCCTTTCTTCTTTTTGCTTTCCAAATATAATTCTGCTCTTTTTGGGAATAAATAAAAGCGACTCTTTTCTGACTTTGTGGACCCATCATTTCGGAATATAAATGACAGGTTTGGACGAGAGTGATATCAGAGGTAATTTGAACGTCATAGACTCTTGATAACCTTTTAGCAGGACATATCTATTCAGAGGTCATACGGACATGATAGAATATGACCCAACTAATTTTATTTTGGAAGTAGTTTTGTCAGAATTAAGATTCTCGCTATATTCCACTTGAGCAGAGGAGGTTAAGCATAGTACTTTTTCAGGAATTTACCATTGATAGGAGCCATTAACAGGTCTCCATTAGGCTGGGCTAACTGGTAAGCGCCGGTTAAGCATAGTACTTTTTTCGGTGCATCTTCCTGACTTGCTCCGTAGTCGTTGAGGTAGGCTTTCCCTGAACGGGTTGCAGCAAATACCTCGTCTTCGTCTGATGGCGAAGAAGTTGCGACCATATGGCATGGTTTGCATTTGGAGCTCTTTCTAGATGTAGCCTTAGTAGCTTTAGTCTCCTCCTCGAGCTCTGACACCAAATCCGGATGAACCTACATAATCTCGCCCTGTCGGGTGGTTAGGGGTACCAGGTCATGATTTGACCCCTAGCTGGAGGGAGATTGACGATGTTCATCGTGGTCCGTGAAATGGGTGTGACACCGTTCGAGACTTCTTGGGAAGGCAGATTGCCAAACCGCAGAGAGATCATATTGGCCGTGACCGTCTTCTCGGTGTTGTGCAGAGTGATGGCTTTAGCATCGATCAGACCCTTGATCTTCCTTTTCAGTATGTAACACGCCTTTGTCGGGTGGTGCACGTATCTGTGGAAGATGCAGTATTTGGGGTCGTTAGTACTGCCGACTTCTTGGGGCCGTCTTAGCTCCGGAAGGGTGATCTTGCCACTTTTGATGAGACACTCGAATATACTTGGGATATCGTCGTCGTCGAAAGAGTAGACTTCGACGGGCCTGGAGGTCCCGGGTCTCACTTGTACGGTTGCCGCAGTCTTTTGTCTGGCCGTATTGATCGCCAGAGCTTCTTTTCCTTTGGAGCTACTAGGATGGTCGCTGCTGGGAGATGACCTTTTACCTTTGTCAGAGGCGGAGATCATGATGCCATTGTCGCACGCCTTGCGACTGTTGTCTTCGGCGGCTACTGCCGAGATGATGAACGAGGACCAATCATGGAACTGATATGGTCTTGTAAACACCGAGACTACGGGAAGGAGGTTCTTCCTGCAAATGTCTACTAACGCAGAGTCTGGAACTCCTGGAGGCATCTGTAAGGTGGCCTGACGAAAACGTTCGACGAAGGTGCGAACATCTTCCTTTTCCCTCTGCTTGACTTCGATGAGAGAGGACATAGACATGTCCATTCCTCCCTCGTAGAATCGTGTGAAGAATAAAGCTTTGAAGTCTTCGAAGGAAGTAATGCAGTTGTCCGCCAAGCTATGGTACCACTGATAGGCTACTCCTGAGAGGCAGCCTTTGAACACCCGAGTGAGGAGGGCGTCGTTCCCTTGTAGCAACACCGTCATCATACTGAAATAGTTCATGTACTGACTTGGTGATATTTTTCCCTTGAACAGAGCCATAGTCTGAGGTTTGTATCTCGGAGGGAAAGGGACCTCTTCCCAGATAGCTGGGTAAGGCTGGTTGATTCCCAGTTTCTTGAGCTGATCTTTGTGCTTCAAGGCGTCAAACTGGGCTTTTAACTCCCGTACTACCTACATCAGATTTTTAGTCGGAAGCGGGACTACGTTGTAGTGCGGAGTTGGTTGTATCGTAACTCCAACGGGAGGTAATGCATTCTCTGAGTGAGGAAGCGGAGGAACTGCTGACTCTTGATCTAGAGCAGGCTCTTGGCTCGGGTTGGATGGTGGAAAGTCCACCCCCACACGTATCTGAGTTGGCGGGACCGATGCTTGAGCAATGGCAGTTGCGTGCTGAGTTAGCATCATCTGGTGCATGTTCTCCATTATGGATTGCATTTGTTTCAGAGATGTCTCCAGTATAGTGATGCGTTGTTCCGCGTTTCCTGACGGTGAAGCTTCCTCACGTTCATCTTTAACGGCATAAACTCCCATTTCCCTAGGCATCGTCGAAAGATGCGTATAGGTTGCTGCAGAAGTCGACTCTATACTCTCAGTATTTGATTCGGGAGAATGGTGACCCCCAGCGTCGGAATCAGAGGAGTACGAAGTCAGTTGTTGTGACCTTAAACGAGTGTTCTGGAACACCCCATCTTCAGTGTCTCTGAGGAGCATGTTGGATCTCCTTCGGCTCAGAGTTCTATAGGACGGACGTCTTGAGCCTGAGCTTCCTCCAGGTATATGCGAAGCCATGTTCACGGATGCATGCGCGGGCTCTTCTACCTGGAAAGACAGAGAGTAGCTTAACCGGTCGAAAATTGACCGTTTTGCTTTAAAACAGCAGCAGTCAATCACAATCTTATGACTATTACAACATTGCTCGCCAGGAGGCGTAATAGACATGTTGGAAGGTCCCCTTTCCTTACGCTTCTGGATTAGATATTTGCGCAAGTCAGGAGGAGTAGAAGAAGAAGACGACGGCTTGTTCCTTCTGTCCCATCAGTGGGCATGCGGAGATTGGGCACCATGGTTTTTCCTGTGCCACCTGTGTACAACAGGTTGGCCATCTGGGTGGCGGATAATCCCCGGGGAGGGTGTCTTTCCGTAACCTGAGCTTGCTTTATGCCGTGGGACTTCGCCTGGCATAATTTGGAGATTTGCTCAGACTGGCGTAAAGCTGAAGAGGTTCTCAATCGGCCATCGGCTTCCCGCGTAATCCGGAGGGTAGGCAGATTGCTCCTTCGCTGGCGTAAAGGCCGAGAAGTTGAGTACTCTGCCGCTTGCTTTCCCTTGCGGAGATCACAGCGCTCATCTGGTTCCCCGTAGAGGTTAGATGTTGTCTTGCGCACGGAGCTTGATTTGTACTTCCGATTTGGCGCTGAGGCATCACCAGAAATTTTGTCTGTACCGCGCGTAGCGGGAGACTGGTTTCTACGCGTAGAGCGCAGTGGATACTTCTGGGTTAGCGCTGAGGCTTTGCCCGAAGTTTTGTCTGTACCGTGTGTAGCGGGAGACTGGTTTCTACGCGTAGACTGTAGTGGATACTTCTGGGTTAGCGCTGAGACTTTGTCCGAAGTTTTGTCTGTACCGCGCGTAGTGGGAGACTGAATTTTACGTGCAGGGCACGGAGGGAGCAATGCTACAACCTCATTGGTCGGAGAGATCGGAGAGATCAGAGAGTCCACAAGAATGGTAGAGGATGTCTTGGGCATCCAGACCTTGGGCAGCTTCCTGTTGTCTTGGACGGAGAGAGGGTGAGAGCTACCCTCGGTTCGAAGCATGTCTTCATAGGCAGACTGGTCGAATTGGACGACCAGCGTCTTCTTTACGGTTCCTACAGATATCGTATCGTGTTGAGCAATTACTTCCTCATCAGAAGAGAAAGACGTCCCCAGCTAAGTCGCCATCTTGTTTGTGGTGAAAAACGAAAGAATGAAAATATATTCAAGATGGGGTTTACACAAAACCCGCCTTCTTTGGTTTACAAACAAACTTGTACAATTTGATCCTATACAAGGATATGGGAGTACAATTTATTTAATCTGGGTAAATATTGCTATAGGTGTCTGATCTGCAGTCGATCACTTTAGCCCTTGGACCACACGATGATGAAGAAGTACCGTAGAAGACAGGAAGCAGCTTTGAAGGTTGCAAAAGAGGGTGGATGTACGATGCCAAAGTCGTCGATCCCTACTTTTTGCCTGAGCTTCGGATTCTCTCTCTCTCTCTCTCTCTCTTGACCTCTGGTTCGATCTTTCTTGGAAGTTCGACCTTGGATCTGATATTGGTTTTCTTGACCAATTTTTTGACCTTGTTCCTCATTGATAGAGGTCTCTATTTATAGAGTTTTAGTGACAGTGACTACTCCGTCGGTGTAGAAACCGAGGAGTAAAAATTATAGCACCCTTTTACACAATGGTTAGAATAACCAATGCCTGCGTATAGATGATCCTTTGAATGAGCGTGTGATGCGGGTCCAACTAAGGGACAAAACGCGTATAGTCGCTACGAAAATCATGGCATAGAAGCCACGTAGGTAGGTATCCCTCGTGTAGAAGAGGTGGGCATAGAAGCCAATGTCTGTCACCATGGCGTAGAAGCCAAGTAGGCATTGAAGCCGAAATAGGCGTAGAAGCCGAGTGGTCATGGAGGCCGAGTGGGCGTAGAAGCCAAATTGTCGTAGAGGCCGAGTGGGCGTAGAAGCCAAGTGAGCACAGGAGTTGAATGGGCGTAGAAGCCGCTGCGTACCGTGGCAGAGTGCTGATGTGGACGTCTTAGCTGAAATTACGGCTTTTGAAGATATAATCAAATCTCTTGCATTAAATGCCGAGATTTGCCACCATCCTGTGCATTAAATGCAGAGGCATGTTTTTAAAGGTCTGTAGCCCTTCTGCGCATCAGTCGCAGAGACGTGCCTTGAGAAACTGTTACCGTTCTGTGCTTTAGACGTAGAGACGTGCCTCGAGCAACTGTCATCGCTCTGTGCATTAGATGTAGAGACGTGCCTCGAGCAACTGTCATCGCTCTGTGCATTGGTCGTAGAGATGTGCCTCGAGCCCCGTACGGAGTGCAGCTTTTGATGTGGCAGGCGGTTTGTCTACTGCAGAGCATAAACAGCTCATGTCTGCCTGTGTAAAACAAGGCAGCGTATCCCTTCGTGCACGTAAAAGCAGTTTACGCAAAGGAGATGGCGGTAAATGACAGCCTGGGTCGTAGTGTCGTGCCATCATTATAGACGTCGTCTGGGTAGTCGAGCAGTATCCCTGGGTAGTCGAACAGTATCCCTTTGTCAGAAGTCCAGACGTCAGGTTCATTGCAGGATCTGACAGGTTCACTTCGGAGAATACGAAGCGTCAGAAGTCCAGACGTCAGGTTTATTTTAATGCTGCATTGCGAGAGGATGGGTTTCATGCCCAGGAGTCGATGAAGCACCCTGTTTACACTGAAGCGGTTTGGACGTACTGCCTTACGTTGAGCTTATATTTTATGCTGTGTTTGGCAGAGAAAGCTCTGTTGCACGCTTGATGGTTCTGAAGGCCTCTGTCTACGCTGCTCTGCATCAATACGCTGCGTATAGCCGTCCGGCGTATTTTTCATACTTCTACAGCGACAATCTTGGCAACTCCTTTGGAAATACATCCAAGAACTCTGCAATCAACGGATGTGGCGGCTCCTGCTCTTCTACCAAAGCTCCACAGAAATTGCCTTCGCTCTACTCTGTTCCTCGGATGAACTTGAACTCCGGCTCTCCTGGCAACTAAAATAAAACTTTGCATCCACGACAATTGATACTAGCGTGATGCCTACTCAACCAATCCATCCTGAGTACTATATCGTAACTCGGAAGTATCATTACGAGTAAATATACGCTCAGCTTACGGCTTCCCAAATAAACACTCTGCTTCTTGCAAACATCACTAACCAGGATAATGCCACCCCCGATCGTAATCTTGCAAGTCCTCGCCAACGGTTCAGACTCAAGATGATGCCTCAAAGCAAAAGATACGATAAAAAGCTATGAGAAGCACCGAAATCGAACAAAATATGAGCTGTAAAGGAATTAAGATAAACTGAACCTGAGATAACATTGCCAATCGGCTCCTCCTCCTCGACAGTCAAGGCAAAAGCTTGCCCCTGTCGCTGCGCTCCGCTCTGCTGCTTATACTAGGAAAACTGTTGCTGCTGTGGTGGTAGAGGTCCTCTCTACTGGCCCACTGGTGGTCTAGCGGATGCCCTTTGTGCTTGTCCTCCACCCTGAACTGGACAAGTTGGGACTTTGGGACAAGCCCGCAACTGATGATCTCCTGATCCATAGAATAAGCATTAGCCTAGCCTCTTCCTGCATGCGTCCCATCCGTGTCCCTGCTTCTTACAAAAAGTGCAAGGAATTGCTTGCCACGCCCCGATCTCCCACAGGCAAATCGGCCATTCCCGCTAGGCGAGATCACCGCACCAGCGCTCCCCCGGAACAATCACTTTGACCCATCCGGGCGTGATGCCGCACGAGCGTGAGCCACGCCTGTACAAGGCCATGGTTCATTAGTTAGCGGTAAGAGTTCTAAGCCACAGAGTCACACAGATTGTCCGAGTGCAGCGAAATCATAAACGCATAGCAATTTGGTAACAGGTTCACTGAGTCAACATTAGCGGAAGCATTTAATAACACAAGTTGAAGTAAAGAACTCTTTATTGATGTAAACAAGTGTTACAGGTGGCGTATAGCCGAGATTATAAGTCGCTCAAGCCTCTCTCTCTAAAACAGTAAAAGCGTGCCAAGTGGCTACAATTGTGGAATAATTGTACAGGCGATGTTCAGGCAATGTTCACAATATTATGTCTTGTATATGTGCTTCAGTTCCGGACGCAGCAATGCTTCGGAGTGATCTCCATGCCTTAGCACGCACGAAGGAGCATCCGTCCCGAACGAGGTTCTCCCGCACCCTGCATACAAACTGGTGGATTATCAGTACATTGAATGCACTGCTGGGGAAGCTACTCACCCGCTCAAAAAATCCAAACACGTAATATAAGTTCCGTGCACCAACTATTAAGTTATCTTTCTAGTTGCCTTAGGATCAGTTTCATACAAACATTGAATAGCCTAATCCGTGTGGCAGTACGCCGTGCGACATGAGAGAAAACACGGCGAGACTTACCAACTTACCATTTGTCCTTCCCTGTCCAAGGCAAACATTGTTAATTCATGCACGGGCAAGTATAAACATTAAGGGGCAATAACATATGCAACACGAGTACTGTTATTTCAAGATCATTCAGGTGTTCAGTTGTTCATTGATGCAATACAATGACTCGCATGCGGATAGCCGCTAAGCGAGGATGCCTTATCTATATGACATAGGTCGCTGGCATAGCCATTATGGATGGTTCACAGTCTCAAGACACAGGATGATATGCAACGCAGGTGGCGAGCCTCGCTGCATAACACCTTGCCCCAGAACATACTACTGCTCATACGTCTTGTTCGGATCGGATCGGTCCCAGTGCCCCGACGACCGTCCGCAGAACTCAACATAACATACCTTGTGCACAAGTTGTCCACGACAATGCAGGTAAGGGTCTATCCTTTATCCAAAGCTTGACATGATAATCATGAAACTTAAACTTATTCTGAATGAGCATATTATTCCACGAGCTGGGATTCATTCAATACATGACACGATCCTCGTTCAGATGCATACTTGGCATGATTATCATTCAAGTGTGATTCACGTTCAATATTTATTCTTGCTTGATGCATTCCCCTGGTTCGGGGATTTACCTTGGGTGACCCAACTGTCCCGGATACTTGCAGGTTCTATTGCACAGAAGGACTATTTGATAGTCTCCTGGCTAACAAGAATGCATGCACAATACAATATTGTTAGAGATTCGTAAACAGGCAAGCATGCGTTTCTAAGGAACATAAGCAGATACGTTTGCTCGGACCCGAAGGTAAGTCGAGGGATGAAACCGTAAGGGACTTAGAATGCGAGGGTCTGAATATATATAAGCAATATTTTATTTCCATGTTCTAGCATAAGCAATACAAGTTGGGATTGTCATGACCCACACCCGGTATAGGGTTACGAGAGCGGGGGTACGTCCTGCCTACGCTGCAGCATCAGCGGTAGAACGCTGTCTAGGTCATGTAACTATCTAATAAATCTAACATGAATATCCAACTCCATAAGGAGATATGGATATCACAATATAATACTGAAAATACTCAATCACATAAGCTAAAGCACGATAAGATATTGAAGCAAGCAATGAAATACAAGACAAGTCTAATGACAAAATAACCATACCTGCAATCAATAACATCCAATCCCCAAGTGTGTTAGAAACAAGTCCACTATGTCACAGTCTGGAAAAATATATCCAGTCAGGATTGGAACAAAATACACCTCTAACAATAGTTCCATATATATTGATAAAAACTGTAATACAGTGTAAAGAAATACAGACAGATATAAAAACTGGCAATAAGGAATACTGACGAGCATGGATATACTGGAAACAGAAATACTGGAATAAAGGAATACTGGAGCATATAATGTACATCTAGAAATGAAATAGAAATCCAAGTACACGCTAGAATAATGAACTGGTATGTAAAGGTGTACAAGAACAATAACTAGAACATGTGGGGATGCTAGATCAATACACTAGAGATACCTGTCAAGAATCATCTAACTAAGTGTGTGAAATATCAGCATATCATGTGATTGGCTTGGGACTGATAAGACTCAAAACATTGGTTAGCGATCATCCCTGAGGTCAGGCTAATCCATCCGGATAGCTATGATGCGAGGAATAGTCGGGCTAACCACATGTAACAGCGATGAGGCATGTAATAGTAAGGGTGCACCGACGTGAGGTGTGGGTGAGCTATGATGCATGTAAAGTTGGGTATGATCATATAACCTACTAATATTTCTCCTTTTTTCCTAGCTAGCATGATGGATTCCACATCACGACTCCTCATGACAGGTCACAATGATGCCAATTCGTGTAAAGAACAGTGTCAGAGTCATGTACGCTATACAACAAGAGTTATAGAAATAATCAACATAATGGAAACTGTCAATACCAATGTCCTGCTCCTAAAGTCTCGCAAGACGATCCAATAGTCCTATATATATATAATAAAATATAATATTTGCATTAAATGTTACACTAACACAATCATAATACATTGAACTCAGGGGCGATGCCAGGTATGGCACTGGTCAACTAGGGTCAAGTGTGCGACTGATTTCACGGGTGTCGCATCTGTAATTGTTGTGCAAGACAGACGGTCAGTGATACGGGTCTTGTCAGTACGTCAGTGTACATATGGTAGTCTGCTATCATACTACATAGCACAGGACAATGTAACTACGGGGTATCCGTAATTATATTAGGGTCATCTAATACATGGGTATATAATACCTATTATCATTTATCATAGCCATTAATACTAACTAATTTCAAGTATAATAGATATATGCATTTAGATATACTTAAATAGAATTAATACTACGTACGTATACATATTAAACATGTATTAGGGTATATGCACCATACATATACGTATGTACATATATACTAGTTGAGAATATACTATATATATACATATATATGCCAAAAATACATTTAAGGCATATACTAAATAAATATACAAAAACATCTATACATATACTAATGAATAAAATACATACTAAATATATACACATACTATACCCATTGAATAACACTCGTATTCCAATTAGGTTCATTGAGTATATATACTATATTTATATACGTATACATATATACCAATTATGTATTAAACAAATACTAATTACATATACTAATATGTACATACATACATACATACATACATACATACATACATACATACATACATACACCCATATAAATACATATATGTATATGTATGCATATACAACAATCACAAGAGAATGCTCCTCACCTTGGCTTCGGTGTGCACGTGGATGAGGTCGGCGATGGCGACTACATTGACGACAATGTCGATGGTGAAGGCGATGATGATGGCGACGTTCAGGGAGGAGGCAAGGTCGAGGCTGCTCGGGGTGGTCCGACGAGGTGAAGAGGTGCACGAGGCTAGGGCTGCCGTGGCCCAGTGGTCGGCTCCGGCTGACAGGCGGTTCAGGTGATCAGGGAGAGTCGGCTCGGCAAGGAGGTGGGGTCGTGTGGAAGTGGGAGTAGCCGAGGTTGGCCAGAGACTATCGTGTGGTAGTGGAAGGAGTTCTCGGCTGGTGGTTGGCTGGTGGAAGGATGAAGCGGGTGGTCGAGAAGGAGGGAGCGGTGGTGCTCGGTCTCAGCGGGATGTCGTCCGGAGGAGCGGTGCAGCAGTGCACCCGGGGAAGGAGCTGAGCTACTGTGATGGTGGTGGTGTTGATAGCTCGGGTTGGTGATATTCGTGGCGAGGCCGGCTCGAGGTAGAGTCCGACGGAATGGAAGAGGGGAGTTGGGCTCGACGGAGGGTGGTTCGCCGGTGCATCTGGGTGGAAGCAGCGGGGACGCCGGCTCAGGGTGCAGCGATGATGGGGTGCTGGGCTCCGGTCGAAGTCGACGGGGTTAATGGTGGTGGTGATATAGTAAAGTGGCCGAGGGGAAGCTGTGGGCTCGCCGGGGAAGGTGGGGTGCAGCGTGGAGTATGGTGGAGATGCCGGTGGGTCGATGGCAAGGTGAACGGGGGATGGGCCGAGTACAGGAGGAGGATCGGTCGGGTGAGGGGGACGGGTGGCTGCTCGTCGTCCGGCGGGCTCGGGTAGTACGGCTGCTGGGATGACGAGCTCGGGAAGAGGGAAGGATGGCCGGAGTTCTGGAGCAGTGGCCGGAGTCGGGGGTGAGCTCCGGTCGGGCGGTTTAGTATAGGGTCTGGGTTGGGTTTTGGTGTTGGTGATGGTGTTGTGTTTGTGAAAAAATAATATGGAGAGTGTGGGTTTTTGTATGTGGGAGGAGATGATGTGACCTCCTAGGAATTAGGGCCGGCCAAGTCTTGGGATAGGGTTGCTTTGGGAAAAGGGTTGAGGTGTATTTATATATATGGAGAGGATGTTGTGTGGTGATGATGGCTCCATTTAAAATGGAAGGCCTGGATTCAACATGAAGAAAAATGCAAACAAAAGGGCGAGAGAGAGGTTGGGTTGACTAGTCAAGGATATGGGGTTGGTTTCTTCATTTGGTTTAAACCAATAGGATGGTGACATATCATTGCAGTTTTGCAATTAAGCCCCCGACCATTGGAAAAATTGCACAGAAGTGGGTTTCTGGATTTAATTAATTAAAACTAGATACAATTGGCGTTCTAAAATTAATTAGAAGTACATTGGACCAAAATTAGGTTGGGTCACAAATATCATTAGTGAAGAAGACTCAGAACAAAATAGACTCAGAAACAACGGTAAGGCGCAACAATTAAATAAAATTACGGTAATAATTACAACCTCAATTAATTAAGTTCTAAATAATACAAATTAATTCCATAACCCTACAATTTGGTCAGGTGTTCATCTAGTAGGCTTTTAGGTCAAGTCTACCAGCTCAAACATTAATGAACACTGTATATATAAAATATTATAAATACACATCTCATGCAATTATTTTAAATTAAATACACGCAATATTAATTATATATAAAAAGTCAAAAATACTCCTGTTTTTGGAACGTGGTAGTGATAAGTAGTATTTACCCGTTATATTACCTTCCATCAAAATTTAAAACCCACATAATCAACCCACATTGTCATTTCAATATTTTTCAAAATTCCCTAATTATTAGATTCTTGAAAATCCTCAAATTTAAAATTTTCAAATTCAATTCTTATCATGATCTCCTCCAAAATCTTAAGTTCATATCTAAATACTCGAAATTGATATCCAATCCTCTAATTTAAACTCAATCAATACACACTTTTATAAATTAAGAAATTCCATCTAAAAACACTAATCCATTAATGATTTTATTCCTTGATTTCCCTTTTCCTCAAAATACTCAACAATGCGACACTTATGGAATCTTCAAATGCAACATTCATAATATAAAATTTTAAATTCATATCTTGCAATCAAATAGGTATAATAATAATCTCCCAGATTTTTTCCAATTTTAATAACCAATTTAATTATATCATAATCTTCCTAAAATTAATAATCATCAATTATGCCATGTTAATTTCTTAACTCTTCATTTAAATTAATGTTTATCCTTGAATTTTTTAATGATAATTTCAATCATATCTCAATCTTCGTAAAATCAATGATCCATCAAATTTTTTTTTTGCTATATTAACTCCTTAATGCTTATCCTCAAATTTTAAGCATCTTGTCTCTTTTTGACGAATAATAACCCTTTCATTAATTCCTTTACTACGGTCAACTCTCTACAATCAAAGTCTAAGAGAATCCTACCTATAGTCATGCAACACGCAATCTAGATAAAATATGCAATCTAGATGAAACGCGCATGGTCATAGTCTCTTTTGTAATGGTATTACAGTCTCTGCCGGGGTTTACTACTAACCATATCCTAGAAAGAAGATCTTTGATACAAGTTACGGTACTAAAGAATAAATCAATTAATCAATTGACGGAAAAAGAACAAAAGGAAGAACAGAACATAGTCTTCTAACCCATTACTTGGATATCTTCATCCTCTAATATACACTTAACTCTAGCACATTCACTAACTAATTCCTATCCTTGTATACTGGTACCCATATCAACTAATCATTTGTCCAAAAAATCCATGAATACATCCTCATTGCACACATCTATCTATTAATACCAAAATCGGATACCAAGGAGCTCTAACACAATCATAGGGCAATGATGCATTCAAGTTTTGATACTCCTATCCCTTTAGGTACCTCTGTTCTACTACAAGCACACCTACTGATAGTTCTTTTTCCTATTACAATTGTTCATACTAGTTGTTCTTATCGATCGAGTGCACACCAAGTGCAATACACCATACTAAGTAATGTTCTCTCTAATACAACTCTAAATGGACACCCAAGTCTGTTTGCAGTGCCATATCAATCATGCCCAAGTCAACAGATCCTCACGTATGCACTTCATCCACTCATATACTAATATATATATATATATATATATATATATATATATATATATATATATCTTACCCATAAAAACTTAATCCTCCAAATTAAATTTTACTTCTCGAACGATTTAAAGTAAAAGGCATATACTTCCTCAAAAGTCAAACACTAAATATCGATATAAAACTTTAATCACTTCTAAAATCTATATAGCTTTGACTATGTTTATTGAATCAAATTTGAATCCTCAAAATTCAATAACATAGAATCTCAACTCCTGAAAATTCTTAAAAATTAAAATTTATTTCCACTCTTCAATTTATAAATTTAAATCCACAAGCATACATATAAATACTCACAGCCTCTAATACTCAAGGTGCACTCAAATACACCAATTGTTTACAACCTCAACTGTGTACTGAATATTGCACTGCCTGGATTACTTATAATATTACTTCCAAATGATCAAAGTTTTCATCACACGTATTTTCTCCAATAATTTTCTGTCTATATTAACTAATACACCAATCTAATTATCATCACATGAAGTACTTACTGTTATTAGCACCTTGCTCAACAAATCCTTGATATAGAATCACTAGTACTATTGGTATGGTAACACTAGTTCCATCATTAGATCATCTCATCAAACTTATTCGAACTCACGATTATTCGTACTAGTTATAACATCCATGTTTTGCTTCACTCTCAAAGGCATATAGTTTCATATCTCGATTTATGCATATGTATATTCTCTTAAATCCTTTACAGACTGTTACACTACTTTGTCATACACTTCATATCTTACATAATCTATCTTGATACTTCTCAACCCATGACACACCATTGGAATTTTCTAATACTCATGCTTCCACTTTTGTTTTCTGATACTTGTCACCCACTGTGCATCCTGCACATACCTTCTAGGCACTCTTTCATCTATTGCTTCCAGTACATCACTTGTCTCAATATCAGGTGGTACATTCATCATTAGTTATATATCGGTACACTCAAATCAAATCACATGTCAAGGTCCTTCTTTTATCTGTAACACAAGTCTTACTACTTAGTACAATGTATTCTTATTCACTCACACTTTTCTATACACTTATGGGTATCCTCCTACTATGGCACACTCATTAATTTTCTTTATGCATACGCACTTCTTTACTCTTGACCCACCCAAGTATCACCCATTAAATTGAATATCATGCTCCATTAATCTTCAACACAATTCCTTGATACTTGATTGTTTATATATAACCACCAACTACATAAATTCATGACTATCCGGGACTGGCATGCTGACTCTGATACTAACTCTTGGAACCATCACTGATACTCTATGCTCTCCTTCTACTTATAGTACCAATACTAACCATAATAACACATATTATAGAACTATTGCTACGAGGTACTATGCTATAGGTTAACTCTAGATTAATGCCTACTGCTCACATGCCCAACTAGGAAACACTTACAAACTCACAAGCAACACTCAGTCAATACTATTACAAGACACAAACATAATTGCAAGTCACTAACTATCATACTAACAAGGAGTCCTCAAGGAAAATAAGCTCAAAATGAACCGGATCAAGGACTGAAGGTATCTTTACTGCTAGTAAAGAAATAAAACGATGGAACAAAGTCATGTGATAACGGAAATAGGTAAGTCTCGAGATGATACCTTAAGAACCATTTTAAGATACAACCTGATAATTATACACGTCTGTCCAAAATTATGACACTCAAAATCCTCGCCACGCCAGTAAGCAATAGGTACGATAAAAGACAGGTTCCGTAACTAAGGTATGCAACTCTATAATTATGTCATCTAGAATCTTCGCCACGCCAACCGGTATGGCTGCGAGAGACTCTAAATTTCATAACTAAAGTATGTACATCCAAGTCAGGTTCCTACGTTCTCGTCATGACAGCTAATATGGCTGCGATAAACTCTAGGTTCGATAACCAAAGTAGACATTTTTACCTTTCTTATTGTCCTCATCAATATATGTCATCAGATGATACCGTAAAGATTAGTCCGTCAAATTTATCTCGATAAGAAATCAACTCAACAACGATACCAAGAATTTAAATTTAACAACTGGTCAATAAGAATCAAACTCAATATCAACGAGTGAGGACGGACGAAAACAAGGGCGAAAGATTTAAATTGGAAATTATAATAAGATTCTCAAGGGGTCATCCCAGGAATTTCTCAAGAATTTTTTGATTGAGTATCCACTCTCATCCTAGTATCCTATGTTCTATATTCTATAGCAGGCACGCAGTAGTACAACTAAGGCGTCGTACTACTATGACATCTACAACTTACGAAGTATGACCTGCATGGGCCACCGCTAAAAATGTGTCATGATCCGCACCCGGTATAGGGGTACGAGAGCGTGGGTACGTCCAGCCTACGCCGCAATATCGACGGTAGAACGTTGTCTAGGTCATGTAACTATCTAATCAATCTCACATGAATATCCAACTCCATAAGGAGACATGGATATCACAATATAATGCTGAAAATTCTCAATCACATAAGCTAAAGCACGATGAGATATCGAAGCAAGCAATGAAATACAAGACAAGTCTAACGACAAAATAACCATACCTGCAATCAATAACATCCAATCCCCAAGTGTGTCGGAAACAAGTCCACTATGTCACAGTCTGGAAAAATATATCCAGTCAGGATTGGAACGAAATACACCTCTAACAGCAGTTCCACATATATTGATAAAAACTATAATACAGTATAAAAAAATACAAACAGATATAAAAACTGGCAATAAGGAATACTGACGAGCATGGATATACTGGAAATATAAATACTGGAATAAAGGAATACTAGAGCATATAATGTACATCTAGAAATGAAATAGAAATCCATGTATACGCTAGAATAATGAACTGGTTTATAAAGGTGTACAAGAATAATAACTAGAACATGTGGGGATGCTAGATCAATACACTAGAGATACCTGTCAAGAATCATCTAACTAAGTGTATAAAATATTAGCATATCATGTGATCGACTTGGGACTGATAAGACTCATTACATTAGTTAGCAATCATCCCTGAGGTCAGGCTAATCCATCAGGATAGCTATGATGCGAGTAATAGTCAGGCTAACCACATGTAACAGCGATGAGGCATGTAATGGTAAGGTTGCCCCGATGTGAGGCATGGGTGAGCTATGATGCATGTAAAGTTGGGTATGATCACATAAGCTACTAATATTTTCCCATTTTTCCCCAGCTAACATGATGGATTCCAGATCACGACTCCTCGTGACAGGTCTCAATGATGCCAACTCGTGTAAAGAACAGTGTCAGAGTCATATACGCTATACAACAAGAGTTATAGAAATAATCAACATAATGGAAACTGTCAGAGAATGTACTCACCTGGGGTCCTTAGCTGTCAATACCAATGTCCTGCTCCTGAAGTCTCGCTGGACGATCCAATAGTCCTAAACACATATAATAAATATAATATTTGCATCAGACGTTACACTAACACAATCATAATATATTAAACTCAGGGGCTATGCTAGGTATGGCACTAGTCAACTAGGGTCAAGTGTGCGACTGATTTCTCGGGTATCGCATCTGTAATTGCTGTGCAAGACAGACGGTCAGTGATACGGGTCTTGTCAGTACGTCAGTGTACATATGGTAGTCTGCTATCATACTACATGGCACAGGTCAATGTAACTATGGGGTATCCGTAATTATATTAGGGTCATCTAGTACATGGGTATATAATACCTATTATCATTTATCATAGCCGTTAATACTAACTAATTTCAAGTATAATATATATATGCATTTAGATATACTTAAATAGAATTAATACTACGTACGTATACATATTAAACATGTAGGGTACATGCACCATACATATACGTATGTACATATATACTAGTTGAGAATATACTATATATATATACACATATATATGCCAAAAATACATTTAAGGCATATACTAAATAAATATACAAAAACATATATACATATACCAATGAATAAAATACATACTAAATATATACACATACTATACCAATTGAATAACACTCGTATTCCAATTAGGTTCATTGAGTATATATAATATATTTATATATGTATACATATATACCAATTATGTATTAAATACATACTAATTACATATACTAATATGAACATACATACATACATACATACACCCATATAGATACATATACGCATATGTATGCGTATACAACAATCACAAGAGAATGCTCCTCACCTTGGCTTCGGCATGCACGTGGATGAGGTCGGCGATGGAGACTACGTTAACGACAATGTCGATGGTGAAGGCGATGATGATGACGACGTTCAGGGAGGAGGCAGGGTCAAGGCTACTCGGGGTGGTCCGACGAGGTGAAGAGGTACACGAGGCTGGGGCTGTCGTGGCCCAGTGGTCGGCTCCGGCTGACAGGCAGTTCAGGTGATCAGGCAGAGTCGGCTCGGCAAGGAGGTGGGGTCGTGTTGAAGTGGGAGTAGCCGAGGTTGGCCGGAGACTGTCGTGTGGTGGTAGGAGGAGTTCTCGGTTGGTGGTTGGCTGGTGGAAGGATGAAGCAGGTGGTCGAGAAGGAGGGAGCGGTGGTGCTCGGTCTCAGCGGGGTGTCGTCCGGCGGAGCGATACAACAGTGGAGCCGGGGAAGAAGCCGAGCTACGGTGATGGTGGTGGTGCTGATTACTCGGGTTGGTGATATTCATGGCGAGGCCGGCTTGAGGTGGAGCCCGGCAGAATGGAAGAGGGGTGTTGGGCTCGACGGAGGGTGGTTCGTCGGTGCAGCTGGGTGGAAGCAGCGGGGAAGTCGGCTCAGGGTGCAGCGACGATGGGGTGCTGGGCTCCGGTCGAAGTCGACGGGGTTAATGGTGGTGGTGATATCGTGAAGTGGTCGGGGGGAGCTGTGGGCTCGCCGGGGAAGGTGGGGTGCAGGGTGGAGTATGGTGGAGATGTCGGTGGGTCGACGGTGAGGTAAACGGGGGACGGGCAGAGTACAGGAGGAGGATCGGTCGGGTGAGGGAGATGGGTCGCTGCTCGTCGTCCGACGGGCTCGGGTGGTACGACTGCTGGGGATGACGAGCTCGGGAAGAGGGAAGGATGGCCGGAGTTCTGGAGCAGTGGCCGGAGTCGGGGGTGAGCTCCGGTCGAGCGGTTTAGTATAGGGTCTGGGTTGGGTTTTGGTGTTGGTGATGGTGTTGTGTTTGTTAAGAAATAATATGGAGAGGGTGGGTTTTTGTATGTGGGAGGAGATGATGTGACCTCCCAGGAATTAGGGCCGGCCAAGTCTTGGGATGGGGTTGCTTTGGAAAATGGGTTGAGGTGTATTTATATTTATGGAGAGGATGTTGTGTGATAATGATGGCTCCATTTAAAATGGAAGGCCTAGATTCAACATGGAGAAAAATGCAAACAAAAGGAAGAGAGAGAGGTTGGGTTGACTAGTCAAGGATAGGGGGTTGGTTTCTTCATTTGGTTTAAACTAATAGAATGGTGACACATTGTTGCAGTTTTGCAATTAAGCCCCCAACTATTGGAAAAATTACACAGAAGTGGGTTTCTGTATTTAATTAATTAAAATTAGATACAATTGGCGTTCTAAAATTAATTAGAAGTACATGGGGCCAAAATTAGGTTGGGTCACAAATATCATTAGTGAAGAAGACTCAGAACAAAATATTACCCTAATTTGGGTTGCACGAAAATGGGTCAAGATTGCCTCCAATTTCGATTGGAACGCACAACGATACAAAGTTAAAATTTATTTAGAAATTAAATAAACGTCCGTAACAAATATTGTGTGCCTAAAATAAAGCACAAGAGAGCATAATTATGAGTTACAAAAAGGTCAAAATGGAAGGCGGGCACGTCTAGGGCAAGGTTGTAAAATTTGTTGGAAGACAAAAGATAAGGTAGCGCTCCAAATATCAAAGCAACGGTAAGACGCAACAATTAATTAAGTTCTAAATAATACAAATTAATTCCATAACCCTACAATTTGGTCAGGTGTTCATTTAGTGGGCTTTTAGGGCAAGTCTACCAGCTCAAACTTTAATGTACACTGTATATATAAAATATTATAAATACACATCTCATGCAATTATTTTAAATTAAATACAAGCAACATTATATATATAAAAAGTCAAAAATACAAGTTCACAGGGATTATTCCCTTAGCTAGGTGCTTTGGATTCTTATTAGCATGCAGGGGGTGAATCACCTAGCGACTAGCATGTATCATTCCAGATTTTATGTGTGCTGGCTAAGCAAAGACAAGATCACCGTAGCCACCCGCCTTAGCGATGATTCGCCTCGGTAGAGCGATACGTCAAGCGAGCCTCTTAAAGCCTAAGCCGGATTCCTGTAGGGACAAGTCTGGATATCCTTTGCCTCAAACGAGTAATATCTCCTAAGCAAAGCGGGTCGGGACATGCATTTTTGCCGTTTGAATCGGCAGTTTGCTTGAACGGAATGGGGTGTTACATCCTACCCAACTCAGAAAAAGTCTCGTCCTCGAGACTTATTGAGGACAAGCAGTACATTTCAATCAATTTTTATTTAACGATACAAGGCTGAGGCAAACCTATACAAGTCATTGTACTAGTTTATTTGGATATTCACTTGCACAAGCATTTGAGATCAGCATATCGCTTAGTCTAGATCGTGCGCATATTTGAAGTGCACTTCTAGCGTGAACACGTCAACCGACTTAGCGATAGTGAAGTCTTAGCACTCGAGTTTCATATTTTCTTAAGTCTTGGATTGTGCACAAGTTTAAGGCGTCCCTCAAACATATGCAATCAACCAAACTTAGGGATAGTGAAATTGGACAAGCTACTGCGATAAACTCAAGGGTCTCGCTCAGGTTGGCACAAAGGCCACTCGCAGCACAATATCATGCAAGCAATCATATCATTCAAAACGCATTTTGAAAGTATTTAGACTTATTATTGGAACATCCCATCGAGGCATTGAGAGAGAGCATGCACATAATCCACTAACGAGCTTTCAAAACTGAGATAATCGAAATGCAGTCCAAAGGTGTAGAAGCCAGGCTCTGATACCAATATGTCATGCCACGATCTCCCGTAAGCAAATCGGTCGTTCCCGCTAGGCGAGATCACCGCGCCAGCGCTCCCGCGGAACAATCGCTTTGATGCCGCACGAGCGTGAGCCACGCCCGTACAAGGCCGTGGTTCATTAGCTGGCGGTAAGAGTTCTAAGCCACAGAGTCGCACAGATTATCCGAGTGCAGCGAAATCATAAACGCATAGCGATTTGGTAACAGGTTCACTGAGTCAACAATAGCGGAAGCATTTAATAACACAAGTTGAAGTAAAGAAACTCTTTATTGATGTAAACAAGTGTTACAGTCGGCGTATAGCCGAGATTACAAGTCGCTTAAGTCTCTCCCTCTGAAACAGTAAAAGTGTGTCAAGTGGCTACAATTGTGGAATGATTGTACAGGCGATGTTCAGGCAATATTCATAACATTATGTCTTGTATATGTGCTTCAGTTCCGGACGCAGCGATGCTTCGGAGTGATCTCCACGCCTTAGCACGCACGAAGGAGCATCCACACCGAACGAGGTTCTCCCGCACCCTGCATACAAACTGGTGGATTATCAGTACATTGAATGCACTGGTGGGGAAGCTACTCGCCTGCTCGACAAATCCAAACACGTAATATAAGTTTCGTGCACCAACTATTAAGTTGTCTTTCTAGTTGATTTAGGATCAGTTTCATGCAAACATTGAATAGCATAATTCGTGTGGCAGTGCGCCGTGCGACCTGAGAGAAAATACGATGAGACTTACCAACTTACCATTTGTCCTTCCCTGTCCAAGGCAAACATTGTTAATTCATGCAAGGGCAAGCATAAATATTTAGGGGCAAGCATATGCAACACGAGTACTGTTATTTCAAGATCGTTAAGGTGTTCAGTTGTTCATTGATGCAATATAATGACTCATATACGGATAGCCGGTAAGCGAGGATGACTTATCTATATGACATAGGTCGCTGGCATAGCCATTATGGACGGTTCACAGTCTTAAGACCCAGGATGATATGCAACACAGATGGTGAGCCTCGCTGCATAATACCTTACCCCATAACATACGACTGCTCATACGTCCCGTCCAGATCGGATCGGTCCCAGTGCCCCGACGATCATCCGTGGAACTCAACATGACATACCTTGTGCACAAGTTGTCTGCGACATGCAGGTCAGGGTCTATCCTTTATCTATAGCTTGACATGATAATCATAAAACTTAAACTTATTCTGAATGAGCATATTGCTCCACGAGCTGGGATTCATTCAATACATGACACGATCCTCGTTCAGATGCATACTTGGCATGATTATCATTCAAGTGTGATTCACGTTCAATATTTATTCTTGCTTGATGCATTCCCCTGGTTCGGGGATTTTCCTTGGGTGACCCAACGGTCCCGGATACTTGCAAGTTCAATTGCACAGAAGGACTATTTGATAGTCTCCTGGCTAACAAGAATGCACGCACAATACAATATCGTTATAGATTCGTAAACAGGCAAGCATGCATTTCTAAGGAACATAAGCAGACACGTTTGCTCGGACCCGAAGGTAAGTCGAGGGATGAAACCGTAAGGGACTTAGCATGCGAGGGTCTGAATATATATAAGCAATTTTTTTTCCATGTTCTAGCATAAGCAATTCAAGTTGGGATTATTCCCTTAGCTAGGTGCTTTGGATTCTTATTAGCATGCAGGGGGTGAATCACCTAGCGACTAGCATGTATCATTCCAGATTTTATGTGTGCTGGCTAAGCAAAGACAAGTTCACTATAGCCACCCACCTTAGCAATAATTTGCCTTGGTAGAGCGATACGTCAAGCGAGCCCCTGAAGGCCTAAGCCGGATTCCTGTAGGGACAAGTCTGGATATTCTTTGCCTCAAACGAGTATTTTTGCCTGGGCAAAGCGGGTCGGGACATGCAATTTTGCTATATGAATCGGCAGTCCGCTTGAACGGAACAGGGTGTTACATTGCTGCCCTCTGGATCTGATGCATCTGCTGCATCGACGCTCTAACTGGCTCGTGATACTGCTGCCTTTGGTACTGGTAAGGCCTCTGGTGCTGCTGCTAAAAGTGAGGCCTCTTCGCTGGACCCGTGTTGGTGCTGGATCCTCCAGTGTCCCTCGGCCTCTTAGAGTCAAGCTCTAAGTCATCCTTAGCTCTGTGCGCCTGCTTGAGAATCTCCTCGAAGGTGGCGGTAGGATCTCCGTTTGTGTGGGGTTTGACCTCCCGGTTCAGGCCCTTCCTAAACTTCCTTGCTCTGCCTCTAGGGTTTTGACCCTCCACGAAGCGACCTATTCAGTAATACTCCACTGCATACTCGTTAACTGATATACCTCCCTGGACGAGGTACTGGAACTGACTCTCCAAAGATACAAGAGCGACGTCTGGGGAGAACTTATCCTTGAAAAGCTATTTGAAGGCTTTCCAAGTAAGTCCTGGTACTGCGATCCTGGGGTCTGCCTGAAACTATGTCAAAATAATATCGAATATCATATATCTCGCTGCCTCTATTTATAGCATCTCTGGAATCAGCGCCAGCCGTAGGTTCCGCTCGATGTCTTCGATCCACTCATCCATATAGATATCCCCTCTGTGCCCATGAAGTCCTTCGGGCCCATCCTCTTGAAGTCTATGATGGTACCCGGCCTCGGCTTATGTGAAATAAACTGAGGTAGTACCGTCTGTGGCTTGACTGTAGTAGCTCTCTCAACTGCTGCAAGTGTGATCTGCTGAGCATTCTCTACGCTCTGTCGCAAGACCTTTGACTATAGCTGCTATGCCTCCATCATCTGCTAGAAGAGTGCGAACATCTGTGTCTGATCAACTACTGGTGGTGGATGTGGAAGATCCTCGAAAATTGTTTGCCCTATCCTCGGTACTGGAGGTGAAGCACCTCTGAAAGCTGCTGGCGATACGCCCACCTGGACCGGTGAAGCTGACCTCCTGAATGTAGGTGCTGGACCATCGTCTGAGGATGATGCCCTCATAAGTGATGAAGTGACTGATCGTGCTATCGCGATACCTGATCGCTGGGAACGCGTCTTCGACGGCATCCTGAAGATAGATTAAAATACGGAATCAATATTGAATATGATACGATATCATCAAAGAATGATAGAACTTTATTCAAAGTAAAGCAATGTTCAATAGATAAGGATTTGCAAAATATATTTTGGAATTTTTCTAGGTGTGATTGAGTAAAATCTTAGCCTAAATCATGTTTCCTAAAGCAGGCTTGTAGTAGTACTCTAGACGAGCACCACTACTACATCGCTAAATTGCGAATCTAGACCTGCATGGGCTACCACTAAAAATATGTCACGACCTGCACAAGGATATTCGGGCACGAGTACGTGGTTACGCACAGCCTACGCCATAGAATCGACGGTAGAACGCTATCTGGGTCATTTTTAACTATCTAACATCTCAATAATATATTATGGTACCGGTCAATCATCTCCACTCCAAACGGAGGAGTAATATGGTATCTCACAAGTATAACTAATCTCAATCATAAAACAAACTAAGGAAGAATAATGCACGAATAGAATAGCGAAGGAAAGAAATAAGAATAAAATTCATAATCTGAAATAATATACAAGTTGTGAATCCACCAATAGAATAGTATAATACAAGCCAACACAAATATAACTAGACCTCCTCGGGCTTTGCAACTAAGTCCTCTTAGTCTATAGGAGTATCCTCCATAGGTACGTCGTCCTGCGGCCCATAGAATATGGGATACTATTCTATAAGCCAATCATCTGGAAAAATATATCCAGTCAGGATTGGAGCGAAGTATATACCTTTGAAAGCAGTTTTAATAACATAATCGAGCATATAAAATAGATATAGAAATAAAATACAAGATCACTAAACAAATAAATGATGAATAATAGATATACAGGTAATATACGAGAATATAGATCAATAATATAAATATCAATAATATGAGGAAGTAACTACAATCTAAACTAATGTGCCTCAGAATACAAGTTCATTATATGATCGGGTTGGGTGAACATGATTAGGTAAGACAATTATAAGTGAGGTATGTAACCAAAATGTACATGATGTAATAATGGAGCTTTGATCACATAATCAACTCCTACTCTACCACCCCCAACTAATACCAATGGATCCAATCACAATACGCTACGAACATAAAATATAACCACTAAACACGAGCAGTGGGTGTACACGAATATCATAACCATCGAACATGAGCGGTGGGTGTACACGAATAAGCACACTGAACAGGAGCAGTATATGAACACGAAATATAATCAAAACCTAATATATACGATAGGATACATATATACGAGTACCCGCTGAATACGGTAGTGGATAACATCTTCTAACGGGATCTATATAATACCAGTTCATGAAATCACTGTGTCGGGATCAAGTATACAATTCTAGAACATGCATATATGCAATATTATAAATTGAAAACTATCAGAGAAATATACTCGTCTGAAGTCCTAAGTAAGGTGTGTCTCTCGATGGCCAAGCTGGTGTCACACAGACCTATATATGGTACGTTGTATCAATATAAGGTTCAAGAATAAAAATAAGTTAAGTTGATACAATTCTAGGTCAATAAGCCATTTCTAGGTCAAACCAATGAAATCTAGGTTCCAAGAGTCTAATAATAAGTCAATAAGTCGATACACTATGAAACTAAGCTATACTAGCTAAGCTAGGATACTAAAAAGCACTCAAAAAGCCGTATCCTAAGATACGCAAGTTTATTTATATGAAAGTAGTGTTTTAGATATATATATATACAAGTCAATATACTTAATACTATATCAAACCAATAAAAATACGATATATTGGCCTTGCACCAATGCATATCATACCTATCTCGATACCCAAACTCAATACCATGGGTATCGACCCAATACCTTGGTATTACCTTGGTATCCCAAGATAATCCAAAACCTCTACATAGCTAATGCATAAATATAATACCTCAAACACTAGCTATATGAACTAACACTATAATTTATATCAATATGCTATAAAACTAACTATAATATAATGCTCAAGACTAACTATCTAATCAATACAATATCATACTAACTAATACAATATATATACATAGATAGCTAACTAACTACATATAAAGTACATAACTAATTAACAAATAAACAACTAACTAACTATTTTCATAACTATTAACTAACTCTTTCTAATAAGCTACTAGCTAACTAACTCTAACACCAAAATCCAAACCCTAGTGAAACTATACTAACACTACACTAAAAACTGACTAAACATGAGGATACCTGAAGATGGAAAGAAACCACTGATACTTATTATTTCTGATACTGATACTTGTTCACTGCTCCTTGCTGTGCTGCTGAGTGCAGCTGCACTGAACTTGCTGTGCCCCAGCATCTAGCTGCAGCTGCTAAAGCCTTCTGCGTATGCTTGTGCAATGGCTTGCTGCTCGAGAGCTGCTCCCTCTTATGCACGCTGCTGTGCACAAGGTGCTGCTCACCTTCAGTGGAGTCCGGGCCTCACCTCTCACTGTGCTGCACACATCTTCAAACACCGCAAGCCCGAGCTTGCTGTTGTGGATGCCCAGTTTAACTATACCCTGCAGAGGATGCACAACCCGAGCTACTCTTCCCCCTTGCATAACCACACACATGCCACACAAACACTAATGCACATATACACACACATTCCTTTATGAATATATATATATATATATATATATATATATATATATATATATATATATATATACCAATCTATCAATCAATCTATCTATCTATCTATCTATCTATCTATCTATATATATATATATACAAACACAACTACCATATATATATATATATATATATATATATATATATATATATATATATATATATACTCACACACATATAATCAAACACACACACACATACATATATACAAGTACGTATATATATATATATATATATATATATATATATATATATATATATATATATATATATATATATATATATATATATATATATATATATATATATATATATATATATATATATTTATATATATATATCACTATATATTCTAAGATATACGTACATAGACACACACATATACACAAACTCATATACACTATTACACACACACACACACACACACACACACACACACACACACACACACACACACATATATATATATATATATATATATATATATATATATATATATCACATAAATATTATCTAGATATATAAATACACATGTACGTATAAGAAAGAGAGCAAAACACCAAACACGTAGAGTGCAACGCACCCGTATCACACTAATTCCATGATATGCTTGCGATACGGCTCCAACACAAAATCAAATGCATCCTAGAGGTAACGAGCAAGTCTAATATACTAATTATGAGTAATACGTATAGTAATTAGAGTATCTACGTGTCTGTGTCACAATGTGATATGCACAAGGCCCCGTGTCGGAGGAAAACCCTAAAAATTAATCCGTTTCGTCAAATTGACGAGATACGACCTACACGTATACAATTATGGACATAACACCAGTCACAAACAAGCAATTATATATCAATTTGACCTATTAGGCCCAATGACAAACACCACATGTGCCAATCTCGGAATTCCCCCAAAATTTGTACCAAAATGCACATAACTTTTACTGTAGGTCTCTGATGAACCTAAAACTAATTTCTAAGGGTAGCCTATGCATGTGGGTTGATTTCTCATGGTTAAATCTCAGATCTAGAGTCTATTAGAAGAGAAAAACTGAAATATACCTATTGAGAGATGGATTCCCAATGAAAAGTCCCCAAATGCAAAGCAGCTCCTCTCCTTGTAGATCTTGGCCTCCTCCTTCTTGCTCCTTGCTCCTTGCTTCTTTCTTGTAGATCCTTTATGTAAAAGCCTCAATGAGAGTTTGAGAAGGAATTTGTGAAGAATTAGTGGAAAAATGATGAGGGAATGATGGAAATTGGAAGAGGGAAGAATGTAGATCTAAAGAATTAGGAATTGGTGAAATAAAATAATTTTTCTCTCCTCCTTACTATGGCCGGCCATATACCCCTCTTCCAAGCTATGTGAAATATCTCAATTACCCCTTGGGGCCTCTCATGAAGAAAATAATTAGGGAGGAAAGGTTTTTGTCTAATGGTTATACTAATTAATCTAACCTCCTAATCCATGGGCCTAATTCATGGGCTCAAACTAAACCAATCTAAAATATTGGTTCATGCATCTAATAAAATAGGTTAGGTCCACTACACAAGTCTAAAACAAATCTATAAGTAGCAATCAATAAATAATACAACAATAATTAATCATGTATGCACAATATTTAAATATAATACATCCTAAAATTAAAATTACCCATGTCAATTACTAAACTACTCTTGAATGAAAATGTGAAGGCGATACTAGTATACATGTCAAATGATGCTACATCAATGATAGAGTTTAGTTCTAAAAAAATTATTTTTATTTAATAATAAAAATAGTATTTTATATTCTGAAATTAAATATTTAATTTATGGAAAATTATATTTTAATAATAAAATATCAACATGCAATAATACTAATTTAATATGATCAAGACATTGCCAAGAAATGGTTTTGTGTCATCTAAGAGCAGTTTTTATGTAAAAATCAGGGTTTTACATGCATGGAGGTTTGCTTATTTGTCATCTAACATATTTATGACAGCTAACAAGAGTTTATACATGGAAAAATAATTATTTTAAGAAATTCTAAAACTTACTAGATCGTGATTACGGCGGAGCATGTTCTTGCGACACGGATATTTTGGAGCACCAAACGGACTCCAAACTAGGCAAAACTTGACGAGAATATATATAACTTCTAATAGATAACGAATATAAAGTTTTGGAGGTGATTTTACTATAGTAAATAGCCCAGATCTTCTGCAGTAGTCGCCAGCCTCAAGGGGTATTTTTGGTCGACATAAAGGGTTCGGCCAAGGGCTTTGGGTGGTCGGACTTGAGGGGAAAGATGAAGGGAAGGAAGGAGATGAAAAAGAGAGAAAATAGGGAGGGGGAGAGGCTTCTTGTTCGTGGATTTGAGATAGGGGGAGGTTGGCTATTAGGTTTTGGTGTTGGGGGGTTAATAAATATATGTAGTTTAAATAGGTGGGTGGTTAGGATTTGATTTAGTATTTCCATATATGGATAGGATTTAAGGAGGCTAAAATAGGGTGAGAGGATGAAATATTTAAATTAGATTTTAAAAGATTTATTTCAGATTTAAATTGATATGCAACAAGATTGCATAGGGGTCTTTCCTAATTTGGAAACTACATCTTTAATTAAGATCCTAATTTATAGAGAAATAAATCAAATATTTGATTCATGAATTTAAATAGGTATATGCTATCACAAATTGATAGATAAAATATTTAAAGTAGAGGGTTTCCAAATATGAAAATATTAGAATCGGATTGGCTCTAAAAGTGGATAAGGTACAAATGTTGACCCTACCTCAAGAAAGTTTTAAATTATATCCTCCTAAAATAAATTATACAAAATATATATATATATATATATATATATATATATATATATATTAAATATAAGAAACTATGGTTGTTACACTAGTACCATACTAATGTTGAATGATCAAATTTTATGTCAAGCGAAGGTCCTACAAGTAGTGTCTCCCGTGTAGGCTACTTCCTACGAAGAGCGATATAGATTTTGGGGTCGTCCTATATCATTAATGTACAAACTAAGATAAAGTATCCTAATAAAATAATTAGGTTTCAATTAATTTTAAAATATTTTAAAATAAATACAATAAATATAAAATATACACAAAATATCTATTTTAGGTGAGGGGCTTTACATACTCCGAGACACATTAGCTAGTTTATCTTATTCTTTACTTGCAGTGATTCTCTATTGCTTGCTTTTTACTTTCCAGTACATTACCTATTCACCCTAGTTTATTTCATTCCTATTGCTAGTTATCTTGTATTCTTTTATATTACTTGTCATATATTTTTTATCATGTAATTGGAACTGCTTTCAGAGGTATGTACTTTGCTCCAATCCTGGCTAGATATATTTTTCAGATGATTGGCTTGTGGATCAGTGTCCCACTTACTACGGACCGCATGACAGCATACCATTAGAGGATACTCTATTAGAGCAGGAGGACCTAGTGCCAGATATTAAGGGGGCTTAGACTTATTGTTTATACTTGTATTAAACTTTTATTGAGACTTTTGGCAAGTATATTATTTTGGAGTTGTATTGTGCCTAGACTCATATTGTAGGCTTGTGATTGTATTATGATTCTTATTTCATCTTTTTTATTTAATATCGTGCTTTATCTTCCTTAGTTTGATATTATGATTGAGTATGAATATAATTATCATGTCATTATATTTGTTCCTTCGTTTGGAGTAGAGATGACATTGACAGGTACCTTATATATATTATGTTAGATGTTTAGTTAGTATTGTTGACCTAGACAGCGTTCTACTGTCGATGCTACGGCGTAGGCTGGGCATTGCTCAATACTCGTGCCCTTATTCTGGGTGCGGATCGTGACACATTTTTAATGGTGGCCCATGCAGGTCTAGAGTCCCAATTAGAGCGATATTGTAGTAGTACTCTAAGTCTGAGATACTGCTAGGAGCCTGCTTCAGGATATAGGATTTAGGCTGAGAGTATACTCAACCATAACTACGAAATATTTCTAAATATCTGTGTTGCTATCCTTATCTATTTGAATGCTTGCTTTACTTTGAATATTATGCCCTTCTTTAATGATATCGTATCTTACTTAATATTGATTCCTTGTTTCAATCTATCTTTAGGATGCCGTCGAAGACAGGTTTCCAGTGCTCAGGCTCAGTGTCAGCGAGGTCGGTCACTTCGTTGCCTCTCAGGGAAGCACCAGCATATATTATTCTAGCTGCTTTCGTTCAGAGTTCCGCTTCTCCGGTCCAGGTAGATATTTCTGCAGTAGCTTAAAGGGTTGCTCCACCTCCGATACAAAGGACAGCGCCGACAGTCTCAGAGGATCTTCCACCTCCACCACCAATAGTTGATCCGACGCAGGTGTTTGTGCTCTTTCAACAGATGATGGAGGCACAAAAGCGCTATTCAGAGGTTATGAGGCAGGACATTGAGAACGCCCATTAGCTTGCACTTGCCGCAATCGAGAGAGTCACCTTAGTCCATGTCACGACCCGCACCCGGCATAGGGGTACGAGTACGTCGGTACGTCTAGCCTACGTCGCAACATCGGCGGTAGAACACTGTCTTGGTCTTCTACACTATCTAACATCTCACACAATGTGTATAAAATATTGTCATGCCATCTCAACTCCAAATGATATTCAATCACATATAAAACTAAAAGAAGATGTAAGCACGATATGGAATAGAAGGAATAGAAATACAAGTCTCAAAATACCACAAGTCCAACTCAACATCTAAACACAACTCAAGATCTCAAAATAATAATACAATCTATAATCTAAATAGAAATAACTACTACAAGGTAGGAAAATCTAAATGGCCTCAGTATCTGGCACTACATACTCAGGTGATATTCCATCTGTCGGTCTGTAGTAAGTGGGACACATCCTCTCTAACCATTCATCTAAAAAATATATCCAGTCAGGATTGGAATGAAGTACAACCTAATAGCAGTTCCAATTAATTGATAATGACTATAAACAGAAATAGAGAATATAATACAAGACGAAAAATAATAAACAATATCAACTATGGTAGAAAAAATAGGTAAACAAGAATAATATGGTATACACTGATCACGATGAAATAGAACAAGACAATAGAATGAGACAATGAACTAGAATATGGTGAAGAACTGTAAATATGCTAAGTGATTGAAATACTAGTTAGATATGTGATCAGCTTGGGTGAACATTATCTAATTAACGTTGGATAAATATTATCGAAGTTAAACATTAAATATTGTCTAGGATTTGATCACATATCTAGCCAATACTTCCCCTTTCCCCCGGCTAGTACAATGGATCCAACCATGACATGTTATGATGCAAGATGCTCAAGGCATTATAAATAATAAACCTTGAATATTGAACATTGAACATTGAATATTGAACATTGTCTAAGTTAAACATTGTCTAAGTTAAACATTTAGAACATGAGGAACAATGAAATAATATATATAACATCCCGTGACTGATCCATGTGTATACTAGTCCGTATACCAATCTGTCAAGAGTCATGTAAAATATTTCTAAATACTTGCATTATAGTAATTATCAAATAATAGAAACTATCAAAGAATGTACTCGCCTATTGTCCGGAGCGATGAATATCAAACTGTGTCCCAACTGGTGTCACACAGACCTATATTTGGAATATTATATTAATACAAGGTGTTGGAATGAAATTAAGTTAAACTAGTCAACATCTAGGTCACAAAGCCATTTCTAAGTCAAACCCGACTAATTCTAGGTTGTAGGAGTCTAACACTAGGATACTAGGTCAATACACTATGAAACCAAGCTATACTAGCTAATCTACGATATTATGAAACACACAAAATGTCGTATCTCAAGATACGCAAGTTTAATATAGGGAAATAGTAATTTGTATATATATACAAGTCAATACATATAATACTTATCTAATCAATGAAATTAGAATACCTTGGCCTTGAACCAATGCGTATCACACTCCCACACTCCAATCTCGATACTCAACCCAGTACCTTGAGTGTCGACCCATTACCTTGATATTACCTTGGTATCCCAAGGTAATTCAAAACCAAGTGAGTATAGCTAATATATAGTTAATACCTCATGTACTAACTATATTAATATATATAACTATATGCTAAATTAATAGTTAACATATACCACTAACTACTAACATGTATTACCTATACTAATATACATAGATACTAACTACAAACTATTCATATACTAACTACTAACATTTATACTTATACTAATATACATATCTATCTACCTAACAATACAATACCACAACTATATATATATATATATATATATATAGCTAAACTATATACTAATAAAGTATATTACTAACTAACTATTTATACTAACTACTTATTATCTATTATACTAACAAGTACATAGATAATATAGTTAAGAGTCTCACTATCAATACACTACTAAACCAACACCTAAATAACTAAACCAACTATTACTAAAACTGAATCAACTGATATGGATACTGATACTGATACCTGATACTGTGCTAATACTTGAACTGATGCAGCACAATACTATGTTGTGTACTGATAAATGGCTCACTGTGCAGTCACCTGCTACATTGATACATGTTGAACTGATACAGTATTGATACTCTACCTGTGTTGTTGGCTCTTGCTGATACTCCTTACTGAATGCTTGATTGATATTGCTGTTTGCTGGAGGTTACTGAAGTCTGCAGGTTGTTGCACAATGCCTTGTTGTTGTGAACTTGTTGTGTACTTGCTACCACTTGTTCTCTGTACTACAGTATTTGGCTGCAGCTGATGCTTGTATTATGAATGCTGCTGCTGCTCTTCAGGGGAGGTTGATACTAATGCAGATGTTTATTGTTGTTGTGGATGCTCGAGACTGCAGTGGTTTGCTGCACAAGCTTGTAGATGCTGCTCATTGCTTTGCAGGTTGGCTTCCTGTTGTTGTGCCTTTGTTGTGTTGCTACGGACTTATTGTTCAGTGCTCTCAGTTTAGACACATGTTGTGCTCAGTGGTTGATGTACTGAATGCAGTTTGGTGAACTACTACTTGTTGTTGCTAAATGCAGCACTGGTTCACTGCATTTGTTCATTCCTGTTGTTGGTTGCTGAACCATGCTACTGATATTGCACTGTGAATGCCTTGCATTAGTTGTTCATCTCTATTGCACTACTAAATAAAAGCACCTTGCTCACTCACTCACTTACAAACACATAGCTCACTTACATATATTTATACACCTCTATGTATAGCTATACCAATCTATCTATATATATATAAATCTCTACTCATCTATGCATATGTATATAAACACATATATATAACATACATACACACACTAATAAATATATCACTCATACAATATATATATATATATATATATATATATATATATATATATATATATATATATATATATATATATATATATATATATATATATATATATATATATACACAAAACTCATTTATATATAAACACTTATAACACATATAGCTATATCCCTTATCTATATATATAGATATATATATATATATATATATATACACTCACACATATATATATATGTATACACATAGATATAATTAGATACATGTACATAAACACTTAGACACCTAGCTATATGTATACTTAGCTATATAATATCATATAATACATATATATATATATATATATATATATATATATATATATATATATATATATATATATATATATATATATATATATATATATATATATATATATAATATAACATACATGTATATATACACAAGTACATATAGAAATAAAGGCAATAAAGCAAACACGTGGAGTGTCACTACCACCTTTCCAGATAAGGGTATTTATGTAATTTCACTATTTTGAATAATTATGTATTAAACTAAATTGCTGAGTTTTATAAAGTAATTATATGTTGTTAATAATATTTGGTTTTAGGTCAACCCTAGAACTCATTAGGACAACCCTAATGACCAAACCCTAATTAGAAGACCCAGTTCTAGTGAAACTCTAGAATTCAAATTTTAGGGTGGAACCTCAAACCCTAGACTGACTAAACCTTAGTTAGTTAAGTTCCTATTGACCTAACCTGGGGGTTAAACCTAGACTATGCATTAGAAACCCTAACTTGGCCTTAATATAAAAGGGAACCCTCTCTTTCTTCATGTAGAAAGAAGAAACCCTAGCCTCCATCAAGAGAAAGCCATCTCCCCACTCCAGAATTCGAAATCTAGCTCTAGAGATCCCATTCTCCTCCTCCAAAGCAAGAAAAGCAAGGAACTTGGGTCAAAAAGCCTTGGGGAAGAAGAACTTCCATTGGAGAAACCATCCCTGCAGGTAAAACCCTATTTTTACTCATTTAATTTCTGTTTTCTGATGTTAATACCCATTAGGAACCCACCCTTGCTGTGTAGTTTCGATTTAGGGTTTAGAATTTGGGTTTTAAGTGTCCCCAATATTTGTTTCCCCAATTTTCATGAACCTTAACCCTAGGTGGTTGCTTATAGACTAATTTCACCCTCCTACGTGTAGGTTAGATATTGATTTAGGGTTTTGTTTTAGGTTTTCAGGAGTTTTTAGTGTGGTTTTCGTTTTTGCACATCATGTGTTTGGTAAAATGCTTCACAGGAGGAAATACCCATCTAATCTACTCTAATATTATCTAATTTGATGTATGATGTATGATGGATGTATATATATATATTTATACATATGTATATAGATCTGTTGTGTGATTTGAAGAGGGGAATACACTGTGGGGGAAATAAACTATGCACAGTCGGGTTTGGTCCAGAACTGTACAGTGATTACTGTGGTTCTGGGTGTTTGGGTGTCAGTTAGATCATTGTGTAGAAATCTGTGTGTGCCTATGTGAAACTGAATGTACCAGCGTCTAGGTGTTTAGGTGTGTAGTTCTATGTACAGTCAAATTAAAACTGTACCTAGTGTGTGCAACCCGTGAGAATCAGAGAACTTGTGCCAGTGTGTGTGTCCTAGGCTCCTTCGGATTTCAGGATACCTATGGGATGGTTAGGTATGCCAGTGTGTAGTGAGTGATACTGAGTATCACTAGGTTCAGGGAGAATTTAGGTACATGTGTCTATGTGTGTCTCAATATCAGTATCAGTAAGATTATATGTGAGTGTATCTAGTGATCCTAGGTGACAGTGTACCTATATGTGTGTGTGTCTCAGAATAAACCTATGTGAATTCTCTGTGTGTCTAAGTGTGTGAACTGTATGTGTAATCATAGCAGTGTAGGTGTTTGTGTAGATTTCAGTATCCAGTGTGTTAGGTGTCTGTATACTTGTATGTGTGTGTGCCTGTTGGGGAAGTTCTCAGTTGTCTAGGAGTAAACCTGTGTACCAGTAAACTATTGTCTATGTGTATCAGTTAACTGAGTGATTAGGTACCTGCCTGTGTTAGGGGTTGAGAGGGAGAAGTGTAGCTGAGTATATTGTGTGTTATCAGTTAGGTGAGGATTTCAGAGTGTGTATCAGCAAACTGCCCGTGTATCAGTTTAGCAAGCAGTGTGCGTGTGTGCACCTGTGTATATGTGTGTAGGTTCAGTGTTGTTCCTGTATGTGTGAGAAATTCTCAGATTTCTGTGAGGGAACTGTGCCTGAGAGTTTTCCAGTGTCTATGAGTCTGACAGTGTGAGTGCAGTGAGTGTCTCCATGTGTGTGTAAGTGAGTAGTTAACTGTGCTATGCTGTGCTGTGTACACATGTATTATAGTGTGTGAGATACCTAGGTGTCTATGTGTCTGTGTGTGGGTACCCAGAATTTGTGTAGCTTAGTATCAGTCAGTTTTAGATTATACTGTGTGTGTACATGTGCATAATGTATCAGTATACATATTAGAGTAGTGTGTGTGTATGTGAGAACTTAAGTGACTATAGTGCACCAGTGTCCCATTAACTGACACTGTGAACCAGTGCCTCAGAGAGGGCAGTTGAGTGTTTCATGTGTATCCAGATTAGGGTGCTGTGTACCCATTCAGTGAGTGAGAGAGCAGTGTGCAGCTGTGTAGTACCTGTGTATCAGTTAGATAGTAGTGTTGAGGTGTAGTTAGAACCTATGTGTCAGTGTAGGTTTAATAGTGTGCCAGTGTGTCTCAGTGCAGGCCAGTATCAGTGTAGACCTGTGTGAGTAGTGAGTGGAGAGCAGTCAAATTCAGGGAGGGAGTTTTAGTTATGAGTTAACTTGTGTGTGTGGGTTATATCAATAGGATTGTACCAGTAGGATCCCAGCAATTAGACACTGTGGATGTATTAGTAGGATTAGTAGTGTACTTATGTTTCAGTGAGTTCTCTAAGGTATCAAATGAAGTACTTGGTATCCTAGTTAATACGTAGTGTTATGAGTTAAGGGTTGTATTTCGAGTAGTAGTTTAAGTAAGAGTTAAATAGATTAAGTAATACCTTAGAATCTATATAGGAGTTATATTATACTAACTGCCTAGTATGTAAATATTGTTTAGTTTTAACATAAAGCCTAGAGTAACAAGGTTAACTTAGTATGACTAGTATCATCTTGGAGAAAACCTGCCACATAAGAAATTACGAACTCTAAGCCTTAGGATGACCTAGAACCCTCGTATTTAACTAGCTAAACATGTTATTCTTTTAATTCAATATCTGACATAATATTCCATAAATAGGTCTTTGTGATCCCACCTTGGGCATCGATCCTCATTCATTGCTCAGGACCACAGGCGAGTACATTCTCTGACAGTTTTCGTTTTGTTGATTACTTCTATAAATTGTAGTGTATTACATACTTGATTCTGACAGTATGGATACACGGGTTAGCACCCTAGATCCCCATCATGAGGAGTCATGATTGGAATCCATCGTGCTAGCTGGGGGATGGGGAACTATTAGTAGATTATGTGATCATATCCAAATCCTTTACATGCATCATAGCTCACCCCACTTCTCACGTTGGGTGCGGCCTGACCATCTTACATGCATCATAGTTGTTATATATGATTAACCTGACCACTACATGCATCATAGCTAACCATATGGTTAGCCTGACATACAAGAATCATAGTTAATCATATATAACCAGCCTGATCTAGTCCCAAGCCGATCACATAATAAACTAATATTTCAAACACTTAGCTAGATGTCTATTTTATTCAGATTCACCTGTTCCAGCATTCACTACTTATTGTCTAGCATTCACTATTTATTGTTCATTGCTAGATGCTCTATTGCCTATTTCCATTTTCTCCAGTACTTTACATTTCCAGCATTTATTTTCCATCTTGTATTTCTTACACTGTTTATAGATTTTGTCAATTTAATAAAACTGCTGTTAGTGCTTGTGCTTCGCTCCAATCCTGACTGGATAACATTTTTCAGAGGACCTGGAGAGCTTGTACCCCACTCATTACGGCCCAGGATTAGAGGGTGATTTCACTCCAGAAACCCCAGAGGAGTTGCCTAGCCTAGAGGAGAATGTACCTGGAAATTTTTAGATTTTTTCTGTATTTATTGTTTTAGACTGAGACTGAGTTGTATTTATTATTTTGTGACTTTGTGAGGTCATTTAGACCCAGGATTTGAGTTGGACTTATTGTGGTTGGTTTTTATTATAACTCTTTTCTATTCTCATCGTGCTATTATTTCTATTAGCTTGTGATTGAGTATATCATAGAATTGTGGATTATTATCATTGTCCTCCGTGCGGAGTTGAGACTATTGTCAGGATATATTATATGTTGAGACCTAGACAGCGTTCTACCGTCGATGCTGCGGCGTAGGCTGGACGTACCCACGACTCATGCCCAATTTCCGGGTGCGGGTCGTGACACGTTTTAGTGGTGGCCCATGTAGGTCTAGCTTCGCAAGTTGTGCGATATCGTGGTACTGCGACAACTTAGTTGTACTACTACGAGCCTGTTTTAGGAAATAGGATTTAGGCCGAGGATATGCTCAATCACAATTAGGAAATTCTGATTCTTATGACATTACTCTTAATGATTTTTCCTTTAGAAATTTTCTGTCCTTCCTTGATGATATCGTATCTATTGCCTTAATTTAATCTTTCGATCTATCTTCAGGATGCCGCCGAGGAGGTCCCAGAGACTTGGAGCAGCAGATTCAGAGAGGTCTGCCACCTCTCGCCCTGCCGGACAGACATCCGCAGCACCTCCTACATCTCCAGTACATGTGGGAGTGTTTGCAGCATTTGGGGGTCCTCCACCACCAGTTCAGAGGGTTCCCACAGCTACGACGGGGCCTCTACCACCACCACCAGTTCAGCATCCAGGAGGTGTGCCCGTCGATGGGGCACAGATGTTCGCCTTGATTCAGGGCATGGTCGATGCCCAGAGAACGTCGGCAGAGGCCCAGAGAGTGCAGGCTGAGGCACATCAGGCCCAGACAGAGATGATGAGGGTGAACATGGAGAATGCTCACCAAGTGGCCCTCCAGGCTGTGGAGAGAGTTACTCAGCAGCAGCAGCGTCCTGATCAGCACCACCAGAGACCGGGCACCATTGTGGATTTCAAGAGGATGATGCCTCGGGAGTTCAAGGAGACAGAAGGGATACTCTACGCCGATGATTGGCTAGAGGACATCGAGAGAAACTTACGCTTGGCACAGCTTCCGGAGGCCCTTCAGATCGAGGCCGCTGGCAGCCAGATGTTCGACATTGCCTTGACGTGGTTTCGCACGGAGCCGAGACTCTTGCGCAGGGGACTCACTTGGGAGGATTTCAAGGAGCTCTTCAAAGAAAAGTTCTTTCCTGATGTTGCCCTGGGAGCTTTGGAGAGTCAGTTCCATGACTTAGCCCAAGGGAGCTCGTCCGTCGACGAGTATGCCGCGGAGTTTTCCCGTCTGAGCCGCTTTGCACCGTCGATGACTAGAGATCCGGGGGACAGGGCCCGGAAGTTCAGAAAGGGGCTGACAAGGGAGATCAAGTCTCGCACGTCGGGATGTCGCACAGCTACCTACGAGGGCATATTGATGGATGCCCAGATAGCCGAGGACGACTTGGGCCTCAGGCCCAAGAGGGGACGCGATAGTTCCGGAGGAGCAAACAGTAGTACGGGACCGGGCAAGCGTCCACACTTTCAGCCGCAACAGCAGAGACCCTTTCAGCAGCAGCATCAGGCACCAGCCCGAGGGCAGGTCCAGCAGCAGCAACAGAGACAGAACCAGCCCGCCATCCAGTGTGCGTACTGCGGGAAGATGGGACATACTAGAGATATCTGCAGGAAGAGATTGGGCTCATGTCTATCCTGCGGATCGACGACACACCAGCTGAAGGATTGCCCTATGATTCGTTCAGGTCAGGGTGGAGCAGCCGCCCAAAGAGGACCAGACAGGGTACCTACCGTACCAGGAGGCCAACAACAGAGGGGACCACTTCCACCACAACATCAGAAGTTTGCCCAGCACCAACAGCAGAGAGGTGTACCCCAGGGGCGAGCGTACGCCATGGCAGTCGAGGAGATCGAGCCAGCAGGAAACTTGATCACAGGTTCGGTTCTTCTCGATTGTATTCCCGCATTTACCTTATTCGACTCTGGCGCTTCCTATAGTTTTGTGTCTGTATCTTATGCACTTCGACATCATTTAGACACAGAACCATTAGCTAGGACTTGCAAGATCACGACTGGTGGAGGTATTATCCTAGTCCGTGATCACTGCAAGGACCGGAGATTGTCAGTAGGAGGCCGAGAGTTGAGCGTGAGCTTACTTGTCATGCCACTTCTGGGGTACGATATCGTGCTCAGAATGGACTGGTTGAGTAGGCATCATGCTACTATAGATTGTTATAGAGGCAGAGTATTATTTAGACCACCAGGAGAGCCGGAGTTTGAGGTCGTCAGAGGAGCAGCGGAACAGAGGAGGAGCACATTTTGCGGAGCCAGGGCAGAAGAAGAGGAGTTGCTACATCCTCTGATAGCGGAGTTCCTGGATGTATTTCCAGAAGAGTTGCCAGGCTTGCCGCCAGACAGGGATATTGAATTCTCTATAGACTTGGTTCCAGGAGCGGAGCCCATTTCACAACATGTCTATAGAGTTAACAACAACGAGCTGACAGAACTGAAGAAGCAAGTTGAGGAGCTGCAGGACAAAGGTTTCATCAAATCCAGTTCATCACCATGGGGAGCTCCGGTATTGTTCGTACCGAAGAAGGACGGCACGGTGCGCATGTGCATTGATTATAGAGCTTTGAACAATATCACTATCAAGAACAAGTACCCGCTGCCGAGGATAGATGATCTTTTCGATCAGTTGAGCGGGGCGAGGGTGTTTTCAAAGATAGATCTGAGGTCAGGCTATCACCAGGTGAAGGTAAAGAAAGAAGACACGCCGAAGACAGCCTTTTGGACCAGATACGGCCAGTTTGAGTTCCTGGTGATGCCATTTGGTTTAACCAATGCACCGACAGTATTCATGAACCTGATGAACAAGGTGTTCCACCAGTACCTTGACAAGTTCGTGGTGGTGTTCATTGACGATATTCTTGTGTATTCCAAGACCCTGGAGGAGCACGAAGAGCACCTGAGGTTGGTCTTAGAGACTCTCAGGAGGGAGAAGCTGTACGGGAAACTCTCTAAGTGTGAATTCTTCCTTGACAAGGTTGAATTTCTTGGGAATGTGGTATCGGGTGACGGAATCTCGGTTAACCCACAGAAGATCGAGGCAGTGGAGTCGTGGGCTACCCCCAGTTCGGTAGCTGAGATCAGGAGTTTTCTCGGGCTAGCAGGATACTACAGGAGGTTTGTACAAGACTTCTCCAAGATTGCAGCGCCGATGACCAGACTGACTAGGAAGGATGTGGATTTTGTCTGGACGGAGGAGTGCCAGGCCGCATTTGATGAGCTGAAGAAGAGGTTGACGACAGCTCCAATTTTGACGTTGCCAGCAGGGACAGGTGGTTTCACCATCTACAGCGATACTTCAGGAAAGGGTCTGGGATGTGTTCTTCAGCAGCACGGGAAGGTAATTGCCTATGCTTCCAGGCAGTTATGCCCTCATGAAAAGAACTACCCCACCCACGATTTGGAGTTAGCAGCAGTTATCATCGCTCTAAAGCTATGGAAATATTACCTGTACGGAGAGCGTGTGGAGATCTTTACAGACCACAAGAGCTTGAAGTACGTATTCACACAGAAGGAGCTGAACATGAGGCAGAGGAGGTGGTTAGAGTTGATGAATGACTTTGACATCTCATTGCAGTACCACCCAGGAAAGGCCAACGTAGTCGCCGATGCCTTGAGCAGGTATCCGATGGCTATGTACTTGACGACAGATAGACATTTGTTGGCTGATTTGGAGAGCTTGGAGATTGAGGTGTTAGTTCCCGGTACAGAGATTCAGATGTGGGGATTGCAGATACAGTCCGAGCTGATGGACAGGATCAGAGCGGCGCAGTATGATGATAAGGCCTTGAGGAGTATCAGAGCACATGTTTAGGCAGGATTGTCGGACGACTTTACTATCGTAGAGGATGGCTCCTTACGACACGGCACGAGGATGTGTGTGCCGAGCGGGGAGTTGCACGAGGAGGTTTTGCAGGAGGCACACCGCTCTCAGTACTCGATGCATCCCGGTGCCAACAAGATGTATCGAGACTTGAGGCAGCACGTATGGTGGTATGGAATGAAGCGCGAGGTAGCACGCTTCGTATCTCGGTGTCTAGTGTGCCAGCAGGTAAAGGCAGACCGGCAGAGGCCAGGTGGTTTGCTTCAACCTTTACCGATCCCAGAGTGGAAATGGGAGCACGTGACCATGGATTTCATTTTAGGGCTTCCACGTTCTCCAGGAGGGAAGGACGCAATTTGGGTCATCGTGGACAGGTTGACCAAATCAACCCATTTCTTACCTTTCAAGGTGGGCACGTCGACAGAGAGGCTAGCAGAGATGTACGTGCGTCAGATCGTTAGGCTTCATGGAGTTCCGGTGAGCATCGTCTCGGATCAGGATAGCCGTTTCACTTCCCACTTCTGGAGGAGTCTGCAGGCTAGCTTGGGCACTCAGCTCAAGTTCAGTACCGCATATCACCCCCAGACAGACGGGCAGTCTGAACGGACTATTCAGACTCTCGAGGATATGCTACGCACTTGTGTTCTAGATTTCGGAGGTTCTTGGGAGAATCATCTGCACCTGGTAGAGTTTGCTTATAACAACAGCTACCAGGCCAGCATCGAGATGTCACCATTTGAGGCTCTTTATGGACGGAGGTGTCGTACACCGTTATCTTGGGACGACGTTGGAGAGAGAGCCTTGCTAGGACAAGAAATGATCGTGGATGCAGCAGAAAAGGTGAAACTCATCAGAGACAGACTGCGAGTGGCGCAGGACAGACAGCGGCATTGGGCCGACAGCCACCGTAGACCCCTTGAGTTTCAGGTATAGATTGTTATTTTTCTGGCTTGTGTTTGTTTGTTTAGACTGCGTGTTGAGACTGTTTTATTTTAGGTTGGCGATCTAGTATCCTACGGATTTCTCCGACGCATGGCACGATTCGTTTTGGTCGAGGCAGGAAGCTTAGCCCATGCTACATCGGACCCTTCGGTATTCTTGCGAGGGTAGGTGCAGTGGCATATAGACTTGACTTGCCGCCTGCATTAGAAGGAGTGCATGATGTGTTCCACGTGTCGCAGCTGAGACGGTACGTGGCAGACCCTAGTCACGTACTTGATCACTCAGAGATTGAGGTTGGTCCGACGCTCAGCTACCCTGAGCAGTCCGTAGAGATCTTGGACCGCAGAAAGAAGGTATTGCGGAACCAAACTATTCCCTTGGTTCGTGTTGCATGGAGACATCACTCTCCAGGGGAGTCGACCTGGGAGGGAGAGGACGAAATGCGCGAGCAATACCCGTATCTCTTCTAGACTCGAGGTATATTTCCTTTCTGATTTCATTCTTGTTCTAGTTCAGTCTAATTTCGAGGACGAAATTTCTTTTAGGAGGGTAGACTTGTCACTACCACCTTTCCAGATAAGGGTATTTATATAATTTCACTATTTTGAATAATTATGTATTAAACTAAATTGCTGAGTTTTATAAAGTAATTATATATTGTTAATAATATTTGGTTTTAGGTCAACCCTAGAACTCATTAGGACAACCCTAATGACCAAACCCTAATTAGAAGACCCAGTTCTAGTGAAACCCTAGAATTCAAATTTTAGGGTGGAACCTCAAACCCTAGACTGACTAAACCTTAGTTAGTTAAGTTCCTATTGACCTAACCTGGGGGTTAAACCTAGACTATGCATTAGAAACCCTAACTTGGCCTTAATATAAAAGGGAACCCTCTCTTTCTTCATGTAGAAAGAAGAAACCCTAGCCTCCATCAAGAGAAAGCCATCTCCCCACTCCAGAATTCGAAATCTAGCCCTAGAGATCCCATTCTCCTCCTCCAAAGCAAGGAAAGCAAGGAACTTGGGCCAAAAAGCCTTGGGAAAGAAGAACTTCCATTGGAGAAACCATCCCTGCAGGTAAAACCCTATTTTTACTCATTTAATTTCTGTTTTCTGATGTTAATACCCATTAGGAACCCACCCTTGCTGTGTAGTTTCGATTTAGGGTTTAGAATTTGGGTTTTAAGTGTCCCCAACATTTGTTTCCCCAATTTTCGTGAACCTTAACCCTAGGTGGTTGCTTATAGACTGATTTTACCCTCCTACGTGTAGGTTAGATATTGATTTAGGGTTTTGTTTTGGGTTTTCAGGAGTTCTTAGTGTGGTTTTCGTTTTTGCACATCATGTGTTTGGTGAAATGCTTCACAGGAGGAATTACCCATCTAATCTACTCTAATATTATCTAATTTGATGTATGATGTATGATGGATGTATATATATATTTATACATATGTATATAGATCTGTTGTGTGATTTGAAGAGGGGAATACACTGTGGGGGAAATGAACTGTGCACAGTCGGGTTTGGTCCAGAACTGTGCAGTGATTACTGTTGTTCTGGGTGTTTGGGTGTCAGTTCGATCATTGTGTAGAAATCTGTGTGTGCCTATGGGAAACTGAATGTACCATTGTCTAGGTGTTTAGGTGTGTAGTTCTATGTACAGTCAAATTGAAACTGTACCTAGTGTGTGCAACCCGTGAGAATCAGAGAACTTGTGCCAGTGTGTGTGTCCTAGGCTCCTTCGGATTTCAGGATACCTGTGGGATGGTTAGGTATGCCAGTGTGTAGTGAGTGATACTGAGTATCACTTGGTTCAGGGAGAATTTAGGTATATATGTCTATGTGTGTCTCAATATCAGTATCAGTAAGATTATATGTGAGTGTATCTAGTGATCCTAGGTGACAGTGTACCTATATGTGTGTGTGTCTCAGAATAAACCTATGTGAATTCTCTGTGTGTCTAAGTGTGTGAACTGTATGTGTAATCATAGCAGTGTGGGTGTTTGTGTAGATTTCAGTATCCAGTGTGTTAGGTGTCTGTATACTTGTATGTGTGTGTGCCTGTTGGGGAAGTTCTCAGTTGTCTAGGAGTAAACCTGTGTACCAGTAAACTATTGTCTATGTGTATCAGTTAACTGAGTGATTAGGTACCTGCCTGTGTTAGGGGTTGAGAGGGAGAAGTGTAGCTGAGTATATTGTGTGTTATCAGTTAGGTGAGGATTTCAGAGTGTGTATCAGCAAACTGCCCGTGTATCAGTTTAGCAAGCAGTGTGCGTGTGTGCACCTGTGTATATGTGTGTAGGTTCAGTGTTGTTCCTGTATGTGTGAGAAATTCTCAGATTTCTGTGAGGGAACTGTGCCTGAGAGTTTTCCAGTGTCTATGAGTCTGACAGTGTGAGTGCAGTGAGTGTCTCCATGTGTGTGTAAGTGAGTAGTTAACTGTGCTATGCTGTGCTGTGTACACATGTATTATAGTGTGTGAGATACCTAGGTGTCTATGTGTCTGTGTGTGGGTACCCAGAATTTGTGTAGCTTAGTATCAGTCAGTTTTAGATTATACTGTGTGTGTACATGTGCATAATGTATCAGTATACATATTAGAGTAGTGTGTGTGTATGTGAGAACTTAAGTGACTATAGTGCACCAGTGTCCCATTAACTGACACTGTGAACCAGTGCCTCAGAGAGGGCAGTTGAGTGTTTCATGTGTATCCAGATTAGGGTGCTGTGTACCCATTCAGTGAGTGAGAGAGCAGTGTGCAGCTGTGTAGTACCTGTGTATCAGTTAGATAGTAGTGTTGAGGTGTAGTTAGAACCTATGTGTCAGTGTAGGTTTAATAGTGTGCCAGTGTGTCTCAGTGCAGGCCAGTATCAGTGTAGACCTGTGTGAGTAGTGAGTGGAGAGCAGTCAAATTCAGGGAGGGAGTTTTAGTTATGAGTTAACTTGTGTGTGTGGGTTATATCAATAGGATTGTACCAGTAGGATCCCAGCAATTAGACACTGTGGATGTATTAGTAGGATTAGTAGTGTACTTATGTTTCAGTGAGTTCTCTAAGGTATCAAATGAAGTACTTGGTATCCTAGTTAATACGTAGTGTTATGAGTTAAGGGTTGTATTTCGAGTAGTAGTTTAAGTAAGAGTTAAATAGATTAAGTAATACCTTAGAATCTATATAGGAGTTATATTATACTAACTGCCTAGTATGTAAATATTGTTTAGTTTTAACATAAAGCCTAGAGTAACAAGGTTAACTTAGTATGACTAGTATCATCTTGGAGAAAACCTGCCACATAAGAAATTACGAACTCTAAGCCTTAGGATGACCTAGAACCCTCGTATTTAACTAGCTAAACATGTTATTCTTTTAATTCAATATCTGACATAATATTCCATAAATAGGTCTTTGTGATCCCACCTTGGGCATCGATCCTCATTCATTGCTCAGGACCACAGGCGAGTACATTCTCTGACAGTTTTCGTTTTGTTGATTACTTCTATAAATTGTAGTGTATTACATACTTGATTCTGACAGTATGGATACACGGGTTAGCACCCTAGATCCCCATCATGAGGAGTCATGATTGGAATCCATCGTGCTAGCTGGGGGATGGGGAACTATTAGTAGATTATGTGATCATATCCAAATCCTTTACATGCATCATAGCTCACCCCACTTCTCACGTTGGGTGCGGCCTGACCATCTTACATGCATCATAGTTGTTATATATGATTAACCTGACCACTACATGCATCATAGCTAACCATATGGTTAGCCTGACATACAAGAATCATAGTTAATCATATATAACCAGCCTGATCTAGTCCCAAGCCGATCACATAATAAACTAATATTTCAAACACTTAGCTAGATGTCTATTTTATTCAGATTCACCTGTTCCAGCATTCACTACTTATTGTCTAGCATTCACTATTTATTGTTCATTGCTAGATGCTCTATTGCCTATTTCCATTTTCTCCAGTACTTTACATTTCCAGCATTTATTTTCCATCTTGTATTTCTTACACTGTTTATAGATTTTGTCAATTTAATAAAACTGCTGTTAGTGCTTGTGCTTCGCTCCAATCCTGACTGGATAACATTTTTCAGAGGACCTGGAGAGCTTGTACCCCACTCATTACGGCCCAGGATTAGAGGGTGATTTCACTCCAGAAACCCCAGAGGAGTTGCCTAGCCTAGAGGAGAATGTACCTGGAAATTTTTAGATTTTTTCTGTATTTATTGTTTTAGACTGAGACTGAGTTGTATTTATTATTTTGTGACTTTGTGAGGTCATTTAGACCCAGGATTTGAGTTGGACTTATTGTGGTTGGTTTTTATTATAACTCTTTTCTATTCTCATCGTGCTATTATTTCTATTAGCTTGTGATTGAGTATATCATAGAATTGTGGATTATTATCATTGTCCTCCGTGCGGAGTTGAGACTATTGTCAGGATATATTATATGTTGAGACCTAGACAGCGTTCTACCGTCGATGCTGCGGCGTAGGCTGGACGTACCCACGACTCATGCCCAATTTCCGGGTGCGGGTCGTGACACGTTTTAGTGGTGGCCCATGTAGGTCTAGCTTCGCAAGTTGTGCGATATCGTGGTACTGCGACAACTTAGTTGTACTACTACGAGCCTGTTTTAGGAAATAGGATTTAGGCCGAGGATATGCTCAATCACAATTAGGAAATTCTGATTCTTATGACATTACTCTTAATGATTTTTCCTTTAGAAATTTTCTGTCCTTCCTTGATGATATCGTATCTATTGCCTTAATTTAATCTTTCGATCTATCTTCAGGATGCCGCCGAGGAGGTCCCAGAGACTTGGAGCAGCAGATTCAGAGAGGTCTGCCACCTCTCGCCCTGCCGGACAGACATCCGCAGCACCTCCTACATCTCCAGTACATGTGGGAGTGTTTGCAGCATTTGGGGGTCCTCCACCACCAGTTCAGAGGGTTCCCACAGCTACGACGGGGCCTCTACCACCACCACCAGTTCAGCATCCAGGAGGTGTGCCCGTCGATGGGGCACAGATGTTCGCCTTGATTCAGGGCATGGTCGATGCCCAGAGAACGTCGGCAGAGGCCCAGAGAGTGCAGGCTGAGGCACATCAGGCCCAGACAGAGATGATGAGGGTGAACATGGAGAATGCTCACCAAGTGGCCCTCCAGGCTGTGGAGAGAGTTACTCAGCAGCAGCAGCGTCCTGATCAGCACCACCAGAGACCGGGCACCATTGTGGATTTCAAGAGGATGATGCCTCGGGAGTTCAAGGAGACAGAAGGGATACTCTACGCCGATGATTGGCTAGAGGACATCGAGAGAAACTTACGCTTGGCACAGCTTCCGGAGGCCCTTCAGATCGAGGCCGCTGGCAGCCAGATGTTCGACATTGCCTTGACGTGGTTTCGCACGGAGCCGAGACTCTTGCGCAGGGGACTCACTTGGGAGGATTTCAAGGAGCTCTTCAAAGAAAAGTTCTTTCCTGATGTTGCCCTGGGAGCTTTGGAGAGTCAGTTCCATGACTTAGCCCAAGGGAGCTCGTCCGTCGACGAGTATGCCGCGGAGTTTTCCCGTCTGAGCCGCTTTGCACCGTCGATGACTAGAGATCCGGGGGACAGGGCCCGGAAGTTCAGAAAGGGGCTGACAAGGGAGATCAAGTCTCGCACGTCGGGATGTCGCACAGCTACCTACGAGGGCATATTGATGGATGCCCAGATAGCCGAGGACGACTTGGGCCTCAGGCCCAAGAGGGGACGCGATAGTTCCGGAGGAGCAAACAGTAGTACGGGACCGGGCAAGCGTCCACACTTTCAGCCGCAACAGCAGAGACCCTTTCAGCAGCAGCATCAGGCACCAGCCCGAGGGCAGGTCCAGCAGCAGCAACAGAGACAGAACCAGCCCGCCATCCAGTGTGCGTACTGCGGGAAGATGGGACATACTAGAGATATCTGCAGGAAGAGATTGGGCTCATGTCTATCCTGCGGATCGACGACACACCAGCTGAAGGATTGCCCTATGATTCGTTCAGGTCAGGGTGGAGCAGCCGCCCAAAGAGGACCAGACAGGGTACCTACCGTACCAGGAGGCCAACAACAGAGGGGACCACTTCCACCACAACATCAGAAGTTTGCCCAGCACCAACAGCAGAGAGGTGTACCCCAGGGGCGAGCGTACGCCATGGCAGTCGAGGAGATCGAGCCAGCAGGAAACTTGATCACAGGTTCGGTTCTTCTCGATTGTATTCCCGCATTTACCTTATTCGACTCTGGCGCTTCCTATAGTTTTGTGTCTGTATCTTATGCACTTCGACATCATTTAGACACAGAACCATTAGCTAGGACTTGCAAGATCACGACTGGTGGAGGTATTATCCTAGTCCGTGATCACTGCAAGGACCGGAGATTGTCAGTAGGAGGCCGAGAGTTGAGCGTGAGCTTACTTGTCATGCCACTTCTGGGGTACGATATCGTGCTCAGAATGGACTGGTTGAGTAGGCATCATGCTACTATAGATTGTTATAGAGGCAGAGTATTATTTAGACCACCAGGAGAGCCGGAGTTTGAGGTCGTCAGAGGAGCAGCGGAACAGAGGAGGAGCACATTTTGCGGAGCCAGGGCAGAAGAAGAGGAGTTGCTACATCCTCTGATAGCGGAGTTCCTGGATGTATTTCCAGAAGAGTTGCCAGGCTTGCCGCCAGACAGGGATATTGAATTCTCTATAGACTTGGTTCCAGGAGCGGAGCCCATTTCACAACATGTCTATAGAGTTAACAACAACGAGCTGACAGAACTGAAGAAGCAAGTTGAGGAGCTGCAGGACAAAGGTTTCATCAAATCCAGTTCATCACCATGGGGAGCTCCGGTATTGTTCGTACCGAAGAAGGACGGCACGGTGCGCATGTGCATTGATTATAGAGCTTTGAACAATATCACTATCAAGAACAAGTACCCGCTGCCGAGGATAGATGATCTTTTCGATCAGTTGAGCGGGGCGAGGGTGTTTTCAAAGATAGATCTGAGGTCAGGCTATCACCAGGTGAAGGTAAAGAAAGAAGACACGCCGAAGACAGCCTTTTGGACCAGATACGGCCAGTTTGAGTTCCTGGTGATGCCATTTGGTTTAACCAATGCACCGACAGTATTCATGAACCTGATGAACAAGGTGTTCCACCAGTACCTTGACAAGTTCGTGGTGGTGTTCATTGACGATATTCTTGTGTATTCCAAGACCCTGGAGGAGCACGAAGAGCACCTGAGGTTGGTCTTAGAGACTCTCAGGAGGGAGAAGCTGTACGGGAAACTCTCTAAGTGTGAATTCTTCCTTGACAAGGTTGAATTTCTTGGGAATGTGGTATCGGGTGACGGAATCTCGGTTAACCCACAGAAGATCGAGGCAGTGGAGTCGTGGGCTACCCCCAGTTCGGTAGCTGAGATCAGGAGTTTTCTCGGGCTAGCAGGATACTACAGGAGGTTTGTACAAGACTTCTCCAAGATTGCAGCGCCGATGACCAGACTGACTAGGAAGGATGTGGATTTTGTCTGGACGGAGGAGTGCCAGGCCGCATTTGATGAGCTGAAGAAGAGGTTGACGACAGCTCCAATTTTGACGTTGCCAGCAGGGACAGGTGGTTTCACCATCTACAGCGATACTTCAGGAAAGGGTCTGGGATGTGTTCTTCAGCAGCACGGGAAGGTAATTGCCTATGCTTCCAGGCAGTTATGCCCTCATGAAAAGAACTACCCCACCCACGATTTGGAGTTAGCAGCAGTTATCATCGCTCTAAAGCTATGGAAATATTACCTGTACGGAGAGCGTGTGGAGATCTTTACAGACCACAAGAGCTTGAAGTACGTATTCACACAGAAGGAGCTGAACATGAGGCAGAGGAGGTGGTTAGAGTTGATGAATGACTTTGACATCTCATTGCAGTACCACCCAGGAAAGGCCAACGTAGTCGCCGATGCCTTGAGCAGGTATCCGATGGCTATGTACTTGACGACAGATAGACATTTGTTGGCTGATTTGGAGAGCTTGGAGATTGAGGTGTTAGTTCCCGGTACAGAGATTCAGATGTGGGGATTGCAGATACAGTCCGAGCTGATGGACAGGATCAGAGCGGCGCAGTATGATGATAAGGCCTTGAGGAGTATCAGAGCACATGTTTAGGCAGGATTGTCGGACGACTTTACTATCGTAGAGGATGGCTCCTTACGACACGGCACGAGGATGTGTGTGCCGAGCGGGGAGTTGCACGAGGAGGTTTTGCAGGAGGCACACCGCTCTCAGTACTCGATGCATCCCGGTGCCAACAAGATGTATCGAGACTTGAGGCAGCACGTATGGTGGTATGGAATGAAGCGCGAGGTAGCACGCTTCGTATCTCGGTGTCTAGTGTGCCAGCAGGTAAAGGCAGACCGGCAGAGGCCAGGTGGTTTGCTTCAACCTTTACCGATCCCAGAGTGGAAATGGGAGCACGTGACCATGGATTTCATTTTAGGGCTTCCACGTTCTCCAGGAGGGAAGGACGCAATTTGGGTCATCGTGGACAGGTTGACCAAATCAACCCATTTCTTACCTTTCAAGGTGGGCACGTCGACAGAGAGGCTAGCAGAGATGTACGTGCGTCAGATCGTTAGGCTTCATGGAGTTCCGGTGAGCATCGTCTCGGATCAGGATAGCCGTTTCACTTCCCACTTCTGGAGGAGTCTGCAGGCTAGCTTGGGCACTCAGCTCAAGTTCAGTACCGCATATCACCCCCAGACAGACGGGCAGTCTGAACGGACTATTCAGACTCTCGAGGATATGCTACGCACTTGTGTTCTAGATTTCGGAGGTTCTTGGGAGAATCATCTGCACCTGGTAGAGTTTGCTTATAACAACAGCTACCAGGCCAGCATCGAGATGTCACCATTTGAGGCTCTTTATGGACGGAGGTGTCGTACACCGTTATCTTGGGACGACGTTGGAGAGAGAGCCTTGCTAGGACAAGAAATGATCGTGGATGCAGCAGAAAAGGTGAAACTCATCAGAGACAGACTGCGAGTGGCGCAGGACAGACAGCGGCATTGGGCCGACAGCCACCGTAGACCCCTTGAGTTTCAGGTATAGATTGTTATTTTTCTGGCTTGTGTTTGTTTGTTTAGACTGCGTGTTGAGACTGTTTTATTTTAGGTTGGCGATCTAGTATCCTACGGATTTCTCCGACGCATGGCACGATTCGTTTTGGTCGAGGCAGGAAGCTTAGCCCATGCTACATCGGACCCTTCGGTATTCTTGCGAGGGTAGGTGCAGTGGCATATAGACTTGACTTGCCGCCTGCATTAGAAGGAGTGCATGATGTGTTCCACGTGTCGCAGCTGAGACGGTACGTGGCAGACCCTAGTCACGTACTTGATCACTCAGAGATTGAGGTTGGTCCGACGCTCAGCTACCCTGAGCAGTCCGTAGAGATCTTGGACCGCAGAAAGAAGGTATTGCGGAACCAAACTATTCCCTTGGTTCGTGTTGCATGGAGACATCACTCTCCAGGGGAGTCGACCTGGGAGGGAGAGGACGAAATGCGCGAGCAATACCCGTATCTCTTCTAGACTCGAGGTATATTTCCTTTCTGATTTCATTCTTGTTCTAGTTCAGTCTAATTTCGAGGACGAAATTTCTTTTAGGAGGGTAGACTTGTCACTACCACCTTTCCAGATAAGGGTATTTATATAATTTCACTATTTTGAATAATTATGTATTAAACTAAATTGCTGAGTTTTATAAAGTAATTATATATTGTTAATAATATTTGGTTTTAGGTCAACCCTAGAACTCATTAGGACAACCCTAATGACCAAACCCTAATTAGAAGACCCAGTTCTAGTGAAACCCTAGAATTCAAATTTTAGGGTGGAACCTCAAACCCTAGACTGACTAAACCTTAGTTAGTTAAGTTCCTATTGACCTAACCTGGGGGTTAAACCTAGACTATGCATTAGAAACCCTAACTTGGCCTTAATATAAAAGGGAACCCTCTCTTTCTTCATGTAGAAAGAAGAAACCCTAGCCTCCATCAAGAGAAAGCCATCTCCCCACTCCAGAATTCGAAATCTAGCCCTAGAGATCCCATTCTCCTCCTCCAAAGCAAGGAAAGCAAGGAACTTGGGCCAAAAAGCCTTGGGGAAGAAGAACTTCCATTGGAGAAACCATCCCTGCAGGTAAAACCCTATTTTTACTCATTTAATTTCTGTTTTCTGATGTTAATACCCATTAGGAACCCACCCTTGCTGTGTAGTTTCGATTTAGGGTTTAGAATTTGGGTTTTAAGTGTCCCCAACATTTGTTTCCCCAATTTTCGTGAACCTTAACCCTAGGTGGTTGCTTATAGACTGATTTTACCCTCCTACGTGTAGGTTAGATATTGATTTAGGGTTTTGTTTTGGGTTTTCAGGAGTTCTTAGTGTGGTTTTCGTTTTTGCACATCATGTGTTTGGTGAAATGCTTCACAGGAGGAATTACCCATCTAATCTACTCTAATATTATCTAATTTGATGTATGATGTATGATGGATGTATATATATATTTATACATATGTATATAGATCTGTTGTGTGATTTGAAGAGGGGAATACACTGTGGGGGAAATGAACTGTGCACAGTCGGGTTTGGTCCAGAACTGTGCAGTGATTACTGTTGTTCTGGGTGTTTGGGTGTCAGTTCGATCATTGTGTAGAAATCTGTGTGTGCCTATGGGAAACTGAATGTACCATTGTCTAGGTGTTTAGGTGTGTAGTTCTATGTACAGTCAAATTAAAACTGTACCTAGTGTGTGCAACCCGTGAGAATCAGAGAACTTGTGCCAGTGTGTGTGTCCTAGGCTCCTTCGGATTTCAGGATACCTGTGGGATGGTTAGGTATGCCAGTGTGTAGTGAGTGATACTGAGTATCACTTGGTTCAGGGAGAATTTAGGTATATATGTCTATGTGTGTCTCAATATCAGTATCAGTAAGATTATATGTGAGTGTATCTAGTGATCCTAGGTGACAGTGTACCTATATGTGTGTGTGTCTCAGAATAAACCTATGTGAATTCTCTGTGTGTCTAAGTGTGTGAACTGTATGTGTAATCATAGCAGTGTGGGTGTTTGTGTAGATTTCAGTATCCAGTGTGTTAGGTGTCTGTATACTTGTATGTGTGTGTGCCTGCTGGGGAAGTTCTCAGTTGTCTAGGAGTAAACCTGTGTACCAGTAAACTATTGTCTATGTGTATCAGTTAACTGAGTGATTAGGTACCTGCCTGTGTTAGGGTTTAAGAGGGAGAAGTGTAGCTGAGTATATTGTGTGTTATCAGTTAGGTGAGGATTTCAGAGTGTGTATCAGCAAACTGCCCGTGTATCAGTTTAGCAAGCAGTGTACGTGTGTGCACCTGTGTATATGTGTGTAGGTTCAGTGTTGTTCCTGTATGTGTGAGAAATTCTCAGATTTCTGTGAGGGAACTGTGCCTGAGAGTTTTCCAGTGTCTATGAGTCTGACAGTGTGAGTGCAGTGAGTGTCTCCATGTGTGTGTGAGTGAGTAGTTAACTGTGCTATGCTGTGCTGTGTACACATGTATTATAGTGTGTGAGATACCTAGGTGTCTATGTGTCTGTGTGTGGGTACCCAGAATTTGTGTAGCTTAGTATCAGTCAGTTTTAGATTATACTGTGTGTGTGCATGTGCATAATGTATCAGTATACATATTAGAGTAGTGTGTGTGTGTATGTGAGAACTTAAGTGACTATAGTGTACCAGTGTCCCATTAACTGACACTGTGAACCAGTGCCTCAGAGAGGGCAGTTGAGTGTTTCATGTGTATCCAGATTAGGGTGCTGTGTACCCATTCAGTGAGTGAGAGAGCAGTGTGCAGCTGTGTAGTACCTGTGTATCAGTTAGATAGTAGTGTTGAGGTGTAGTTAGAACCTGTGTGTCAGTGTAGGTTTAATAGTGTGCCAGTGTATCTCAGTGCAGGCCAGTGTCAGTGTAGACCTGTGTGAGTAGTGAGTGGAGAGCAGTCAAATTCAGGGAGGGAGTTTTAGTTATGAGTTAACTTGTGTGTGTGGGTTATATCAATAGGATTGTACCAGTAGGATCCCAGCAATTAGACACTGTGGATGTATTAGTAGGATTAGTAGTGTACTTATGTTTCAGTGAGTTCTCTAAGGTATCAAATGAAGTACTTGGTATCCTAGTTAATACGTAGTGTTATGAGTTAAGGGTTGTATTTCGAGTAGTAGTTTAAGTAAGAGTTAAATAGATTAAGTAATACCTTAGAATCTATATAGGAGTTATATTATACTAACTGCCTAGTATGTAAATATTGTTTAGTTTTAACATAAAGCCTAGAGTAACAAGGTTAACTTAGTATGACTAGTATCATCTTGGAGAAAACCTGCCACATAAGAAATTACGAACTCTAAGCCTTAGGATGACCTAGAACCCTCGTATTTAACTAGCTAAACATGTTATTCTTTTAATTCAATATCTGACATAATATTCCATAAATAGGTCTTTGTGATCCCACCTTGGGCATCGATCCTCATTCATTGCTCAGGACCACAGGCAAGTACATTCTCTGACAGTTTTCGTTTTGTTGATTACTTCTATAAATTGTAGTGTATTACATACTTGATTCCGACACTATGGATACACGGGTTAACACCCTAGATCCCCATCATGAGGAGTCATGATTGGAATCCATCGTGCTAGCTAGGGGATGGGGAACTATTAGTAGATTATGTGATCATATCCAAATCCTTTACATGCATCATAGCTCACCCCACTTCTCACGTTGGGTGCGGCCTGACCATCTTACATGCATCATAGCTGTTATATATGATTAACCTGACCACTACATGCATCATAGCTAACCATATGGTTAGCCTGACCTACAAGAATCATAGTTAATCATATATAACCAGCCTGATCTAGTCCCAAGCCGATCACATAATAAACTAATATTTCAAACACTTAGCTAGATGTCTATTTTATTCAGATTCACCTGTTCCAGCATTCACTACTTATTGTCTAGCATTCACTACTTTGTGAGGTCATTTAGACCCAGGATTTGAGTTGGACTTATTGTGGTTGGTTTTTATTAGAACTCTTTTCTATTCTTATCGTGCTATTATTTCTATTAGCTTGTGATTGAGTATATCATAGAATTGTGGATTATTATCATTGTCCTCCGTGCGGAGTTGAGACTATTGTCAGGATATATTATATGTTGAGACCTAGACAGCATTCTACCGCCGATGCTGCGGCGTAGGCTGGATGTACCCACGACTCATGCCCAATTTCCGGGTGCGGGTCGTGACATGGAGTGCACCGCACCCGTATCACACTCATTCTATGATACGCTTGCGATACGGCTCCACTACACAACCAAACTCATCTCGAAGGACACGAGCAAGTCTAGAATACTAATTATGTACTATGCGAACAATAATAATATGAACTACGTGTCCGTGTCAAGAAATGATATGCACAAATTCCTGTGTCAGAGAAAAACTCCCAAAAATAACCCGTATCACCAAATTAATGAGATACGGCCTATACGTACCCAATTGTGGATACGACACTAGTCACAAACAAACATACACATGTCATATTAATCTATTTGACCAATTAACAAACACAACATGTGCCAATCTCGAAATTTTCCCAAAATTGACACAAAAATACATAACTTCCACCTTATGTCTCCTATGAACCTAAAACCAATTCCTATGGGTAGCCTATGCATATGGGGCTGGTTTCTCTTAGTTAAATATCAGATTTAGAGTCTACTAGGAGAGAAAAAAAACTTAAATGTACTTATTAGGAGATGAATTCCCAATGAAAATACCCAAATATAGAAATATTATTCCTTCTTGTAGATCTTGGCCTCCTCCTTATAGATCCTTACTTCCTTCTTGTAGATCCTTGTTGTAGTAGCCTCAATTAAAGAATAGAGAAATAATTTGAGATGAAATTTTTAAGGTAATGGTGAGGGAATGAAGAAATTAGAAAGGGGGAAAAATCTAGATCTAAATAAAAATAGAAATAAAATGAGAGACACTCTCTCTCCTCCTTTGTAAACTTCCTCACCCAAAAATAGGTATTTTGTGTGTATTTTATATTATTATATTTATTATAGATTATTTAAATATTAAATTTCTTTAGAGTATTCTCTTAGTTAATTAGAAAATATTTTTTTGATATATTTACTTATATAAATATTAATTTAGAATCATTTTAAGGCTATTTTAGATTTTGGAGATTTTTCTAGAATTTTTGGGTAATTAAAATCTAGGAAACGTAAATTTCTAGGACTTCCATGATTTACTATGAGACCATACTTGCATATTGTTCCTACTAAATATTTATTTTAGGTTAAAATATTTAATTATTTTTTTTGTAATTTATTTAGAATTTTAAGAAATTTATTTAGATTTTTGAAATTATTTAGGATTTATTTGGATATAAATATAGTCTTAATATTAGATAGAAGCTAATTTAGTGTTAATAGATATTAATAAGATTATATATAAATTATTTGTATTATCTTTAATTCTATTTAAGATTATAAATTATTGAGATAAACTCAAACTCTATTTTAAATTAATTCAAATCCTGAGCCTACTAAGAAAGCAACTTCATGCATATACTATCTTTATTTAAACTGATCCTAATCATATCCAAATTAGCAAATTCTAATCGTATTCAATTAAGTAGGGCTCCACCATTATAAATAACTATTAGACTTATGGAATAAACTCATCTTTCATATTTTTCTTCCCTAAACTCCTCTATTTTTCGTCCAAAAATAGTCAAAATTCGTCATAAATTCAGCCTCATTTTCTAGTAGTTATGAAGACTTAAAAAGACGATATCTCCTAGCTCCGGACTCCAAACGCGCTCCAGTTTTTTTGTTAGAACCATACCAAGGTTAGTTTTCTGAATATATAAATTATTCTAATAATTTAAGAACCTATTTTTTCAGAATATTCTAATAGTGCCAGATGTCCGAAATCAGACGGGTTTTCATATTTTTGAGATTTCGGGAGATACCAAACTCAAAATTACGAGTCAAAAATTAGGATTTAATAATAAAATCAGATTATAATAAGATTAAAATACTATTTTAGGTTATTTATTTAGAATTAAAATTGATTAAAATAGAGGAACATATTCACCCACTTTTGTAACCTAACTTGTTTAATTTATGTGACGGGTAGATCGGACGACGCCTTGAGTTGGGACTTCATTCTTTTTCACACCAGGCAAGTATACCTTGCCATTATACTATAATTTACATTCTATATGATGCATGCATTTTATTTCTGTCATTTAGTTCATATATTTTAACTGCTATATAAACTGCGCGCCCAATAATAACTTGGGTGAAACGATGGTGGCGTCGTATTCTGTTTTTATTATGTATATGCATGTTGATCTAGTTTTACGAGACTACCACATAATTGGAGGCATCATTAGATTTCATTGGCCGTGACACATCTGTTAGACGAGTGTGAGTCTCATATAGGACACAGACTTGTGTATTGGGTTGGCCTCCTGTACGTGTGGGACGTGCGATCAGGATAACTGCTATTAGAAATTACATGCTAGGAGATTTGGCAGTTATTAGAGGTATTATCGTGTCATGGATATGACATGCTTAGAGCATGGGATGGGGAGAACAACAAATAAGGTGTTTGGGCTCCTTTGTACTTTCCTTGTGTAACCCGTACGCTCCGCCGGAGATGCGCGGTGATGATGACCCATATATTACCTGGCGGCCACTGCCGTTCAAAAGATGACATACTTTGTAGGCCCCTGATTCTCCGAGAGAATCATGCCAATCCCATTTATGGCCAGATAGCCTACTTATTGGAAAGTTATTCTCAAACTGCATTCACATAGATGGTTAGGCGACCCTTGGATATTTATTTTTCAGTACTTTATTGGCATGCTTCTATGTATCTTGTTATGTCCCTCTGAGGACCTGGTCCCTTTCCAGGTATAGACTTGTAGGAGTATCCACAGGAGTACGGACCCGGACCTAACGCTTCATACCAGACTAAGGAGGTCTTACCTTCATAGTACCTTTGATTCTTCGCAGCTCATGGATATTCTGGTTGCTATTTTTCTTATGGACATTTATCTTATATTAGAGTTGATCTCTTCTCTCATTTAGTAGTTTTAGTATAATCGATTGGCAGTGGATTTATTTCCATCCGACTATCATACTTTGATACTTCATATTTGAGATTCAGTTATTTATTTTCTATTCCTTTATTTATGCTGTGGATGAGATATAGATTGGGTGTGACTTGTGTTGACAGTATATTACCACTTGTGGATTGGATATTCATAATACAACGTACGTATGCATTCTGGTTTCCATATATTGGAGTTGCCATATACATATGGCTGGCATGATTACGTATTCCTAGTCCTACGTATTTTGGGACTGGGGCGTGACATATTTTAGTGGTGGCCCATACAGGTTGAGAGTATATTGTCTTGGTTATGTTACTATACCAAGCAAGCCTGCAAATAGAATTAGAATATAGGATTTCATTTACAATTGACTATGACTCATCTTCCTTCCAATTCGTTCTTTTTAAATAATTGCATCTTGCTTGATTCATGTACTTCCCTAATAGTTTCTTGAGTGTAGCCTTCTGCTAGAATATAGGAATCCTTGTTGTTAGGATGATAATTAGGATAACATTTCTACTAAGAATACAACTAGAATATTGGTACATCACTAAGTATAGAATACCTAATGAACCCTATCATCCCTTACCTGTAGACTAATTGACCATTATCCCTTGATATAATTAGGAATGACTTGAGATAGTATAGACACCACTAGGGTTAGTTAGAAATTTAACCATATTGTTTGACCCTAGCATTGAGAAACCAATAGAAATCCAAGGTTGAATATTAGAACTAAACCTAAATTTCATAGTGAGATAGTATTAGAGAACTATAAATTTACCTTATTGTCTTGATATTAGTAGAATAGTACCTTAGGAAACCAAGAGGAATGAATAGAATATTTTTCTTGATCATACCTCAAACACAGAGATTAGCATACCACCTTCCCCTTAGGAAACCATGATATTATCAAGTGTCTCTCTATTTAATTTTATATCTTGTTCCTCCGAAACCTTAACGCTCTCTATTTGTGCGACGACTAAAATTTTCCTTCATCTTTCAATTCGTGCCACCTACCCTCTTGATTGTAGGCCAAGTGATTTCTTTTATGTTAGGATATATAGTTTGCTAGGAATATAGTTGTTAATCTTGAATTTTGAATTATGTGCTTAGTAGTTAGAACTTGATAGTTTGAGTTGCTCATTTAGATTATGATTTTATGATTATCCTTTAGTTTTAAATCAAGTAATCTGTTCCACATATCTCCATATAAGTTATATCCTCTTTCACTTGAGAGCCAGTAACTTCTCCATTCTTAGTATTAACACTTTTGTTCTATAAGCACTATAATTAAGACTTAATATGACCATTACCTATTTAATACAATAGGATACCCTAATAAGTACCAAGATCTTTTGCTCGTATACCCTAACAAGAGTTTCTACTTTATCCCCATAAGGCAATTACAATATTAGTTTATTCTTTTAAGTTGGGTAGTATGCCTCACAACCTAGTATCCCATAGTCCTTTTAACTCATTAATGAAGTATAATTGAATGACACCAACTATAGACTTGGATAAGAAGATAGTGTTTATCCAGACTGTAGAACTTAGAGGCCCATACCCCCATTTGGTCGACTAGAGACTTAGACAAGGAGTTAGTATGGCGCCCTATTCCCTCTATTCGGGGAGTACGACTAAGAAATACAAGACGGTATCGTTCGATTGGGATAGATTGAAACAATAACTCATCCTTGTTATGGATTTGTCTCTACGGAATCGATTCCCATATTCAGTGGACCGTGCCCCCGGGATCGACTTAGCGGTAGAGTCAGGAGGGACCTCTCCGCTGCATCTTTTGTTGCCTAATTTTTGCTGTCGCTTGTTGCTTTCGTGCCTTAAGTTGGTTTTTGGACATTTTCGATGGATTTCTTAAACGGTTTCGATGGATTTTATTGTTTTCGTTCGTTGAACTGCACTTCAATTCCGATATTGGAAAGAGTAGAAGAGGTATTGATAAGCTATTCGTGGCAATGCAGGTGAACCAGCAATAGACAACGCTCGAACGGACTCCTGAAGCACCTCTTTCCTTCTTCTTTCCAACAAACTAAGTGACTGGCTTATATTCGATTCAGTTGGTCCTTCTTCTAGTCTTCACATCTAAAATCTTATATTCTTATTTGCCCTGATCAGACGATACCAAGTAATAACTCAAAGACATCAAGACAATAAGGGAATAGACTTGGATTATATTGCTTGTCAATCAAACTTGTGAACGGTTACTTACTTGCATGCTTGTTCGTTTGGAATGTTCATTATATGAATAAATACAAGTTAGAATGTATACTCTTCTTTAAATTGTGCTATATACAAGAACTCATCCTGAATGCAATAAATTGAACAGGAAGACTATGCAAAAGTAGATCTTGTCATGTTATTGTCATGTGCCTGATTTGCCTCAACTGCTAAGTTAGTGTACTACGTTCAATCACGGACAACTTGTGCACAAGGTCATAGTTCCCACGAACGGTTGCTGGGGCACTGGCACCGATCCGGACGAAACTTTAAGTGTAGTCATCATATGTTGGGCGAGATGGATTGTAGCACATCATGTGCTCTCGTTGTAAGCCATCCTCGTCATTGACTAGGTCCTTCATGGCATAAGCTAGTGATCCCCTTGTATATTTAAACCTGTTGCAAACTAACTTGTGTCTTCTTGGTAGGGAAGGACATGGTAAGTATTGTACAGGTGGTTTAGACGAGAAGGTAAATGTCACCGAGCGGTGGCAAAGTATTTCATTGATTTCTATATCTATTGCTTGTTGTAAAATAAACTAAGGCAAGATAGAAAGACCACAAATAAAATATGCATGCTTCATCTAAACAACGTGTTGATTGGTATAGTTGGGTTAACTTGCCTTCACCAGTATGTTTTGATGTACTAACCCTCGTTGAAACTGGTTTCCCGTACTAAGGAGAACCGAGCGAGGAGCAAAAGCCAATCCCTGAATCCATTCCAGCTGTAGGCATGCCTTAATTCGTGCCACCTTTTGAAGTATTTTGAAGACAGGAGCTAGAACCCAAGCAAGAATGCAGCTCCGTAGAAAGGCTATCATTCCACCAGGAGGTCTTACATTTTAAAGTTTAGTAGGGATGTAATGTACATGACCGCTATCTCATTTTGTGTCAACACTTTTCTAAGCCCGAGAGGCAACCTTATGACTAAGTTCAAGAGTTTGTAATAGATGTTCATATTATCAATAAAAGAGAACTTTTCCATGCTTCAAATCTGTGTTCCAATTTATCTGCGTACTCTGAATATGTGCTTGCTATGCGAAAATAAAATACTTATCCTTGTGCGGTGCGCAACCTAGGCCCGCACGGCGGTCACGCCCGGGGGACGACTATCGATTCCACGGAATCGGGGCATGACATGTCGGTATCAGAGCACAGCTTCAAGTTCCTTTGACCCACGTATGGGAAAGTTCCTTTAACGATAAATCCTTGTACGAACTTTTGAACTCGTTAGGCCAAAATGAGATGCGTTCATACAATAAGTCCATAACACATTATGATCCTGATATAATTTACCTTCTTTTGAAGGAATGGCTCAAGTGCAATCCTCTGTGCAAGCACTGGGCGAGACGCAAGCCCAGGAGAGCAGTTCTGGCACCTCAGCAAGCTCTCGGAGCCAGACAGCCATGTCTCAAGTCGATCCGCTTCAGCAAATGATGAGGATGTTAGAAGCTAGCCAGCAAAGGGATGAAGCTCGTTATGAATGGGCTGAAAAGCGAGCAGATGAGAGACTACTCAAGTTTCAAGACAATATAGAGACACGATTCTCAGTCCAGCAAAAGCAGGTAGATACCCTACAGCAGATCGTGCAAACTTTGGCCTCCAACCATTCCGCAGCAACAGCGGCTACACCGGTGGAGCAGCTAGTGCTTAAAGTTGAGACGCCTCAAACACCAAGGACGAGGGAAGTGACTGCCTTTGACTTTGGCGACTTCAAGAAAGTCTGCAATACAGCATTCAAGGGGACTGAGGACCCGATAGTGGCTCTAGATTGGTTGGCCGAACTTGAGGATCATTTCTCACTGCTAGAAGTACCCGAAGAAAAGCGCATCGCATGTGCTCAACTACAGCTTCGCCTTAATGCGCACAATTGGTGGGACGTGCATCGACGATCTCTTCCAGTTGAGAATGGAGGGGAGGCGATAGCATGGGCCACCTTCCGTGGCGCATTTGAGGAGGAGTTCATACCCCCACCTGTGCGTTGATAGAAGGAAAACGAGTTTGTGTAACTACGGCAGGGCTGTATGACAGTCAAACAGTATTCTGCCAAGTTCAACAAGGTTGCTAAGTTTGCCATTTCCTATCTACCTGATGCAGTAAGTCGTGCCAGATGATTCGAATAAGGTCTACATCCTGCCATCCACGCGCATGTAGTTGTTCCATAATACCAAACAATGCATAAAGTTTTGAATCACACTCTTTCTCTTGAACCACAGTATCCTCACGTTCCTGCCGGCGCTGTGCATACCTCCAATCACAAATGCCATAGCAACGATAAAGGAAACAACGCTGCAAAGCGTAAAAATAACGGTGGTCAACAGAAGGGCTATGCAGAAATGATATGCCTTTTCTGTAAGAAGCAGGGGCACGCCATAAAAGATTATCGTAAAAGGCTCGGGTTATGCCTCGCTTGTGGTGAATTAGGCCATGGTTTTGGCAATTGTCCGCTCCGTGCAAATCACCCTCAACAGTAAAATCAGGCACCGGCACCCCAGGCCAACCGAGCTGCGCCTCAGCAAGAGCGTCGCCAGGCTCAAGGTCGGGTCTATACAATGACACGGAAAGAAGCTCTGACTTCAGACACCGTCGTGTCTGGTACTTTGCTTTTCAATAACATACCTGCTCGTGTGCTATTTGATTCTGGTGCAACGCATAGTTTTATTTCCACAAATTTTGCCATGGAGAACAATATAAAAATGACTCTGTTGTATGTAGAATTAAGTGTTAGCACCCCCTCCGGCACGAAAATACCTGTCCGTTCAGTATGCCAAGGTGGATAAATCTGTAATGGAGAAAGGAAGGTATCGCTTGATGTTTTAGTTCTAGATGTTAGGGACTATAATATCATTTTGGGAATGGATTGGCTCGGCGCCTGCTCGACAACTATTGAATGTGCAAAAAAATATGTCACGCCCCGATTCCGTAGGTAAGGAACCGAGTCACGTGGCAATGGCCAGCAGCGCACTTCGGCGAGCATCCCAATCTAATGGGCCCGTCGGAGTACACTTAAGCTGTAAAGTATAATGAATAACCCATCACATAACACATAAATAGTCCACCTAAATCTCATGTACAGATAGCAATATAAGAGCACAATAGAGGTAAATACAATAACTAATGTGCAGAAAGGAAATGTTCAAGATAAGTATCAAATACAAATACTAGAGTAGTCACACGGGAACAAACCCGCAAATACAAAATACTGGAATGAAAGTAAGCAATAAGATAACTTGGAACGGTATCAGGTAACTAGGTAATGATACAGTCCCAAGGAAAGAGTCACTACCAGCGATAAGGCGAAGTCCTCAGGGATGACCTCGTCCTCGGCAGTGAGTACAGCTGCTGGATAGATGCCCGGTCCGTACTCCTCCGGGTAATCCTCGTCTCCTATACCTGGAAGGGAACCAGGTCCTCAGAGGGACGTAACAAAGTACAAAAATACAGCATGCCAAGTATACAGAAAGTACAAGTGCATCAACAGGGAACTCTATCATAACCAAACAAGTGTGACACTGTTTAAAGACAATGTTCGACGCGTGGGCTATCCAAAATAAAACCGTAGCTCCTGACACGGAAACACACGGGACGTACCGCAGCTCCGGGCAAAGAGTCACACGGGTGATACCACTACACTAGATACAGGATCACTACAGATACAATACATATACATTTATAAGCGCGTGCAGAGGAGCCCAAACGTCTAGTAACTGTCTTTCCTTTCCAAGCGGTCAGCGATTGTGCGCTGAACCTGAACCTCTATCTACAGTCTCGACACACAGAAATAACTCAACAGACACGACCCTAAGGTCGTCCTAGTCTCTGGTCATGATGTCAGTATCAGGATGCAGGAATCTGGCATGATCACAGTGTATGAGTGTGACCTAGGGTATCGATATACTCAGGTACGTACATCGAGGTGCTATGAAGCATCTATCAATTATTCTAAGACGTTACGACGAATGTCAGCACCCGGGTGTGATCCGGACGCGAAGTATCAAACGTCAACATAAATACGTGCACAATATAAATAAAGAATAACAAGTATTTATAATCTGAAATACAGAGTGGCAAGGTACACTTGCCTGTGTGCGGCTGCTGATGATGGGGTCCCGGTACCACATCCAAGTCCTCAGGTCCCGCAGTACCTAGAGATGAGATACAAACCAATAATCAATAATCTATTCTATGTCAGACAGGGATGCGACATATATCCACACCTAAACTGAGTCTCAGTCTCTACTCCCAGGTATAATACACTAGGGGGTTGACCATAGTTGACTATCGGTACGATACGTCAAATCATCTAGTCATCAGTACCATATCATCAAACCATCCTCAAAACATAGTTTATGATTTTAATTTCTTTGTTTAATATCGTTGTTACCAATCACCATGTACCTCCCTAAATTAATCACCTTACATTTCCAATTTCTAAATTACCGATCACACTAGTCCTCAATCAGTCATTCACCTACTATCCTTACTAATCATACATTTAAATTGAGCATTTTACACTACATACTTCAAAGACAAGTTTCCTCTACATAACATCCACTGTCCATTGGATCACCAAATCATACCATTCCTTAATGGTGAATTCAACCACGACCATACTAACAATTCTATATAGGCTGTATAACTAATGCTTCTCTTTCAAATTAAACACACAAGTATAAATCATCAACCCATGTTCCTAAGCCCTAACTAATGCACACAACCATAAGTATCAAGAATCCTCATTCTTACTTATATAATGTATTAAAAAGAACCCTAACTAACCACATATAAAAACCCTAATCTCATAACTTAACTATAATAATATAAATAAGAGACAAGGCAAGGGGAGAGTTGTACCTCGACGGCGAGGTGGGTCGCTGGCCGGAGCGAGGTGTAGCAGTAGGCGGGTCAGGGGGAGCTGCACAGGCCGTATGAGTCGGGAGCGGTGCACAGCCGGATCGATACAGTCGGTCGGACAGAGAAGCTGCTGTGTTGGTGATGCTGGTGCACAGTCGGCCGGAGCGGGTGGAGAGTGTGAGTTCGAGCGGCAGAGTCGGGGTCACTAGCCGACGTCGCCGCAGCTGCTCAGGCCGGAGTCAGGGTCACTGGCCGGAGGGAGCCTTCCTAGGAAGAAGAAGGGAAGAAGAAGAAGAAAGGAAGAAGAAGAATGGATGAAGAAGAAATTTGTATGAAGAAATATGGAGGAGGGAGGAGAGAGAGAGGGGGGTTTCAATACCTAGGGATTAGGGCCTGCTTGGTTTGTTGTGAGGGTGATGGTGATGCTTTATAGGGGGGTATGTAAGGGATGTGTGGTGGGGATGTTCCCATTTAAATTGGAGGGTTAGGATTGATCATGAAGGCTTGCTTTCTTGATGCCAGGAAGGGGGGGAGGGAATTGTTGACTAAGTCAAGATTTGTAGGCTCTCCATTATGGCCAATAAGGTAAGGACACCTAAATTAATAAATTGCAACTAAGCCCCTTAAATTCGAAAAATTGCACGAACACATAAAATGATGCAGAAAAATTATGGAGAAAATTATGTTTGGTAATTTGCATGGTGAGGGGGTGTTGGGTGTTAGGAATGGGTTTAATTAATTTGGCATTAGGATTAATTTACGGATTAAAATTGGATTAGACATAATTGGTATCCCCGATTTAAATAGAATTAAAGTGTCCCGCGCATTTAAATTAAATGGGGTGCTTCGGGTTAAAATTTAGAAATGACACAAAGGTCAAAAATGGTGGGGGCTTGGAGTCAGTCTTGGACCCTTTAGTTGGTCCGGCTCAACGGGTTAAGTTGGTATCTCAAAATTGAGGATAACGACACAGGTGTCCGACATGAAATTAAATATAAATTTTAGGATACGTGAAGTTTTGCAATTAATTTAGGGCACAACGGATTTGATTTTGAATGACGAAAAAGTCCAATGCCTAAATTGGCGAGTCAAGTCAGAAGTACAATAGTCCGATGGAATTTATGGGCTGATATTGGGCTCCGAATAAAATAGCAACGGTAGGACGCGCCAAGGGTTTAATTAAATGGAAATACAGACAACTCCACTCTAAACCTCAACATCTGCTAAAAATTCTAAAATTTTCCAACTCCAAACCTGACTATCTATAAAATTAATCGAGGGGGTTTACATTCTTCCCAACTTAGAAAAAATTTGTCCCCGAAATTAAAAGTAAAGCACGATAATAGCTAAAAGAATTTTAAACAACTAGTAATAAATTATTGTACGTAAATTCGTACCTTGCTCCTCAAATAAGTATGTGAACCACTGCCGAATAGAATCCTCGCGCACCTATGTAGACTCGCCTGGTGAATGGTGCTTCCATGCCACTCTGACCAGTCGAATAGTCTGTCCTCTCAAAGTCTTCTCGCTGTGATCGAGGATCTCGACTGGCTGCTCTACATAAGATAGACTGGGTCTGACTGTAATCTCCGAATGATCAAGCATGTGGCAAGGGTCTACGACATATCTCCTCAGCTGTGATACGTAAAATACGTCATTTACTCCCTCTAATGATGGAGGCAATGCAAGACGGTAAGCCACTTCGCCAACTCGTTCCAAGATGTTAAAAGGCCCGATGTACCTCGGACTCAGCTTGCCTTTTCCTCCGAATCTGATGGTACCCTGAGTAGGCGATATCCTCAAAAATATATGGTCACCCTCCTTAAACTCCAGGGGTCTGTGGAGCGCATCTGCCCAATGTTTCTGTCTGTCCTGTGCTGCACGCAGGTGGCTCTGAATCTGCTTGACCTTCTCCACTGTCTGTGTCACCAACTCTGGACCAAGTATATGATACTCTCCCACGTCACTCCAACAAACTGGCGACCTCCATTTCCAACCGTACAGTGCCTCATAAGGTGCCATCTGTATGCTAGCCTGGTAACTGTTATTGTAGGAGAATTCCACCAAGTGTAGGTGGTCCTCCCAAGATCCTCTAAAATCAATCATACACGCTCTCAACATATCCTCTAATATCTGTATCGTACGCTCTGACTGACCATCAGTTTGTGAATGATATATAGTGCTAAACTTGAGACGAGTTCCTAGGCTCTCCTGCATACTCCGCCAAAAATATGACGTAAATTTGGAATCATGATCCGATACGATATTGACAGGCACTCCATGTAATCGTACTATCTGCCTCATATTCATGTCAGCTAAAATCTCCTTGGACTGCCCAACTCTGAAGGGCAAGAAATGTTCAGACTTGGTGAGTCTGTCTACGACAACCCAAACTGTATCCTTTCCGTTAGGGCTCCGCGGGAATCCTGTGACGAAGTCCATGGTAATGTGTTCCCACTTTTACTCGGGAATGGGAAGCGGTAGCAATAATCCTGCAGTCCTCTGATGTTCAGTCTTGACTTGCTGACAAACTAAATATTTTGCCACGAATCTTGCAATTTCTTTCTTCATTCCATGCCACCAGAAATACTGCCTCAAGTCTCGGTACATCTTCGCACCCCTAGGATGAATGGAATAAATTGAGCTATGTGCCTCGATCATCAACTCTTAGCGTAGCTCGCCACTCGAAATATATAGGCGATCTCTACACCCCAATGTTTCGTCTTCATGAATCCTGAGTCTCGTCTGCATGTCGGCCTCTGTCCTTTCTCATAGACGTCAAAATCTCGCATCTGTAGGCAGGGCTGCCCTGATCCTCTTAATCAGTGTAGACTGAACCTCGAGGCTGGCTATCTGTCCATCCATGCCTGGCAATACAATCTCAATCCCAAGCTCCTAGAGATCCTCTAGCAATTGTCGTTGAGTCATCAAAAAGTATGCCATAGGCTTCCTGCTTAAGGCATCTGCTATGACATTTGCCTTGCCAGGGTGGTACTGCAACTCAATGTCATAATCTGTCATCAACTCTAGCCAGCACCGCTGCCTCATGTTAAGCTCCTTCTGCGTGTAGACGTACTTCAGGCTTTTATGATCTGTGTAAATCTCAACACGCTCACCATAAAGGTAATATCTCCATAGCTTTAGTGCAAATATCACTGCAGCTAGCTCCAAGTCGTGCGTCGGATAGTTCTTCTCATTAACTCTCAGTTGTCTCGATGCGTAGGCTATCACCTTGCCATGTTACATCAGTACACAACCTAATCTGCTCCCAGATGCATCACTATACACTACAAATCCTTCTGATCCTGAAGGTAGTGTCAAAATCGGAGCTAATGTCAGACGCTTCTTCAGCTCATCGAAAGCCGCCTGACACTCGTCGGTCCAGATAAACTCCTCGCCTTTACGCTTCGCATCATAGGTGTAGCTATCCTCGAGAAGTTTTCCATGAAGCTCCGATAATATTCGGCAAGTCCGAGGAAACTCCTAACCTCTGTAACTGATGTAGGGGTAGGCCATGTCTCAACTGCAGCTATCTTCTCCGGGTCAACTGATAGTCCATCTCCGGTGATTATGTGCCCTAGAAATGGTACTCTATCCAAGCAGAACTCACATTTTCAGAATTTGGCATGCAGCCTCTCATGTCCCAGTGTCTCCAATACGATCCTGAGATGGTTCTCATGCTCCTCCTGGCTCTTGGAATATACCAAGATTTTGTCTATAAATACCACCACGAACTTATCTAAGTACTGGTGGAAGACATTGTTCATCAAACACATAAATACTGCTGGCACGTTGGTTAAACCAAACGACATGACTAAAAACTCATAGTGGCCATACTTCGTCCGAAAGGCCGTCTTCTGGATGTCCTCTCTCCGTACCTTGATCTGATGATAACCGGATCTGAGATCGATCTTCGAGAATACACATGCACCACTAAGTTGATCAAACAAATCATCGATGCACGGCAGTGGATACTTGTTCTTTATTGTTACAGCATTTAGTGTCCTGTAATCGATACACAAGTGTACCGTCCCATCCTTCTTCAATACAAACAGAATGGGTGCTCTTCATGGAGATACACTAGCCCGTATGAAACCCTTATCTAAGAGATCATCTACTTGGACTTTCAGCTCAACCAACTCCTTCGGTGCTAATCTATAAACGGGGGAAGTAACTGGCTCGGCTCCTGGAGTCAACTCTATAGTGAACTCAATCTCTCTGTCAGGTGGCAGTCCTGGGAGATCCTCTGGAAACACATCCTCAAACTCTGCTATAAAGTGAGGGTACATCGGTTCCCCTTCTGCAATATATGTTGCTAGGGTAGGTTGGACACCATGCTCTCGGGCTCCCCGAATAAACTCAAACTCTGGGTGATCTGGGGGTCTAAAGATGACACAACCACGACGGCAATATAGCGATGCATGGTATTGGCTCAACCAATCCATGCCTAGGACAATGTCATAGTCCGGCATGGAGAAGACCAGAAATCGGGCACACATCTCTCGTCGGCAGACAACTACTGAACATGATCTACAAGTGTCGCTAATAGGTACTATTCTACCTCCAATAAGAATCCTCTAGATCTTCGGAAGGGGTGTGGTGGCTATTCTATGGGTAGCCACGAAACTAGCAGCTATAAAAGAGTGTGTGGCACCAGAATCAAATAGGACTAATGTTGGTAATGAAGCTACTAAGATAGTACCTGCGATCACTTCTCCGGCTGTATCTGCCTTCTCTATAGTCATCGCATAGGCCTGTCCCTATTTTGGTGCCGGTGCCCTCTGCTGATGTCGGGCCTGATAGAAACGATCCTCCTATGGGGCCAAGGGTGGCCTCCTCTGAATTCCTCCTGGTGCTGGTGGTCGTTGTGCTCCAGCTCCTGCGTAAGGCCACCTCGGTCCAGGAGGCTGCTAATAAGACCTCGGTGCTGGCAGGGCTGGCCGATGAATCATCTGTGTTGGAGCCCTCTAGTCTGGACAATCTCGGACTGCATGCAGGTTTGACCCACATCTCAAACAAGCGCCCAGTCTTCATTGGCAGTCCCTCAATAGATGTCCCTTTTTGCCACAGTAATGGCATATGGGAATGACAGCTCCCTGCTGTGGTGCTGCCCTCTGCTGTTGCTCATGTACTAGAGGACGCTTCACAGGTCCTTCCTGTGGGGCTTGGACTGCTGATGACGACGCATAGGAGCGCTTCTGGCTGGCCTCCATCTTGTTGATGCCGTATAAGAGGTGGGGGCTATGGACCCGATAAACCTCTGGGTCTCGAAACTCAGTCCTTCATAAAATTTCTCGGCCTTCGCCTCCTCAGTGGGGATCAGGTACGGTGCAAACCTGCTCTGGTGGAGGAACTCAGCATTGTATTTCTCTACAGTCATACTCCCATGTTTGAGGTTCTAAAACCTGTCCCGAAGCTTTGCTCGGGCAGTAGAGGGTATATACATCTCCTGGAAGAGCCTAGAGAACTCTTCCCATATGGCACGATCTGGTCCCAAATGCTGCTCCTCGGAAAGCCACCAGTGATGCGTGTTGCCAGTGAGCTGCATCCTGACGACCGTCATCCATCGGTGTCGGGGGAGGTCGGTAGCCTCCAGCTGGTATTGAATGCTGGTGAGCCAAGCATGGACCTCTGTCGGCTCCTCTGTGCCCGTAAAAGGTTGTGGCATCAAACGACGGAAGTCTATGACAGACCCTCGCGTCGGCTGGTGTGCTGGTGGTGACGCCTGCCCCAAGGCCGTCACGATGCTCTCTCTCAGGGTCTCAGCCTGGCGTTGCTGGGCCTGCTGCTGGGCCTGCATCATCGCATACATCATCTATAACATCTGTGTTCCATCCATCGGTTGCCCTGCGGGGAATGGCATAGGGCATCTGTGTCACGACCCGCACCCAAAATTTAGGCATGAGTCGTGGGTACGTCCAGCCTACGCCGCAGTATCGGTGGTAGAACGCTGTCTAGGTCTCAACATAATATATATATCCTGTCAATAGTCTCAACTCCGTACGGAGGACAATGATAATAATCCACAGTTCTATAAATATACTCAATCACAAGCTATAAAAAATAATGGCATGAAGAGAATGGAAAAGAGTTCTATATAAACCAATCACAAAAGTGCAACACAAGTCCTGGGTCTAGATGACCTCACAAAGTCACAAAATAATAAATACAACTCAGTCTCAGTCTGAAACAATAAATACAGAAAAGTAATCTAAGTATTGGCAGGTAAGATCTCCTCTCGGATAGGTAACTCCTCTGGAATTTCTGGAGTGAAATCTCCCTCTAATCCTGGACCGTAATGAGTGGAGCAATAGTTCTCCAGGTCCTCTGGAAAATATTATCCAGTCAGGATTGGAGCAAAGCACAAACACTAACAGCAGTTTCATTAAATTGACAAAAACTATAAACGGTGTAAGAAATACAAGATGAGAATATATGCTGAAAATGTGAAGTACTGGAGAAAATGAATATAGGCAATAGAGCATCTAGCAATAAACAATAAATAGTGAATGCTAGAACAATAAGTAGTGAATGCTGGAACAAGTGAATCTGAAAAGAAATAGACATCTAGCTAAGTGTTTGAATTATCAGTTTATTATGTGATCGGCTTGGGACTAGATCAGGCTGGTTATATATGATTAGCTATGATTCTTGTAGGTCAGGCTAACCATATGGTTAGCTATGATGCATGTAGTGGTCATGCTAATCATATATAACAGCTATGATGCATGTAAATGGTCAGGCTGCACCCGACATGAGAAGTGGGGTGAGCTATGATGCATGTAAATGGTTGGATATGATCACATAATATACTAATAGTTTCCCATCCTCCAGCTAGCACGATGGATTCCAATCACGACTCCTCATGATGGGGATCTAGGGTGCTAACCCGTGTATCCATAGTGTCAGAATCAAGTATATACTACAACTGAATTTATAGAAGTAATCAACAAAATGAAAACTGTCAGAGAATGTACTCGCCTGTGGTCCTGAGCAAAGGGTGAGGATCGATGTCCAAAGTGGGATCACAATGACCTATATATAAGATATCAATGTTAAAGGGTGTTTGGAATGATAAAAATGATTGGCTAAGTTGAAATGAGGGTGTTAGGCCATTTCTAGGTCTTAGGTGAGCTGTCTATGCCATACCTAACCATACTAGTCATTTTAACTATAATTGTCATTGATACTAAGGTAATTAGTATATACGAGTTAGTATTAGTCTTATACTAGCTATTTATATCATACATGTATATTAACTCATATACCTATGCTAGTTCTCAAAACCTTGGCAATTAAATACATTACCCATACCCTTGTATCTTACTTTGGTATCCACTGTTACCTTAGAGCACTACTCACACTTCACCCTTAACACTGACTAATACACTAAACTACTGATACTTAACCCTATAGTTTATAGGTATCGAATAGCAGTAGGTATATCCTATACTAAAACCCCTAAATACTGATACCACAGTGTCAAATTTCTGAGAGAAGCATATAGCTACTATACACTGCCTGTGCTTGCTGACACTGAACTCAGTGCACAGTTGGATGCACCACACTTACACAGTTTCACCAAACAGGTACACAACACACAGTCACTGTGAAGATGGAATTGATACCTAGAGACACTCACTGCACTTACACTATACTGGTATATTCTGCACAGTTAACACAGGGCCCTAACACACAGGCATTAATAAACATGCTAGTGCACACAGGTTTCACAGTTCACTCATACACTAGGTTCTGGAATTTTACTGCTACTCAACACAGGAACACTAACACATACTGGTACACATAGGCAAGTATACACTCAGTATTCTACACACAGGAACCTGGGAATTTCACTCACAGCGCACTATTGAACCTGGGACAAAACTCTATTCACACACAGATAATAACACACACTAGACTACACACTGAAACACAACATTGTTTACTGCTCTCTCTCTCAGAATTCAGCATTCTCAGTGCTCACACAGATTTATAGTCCTATATACAAATACACAGGCATTAAACTCACACAACATTCCCTCTCTCACACTCATACACATAGGTAAACACACTGATATCTAAATCCTATATTGCACAGAAACCACATTGAACCTGAGATAATTCACTCACTGAATTCAGCATCCACACACACAGGAACTGAACTACACATCTCAGATTATTTGATCATAACCCGACACATACTCTAAGACACAGACACAGCAAACCAGTTACTGATATATAAGAAAACTGCCCAACACATACACAAGAAATCTGCACACACTAACCCACACAAGTTACTGACATAACCCGATAGCACAAAATCCCCCAATGCATACAACCCGACTTCACAGAACCTCACACATACGGCACACACAGATTTCTGAGAATAAATACCCACTGAACTCAGGGATACACTCTCAACTGAATTTAAATACCTACAAACACAGGCATAATAAAACATAGCCCGACTGTACATATATATAATTATTGAAACACATCTATACACCTATGCAATAATGTATGTATAAAGATGTATGCCAAACTATGCTGAAAATTCGAATACATTAGATAGGTAAAACCTTAAGGGCATTTCTACAAACACAAGAAGTGCAGAAAACGGATTTACACAAGTACCCATGAATCCTAAATTCGAAAACCTAAGATTCGAGATATAAACTCATATGTTGGAGGTAAAATCGTGTCTACACAAAAATCCCTAGGTTTAGGGTTCCAAAAATTAGGAAAAACACCCATAGGTACACCCAAGTCCTAATTCCTCCTAGGTCTTCATGTAGGATCCCTAGAAATCGGGATCTACACAAAAAGGGGTTTCCTAATGGGCGATAATCAACAAAAAATAGAATATAATTGAGTAAAAATAGGGTTTTACCTATAGGGAGATGGTTTCCCTATGAAAGTTCTTCTTTCCCAAGGTTCCTTGACCCAAGCTCCTTGCTTCCCTTTTCTTTGGAGGAGGAAGATGGAATCCTAGGGTTTGATTCCGAATTTGGGGTAGGAAAGTAGTTTTTTTTTTATTGGAGGCTAGGGTTTCTTTCTTCATGAAGGAAAAGGGTTGAGGGTGGCTCCCTTTTATATTAGAAACTAGGTTAGGATTTCTAATGCATAGGTTTAGGTTAAACCCCCATGTTAGGTCATGCAGAACTCAATTAACTCAGGTTTAGTCATTCTACGGTTTGAGATTCAACCCTAAAATTGAAATTCTAGGATTTGTCTAGAATTTGGATTTCAAACTAGGGTTTAGTCATTAGGGTTATAGTCCTAATGAGTTCTAGGGTTTGACCTAAACCAAACACAACTAACAACATATAATTAGTTTTAAAAACTCAGCAGATTAATTAAATACATAATTATTCAAAATAGTAAAATTACACAAATGCCTTTACCTGGAAATATGGTAGTGACAAGTCTACCCTCCTTAAAAAATTTCGTCCTCGAAATTGGACTGAACTAGAGCAAGAATAAAATCAGAAAAGGAAATATACCTCAAGTCTAGAAGAGATACGGGTATTGCTCGCGCATTTCGTCCTCTCTCTCCCAAGTCGACTCCCCTGGAGAGTGATGACTCCATGCAACACGAACCAAAGGAATAGTTTGGTTTCGCAACACCTTCTCTCTGCGGTCCAAGATCTCTACGGGCTGTTCGGGGTAGCTGAGCGTCGGACCAACCTCAATCTCCGAGTGATCAAGTACGTGACTAGGGTCTGCCACGTATTGTCTCAGCTGCGACACGTGGAACACATCATGCACTCCCTCTAATGCAGGCGGCAAGTCTAGTCTATACGCCACTGCACCTACCTTCGCAAGAATACTAAAGGGTCCGATGTAGCGTGGGCTAAGCTTCCCGCCTCGACTAAAACGAATCATACCACGCGTCGGAGAAATCCGTAGGAATACTAGATCGCCAACCTAAAACAAAATAGTCTCAATACGCAGTCTAAATAAACACAAGCCAGAAAACAATAATCTATACCTGAAACTCAAGGGGTCTACGGTGGCTGTCGGCCCAATGTCGCTGTCTGTCCTGCGCCACTCGCAGTCTGTCTCTGATGAGTTTTACCTTTTCTGCTGCATCCACGACCATTTCTGGTCCTAGCAAGGCTCTCTCTCCAACGTCGTCCCAAGATAACGGTGTACGACATCTCCGTCCATAAAGAGCCTCAAATGGTGACATCTCAATGCTGGCCTGATAGCTGTTGTTGTAAGCAAACTCTACCAGGTGCAGATGATCCTCCCAAGAACCTCCGAGATCTAGAACACAAGTGCGTAGCATATCCTCGAGAGTCTGAATAGTCCTTTCAGACTGTCCGTCTGTCTGGGGGTGGTATGCGGTACTGAACTTGAGTTGAGTGCCCAAGCTAGCCTAAAGACTCCTCCAGAAGTGGGAAGTGAAACGGCTATCCCGATCCGAGACGTTGCTTACAGGAACTCTATGAAGTCTAACGATCTGTCGTACGTACATCTCTGCTAGCCTCTCTATCGATGTACCCACCTTGAAAGGTAAGAAATGGGCTGATTTAGTCAACCTGTCCACGATGACCCAAATCGTGTCCTTCTCTCCTGGAGAACGTGGAAGCCCTGAAACAAAATCCATGGTCACATGCTCCCATTTCTACTCTAGGATCGGTAAAGGTTGAAGCAAACCACCTGGCCTTTGCCGGTCTGCCTTTACCTGCTGGCACACTAGACACCGGGATACGAAGTGTGCTACCTCGTGCTTTATTCCATACCACCATACGTGCTCTCTCAAGTCTCGATACATCTTGTTGGCACCGGGATGCATCGAGTACTGAGAGCGGTGTGCCTCCTGCAAAACCTCCTCGTGCAGCTCCCCGCTCGGCACACATATCCTTGTGCCGTATCGTAAGGAACCATCTTCTGCGATAGTAAAGTCGTCCGACAATCCTGCCCGAACATGTGCCCTGATCCTCCTCAGAGCCTCATCATTATACTGCGCAGCTCTGATCCTGTCCATCAGCTCGGACTGTATCTGCAATCCCCACATCTGAATCTCAGTACCGGGAACTAACACCTAATCTCCAAGCTCTCCAAATCAGCCAACAAATGTCTATCTGTCGTCAAGTACATCGCCATCGGATACCTGCTCAAGGCATCGGCGACTACGTTGGCCTTCCCCGGGTGGTACTGTAATGAGATGTCAAAGTCCTTCATCAACTCCAACCACCTCCTCTGCCTCATGTTCAGCTCCTTCTGTGTGAACACGTACTTCAAGCTCTTGTGGTCTGTGAAGATCTCCACATGCTCTCCGTACAGGAAATATTTCTACAGCTTTAGAGCGAAGATAACTGCTGCCAACTCTAAATCGTGGGTGGGGTAGTTTTCTTCATGAGGGCGTAACTGCCTGGAAGCATAAGCAATTACCTTCCCGTGCTGCTGAAGAACACATCCCAGACCCTTACCTGAAGCATCACTGTAGATGGTGAAACCACCTGTCCCTGCTGGCAGCGTCAAAACTGGAGCTGTCGTCAACCTCTTCTTCAGCTCATCAAATGCGGCCTGGCAATCCTCCGTCCAGACAAAATCCACATCCTTCCTAGTCAGTCTGGTCATCGGCACTGCAATCCTGGAGAAGTCTTGTACAAACCTCCTGTAGTATCCTGCTAGTCCGAGAAAACTCCTGATCTCAACTACCGAACTGGGGGTAGCCCACGACTCCACTGCCTCGATCTTCTGTAGGTTAACCGAGATTCCGTCACCCGATACCACATGCCCAAGAAATTCGACCTTGTCAAGGAAGAATTAACACTTAGAGAGTTTCCCGTACAGCTTCTCCCTCCTGAGAGTCTCTAAGACCAACCTCAGGTTCTCTTCGTGCTCCTCCGGGGTCTTGGAATACAAAAGAATATCGTCGATGAACACCACCACGAACTTGTCAAGGTACTGGTGGAATACCTTGTTTATCAGGTTCATGAATACTGCCGGTGCATTGGTTAAACCAAATGGCATCACCATGAATTCAAACTGGTCGTAACTGGTCCGAAAGCTGTCTTCGGCGTGTCTTCTCTCTTCACCTTCACCTGGTGATAGCCTGACCTTAAATCTATCTTTGAAAACACCCTCGCCCCGCTCAACTGATCAAAAAGATTATCTATCCTCGGCAGCGGGTATTTGTTCTTGATAGTGAGGTTGTTCAAAGCTCTATAATCAATGCACATGCGCACCGTACCGTCTTTCTTCGGTTCGAACAATACCGGAGCTCCCCATGGTGATGAACTGGATTTGATGAAGCCTTTGTCCTGCAGCTCCTCAACTTGCTTCTTCAGTTCTGCCAGCTCGCTGTTGTTGACTCTATAGACATATTGTGAAATGGGCTCCGCTCCTGGAACCAAGTCTATAGAGAATTCAACATCTCTGTCTAGCGGTAAGCCTGGCAACTCCTCTGGAAATACATCCAGGAACTCTGCTATCAGAGGATGTGGCAACTCCTCTTCTTCCGCCCTGGCTCCGCAAAATATGCTCTTCCTCTGTTCCGCTGCTCCTCTGACGACCTCAAATTCTGGCTCTCCTGGTGGTCTAAATAATACTCTGCCTCTATAACAATCTATAGTAGCATAATGCCTACTCAACCAGTCCATTCTGAGTACAATATCATACCCCGGAAGTGACATGACGAGTAAGCTCACGCTCAACTCTCGGCCTCCTACTGACACCCTCCGGTCCTTGCAGTGATCACGGACTAGGATAATACCTCCACCAGTCATGACCTTGCAAGTCCTAGCTAATGGTTATGTGTCTAAATAATGTCGAAGTGTATAAAATACAGACACAAAACTATGGAAAGTGCCAGAGTCGAATAAGATAAATACGGGAATACAATCGAGAAGAACCGAACCTGTGATTAAGTCTTCTGCTGGCTAGATCTCCTCGACTGCCATGGCGTACGCTCGCCCCTGGGGTATACCTCTCTACTGCTGGTGCTGGGCAAACTTCTGATGTTGCGGTGGAAGTGGTGCCCTCTGTTGTTGGCCTGCTGGTACGGCAGGTACCCTGTCTGGTCCTCTCTGGGCGACTGCTCTACCCTGACCTGGACGAATGGTAGGGCAATCCCTCAGCTGGTGTGTCGTCGATCCGCAGGACAGACATGAGCCCAATCTTTTCCTGTAGATCTCTCTAGTATGTCCTGTCTTCCCGCAGTACGCACACTGGATGGCGGGCTGAGTCTGTCTCTGTTGCTGCTGCTGGACCTGCCCTCGGGCTGGTGCCTGGTGCTGCTGCTGAAAGGGCCTCTGCTGCTGCTGATAGTGTGGACGCTTGCCTGGTCCCGCACTACTGTTTGCTCCTCCGGAAACATCGTGTCCCCTCTTGGGCCTGAGGTCCAAGTCGTCCTCGGCTATCTGGGCATCCATCAATATGCCCTCGTAGGTAGCTGTGCGACGTCCCGACGTGCGAGACTTGATCTCCCTTGCCAGCCCCTTCCTGAACTTTTGGGCCCTGTCCCCCGGATCTTTAATCATCGATGGCGCGAAGCGGCTCAGGCGGCAAAACTTCGCGGCATACTCATCGACGGACGAGCTTCCCTGGGCTAAGTCATGGAACTAACTCTCCAAAGCTCCCAGGGCAACATCAGGAAAGAACTTCTCCTTGAAGAGCTCCTTGAAAGCTTCCCAAGTGAGTCCCCTGTCAAGGAGTCTCGGCTCTGTGCGAAACCACGTCAAGGCGATGTCAAACATCTGGCTGCCGGCGGCCTCGATCTGAAGAGCCTCCGGAAGCTGCGCCAAGCGCAAGTTCCTCTCGATGTCCTCTAGCCAATCATCGGCGTAGAGTATCCCTTCTGTCCCCTTGAACTCCCGAGGCATCATCCTCTTGAAATCCACAATAGTGCCCGACCTCTGGTGGTGCTGATCAGGATGCTGCTGCTGCTGAGTGACTCTCTCCACAGCCTGGAGAGCCACCTGATGAGCATTCTCCATGTTCACCCTCATCATCTCTGTCTGGGCCTGGTGTGCCTCAGCCTGCACCCTCTGGGCCTCTGCCGACGTCCTCTGGGCATCGATCATGCCTTGAATCAAAGCGAACATCTGTGCTCCATCGACGGGCACACCTCTTGGATACTGAACTGGTGGTGGTGGTGGTGGTGGTGGTGGTGCCGTCGAAGCTATGGGGACCCTCTGAACAGGTGGTGGAGGACCCCCGAATGCTGCAGACACTCCCACATGTACTGGAGATGTAGGAGGTGCTGCGAATGTCTGTCCAGCAAGGCGAGAGGTGGCAGACCTCTCTGACTCTGCTGCTCCGGTTCTCCGGGACCTGGTCCTCGGCGGCATCCTGAAGACAGATTGAAGGATTTAATTAAGGCAATAGACACGATATCATCAAGGAAGGACAGTAAATTTCTAAAGAAAAAATCATTAAGAGTAGTATTATAAGAATCAGAAATTCCTAATTGTGATTGAGCATATCCTCGGCCTAAATCCTTATTTCCTAAAACAGGCTCGTAGTAATACTCTAAGCGAGCACCACTACGATATCGCTCTAATGCGAATCTAGGACTCGACTTGCATGGGCCACCACTAAAAATGTGTCACGACCCGCACCCAAAATTTGGGCATGAGTCGTGGGTACGTCCAGCCTACGCCGCAGCATCGGCGGTAGAACGCTGTCTAGGTCTCAAAATAATATATATATCCTGTCAATAGTCTCAACTCTGTACGGAGGACAATGATAATAATCCACAGTTCTATAAATATACTCAATCACAAGCTATAAGAAATAATGGCACGAAGAGAATGGAAAAGAGTTCTATATAAACCAATCACAAAAGTGCAACACAAGTCCAGGGTCTAGATGACCTCACAAAGTCATAAAATAATAAATACAACTCAGTCTCAGTCTGAAACAATAAATACAGAAAAGTAATCTAAGTATTGGCAGGTAAGATCTCCTCTAGGATAGGCAACTCCTCTGGGATTTCCGGAGTAAAATCTCCCTCTAATCCTGGGCCGTAATGAGTGGGGCAATAGTTCTCCAGGTCCTCTGAAAAATGTTATCCAGTCAGGATTGGAGCGAAGCACAAACACTAACAGCAGTTTTATTAAATTGACAAAAACTATAAACAGTGTAAGAAATACAAGATGAGAATATATGCTGAAAATGTGAAGTACTGAAGAAAATGAATATAGGCAATAGAGCATCTAGCAATGAACAATAAATAGTGAATGCTAGAACAATAAGTAGTGAATGCTGGAACAAGTGAATCTGAAAAGAAATAGGCATCTAGCTAAGTGTTTGAATTATCAGTTTATTATGTGATCGGCTTGGGACTAGATCAGGCTGGTTATATATGATTAGCTATGATTCTTGTAGGTCAGGCTAACCATATGGTTAGCTATGATGCATGTAGTGGTCAGGCTAATCATATATAACAGCTATAATGCATGTAAATGGTCAGGCTGCACCCGACGTGAGAAGTGGGGTGAGCTATGATGCATGTAAATGGTTGGATATGATCACATAATCTACTAATAGTTCCCCATCCCCCAGCTAGCACGATGGATTCCAATCACGACTCCTCATGATGGGGATCTAGGGTGCTAACCCGTGTATCCATAGTGTCGGAATCAAGTATATACTACAACTGAATTTATAGAAGTAATCAACAAAATAAAAACTGTCAGAGAATGTACTCGCATGTGGTCCTGAGCAAAGGGTGAGGATCGATGTCCAAAGTGGGATCACAATGACCTATATATAAGATATCAATGTTAAAGGGTGTTTGGAAGGATAAAAAATGATTGGCTAAGTTGAAATGAGGGTGTTAGGCCATTTCTAGGTCTTAGGTGAGCTGTCTATGCCATACCTAACCATACTAGTCATTTTAACTATAATTGTCATTGATACTAAGGTAATTAGTATATATGAGTTAGTATTAGTCTTATACTAGCTATTTATATCATACATGTATATTAACTCATATACCTATGCTAGTTCTCAAAACCTTGGCAATTAAATACATTACCCATACCCTTGTATCTTACTTAGGTATCCACTGTTACCTTAGAGCACTACTCATACTTTACCCTTAACACTGACTAATACACTAAACTACTGATACTTAACCCTATAGTTTATAGGTATCGAATGTCAGTGGGTATATCCTATACTAAAACCCCTAAATACTGATACTACAGTGTCAAATTTCTGAGAGAAGCATATAGCTACTATACACTGCCTGTGCTTGCTGACACTGAACTCAGTGCACAGTTGGATGCACCACACTTACACAGTTTTACCAAACAGGTACACAACACACAGTCACTGTGAAGATGGAATTGATACCTAGAGACACTCACTGCACTCACACTATACTGGTATATTCTGCACAGTTAACACAGGGCCCTAACACACAGGCATTAATACACATGCTAGTGCACACAGGTTTCACAGTTCACTCACACACAAGATTCTGGAATTTTACTGCTACTCAACACAGGAACACTAACACATACTGGTACACATAGGCAAGTATACACTCAGTATTCTACACACAGGAACCTGGGAATTTCACTCACAGCGCACTATTGAACCTGGGACAAAACTCTATTCACACACAGATAATAACACACACTAGACTACACACTGAAACACAACATTGTTCACTGCTCTCTCTCTCAGAATTCAGCATTCTCAGTGCTCACACAGATTTATAGTCCTATATACATATACACAGGCATTAAACTCACACAACATTCCCTCTCTCACACTCATACACATAGGTAAACACACTGATATCTAAATCCTATACTGCACAGAAACCACATTGAACCTGAGATAATTCACTCACTGAATTCAGCATCCACACACACAGGAACTGAACTACATATCTCAGATTATTTGATCATAACCCGACACATACTCTAAGACACAGACACAGCAAACCAGTTACTGATACATAAGAAAACTGCCCAACACATATACAAGAAATCTGCACACACTAACCCACACAAGTTACTGACATAACCCGATAGCACAAAATCCCCCAATGCACACAACCCGACTTCACAGAACCTCACACATACGGCACACACAGATTTCTGAGAATAAACACCCACTGAACTCAGGGATACACTCTCAACTGAATTTAAATACCTACAAACACAGGCATAACAAAACACAGCCCGACTGTACATATATATATAATTATCAAAACACATCTATACACCTATGCAATAATGTATGTATAAAGATATATGCCAAACTATGCTGAAAATTCGAATACATTAGATAGGTAAAACCTTAAGGGCGTTTCTACAAACACAAGAAGTGCAGAAAACGGATTCACACAAGTACCCATGAATCCTAAATTCGAAAACCTAAGATTCGAGATCTAAACTCATATGTTGGAGGTAAAATCGTGTCTACACAAAAATCTCTAGGTTTAGGGTTCTAGAAATTTGGGAAAACACCCATAGGTACACCCAAGTCCTAATTCCTCCTAGGTCTTCATGTAGGATCCCTAGAAATCGGGATCTACACAAAAAGGGGTTTCCTAATGGGCGATAATCAACAGAAAACAGAATATAATTAAGTAAAAATAGGGTTTTACCTATAGGGAGATGGTTTCCCTATGAAAGTTATTCTTCTCCAAGGTTCCTTGACCCAAGCTCCTTGCTTCCCTTTTCTTTGGAGGAGGAAGATGGAATCCTAGGGTTTGATTCCGAATTTGGGGTGGGAAGTGGTTTTTTTTTAATGGAGGCTAGGGTTTCTTTCTTCATGAAGGAAAAGGGTTGAGGGTGGCTCCCTTTTATATTAGAAACTAGGTTAGGGTTTCTAATGCATAGGTTTAGGTTAAACCCCCATGTTAGGTCATGCAGAACTCAATTAACTCAGGTTTAGTCATTCTAGGGTTTGAAGTTCAACCCTAAAATTGAAATTCTAGGGTTTGTCTAGAATTTGGATTTCAAACTAGGGTTTAGTCATTAGGGTTATAGTCCTAATGAGTTCTAGGGTTTGACCTAAACCAAACACAACTAACAACATATAATTAGTTTTAAAAACTCAGCAGATTAATTAAATACATAATTATTCAAAATAGTAAAATTACACAAATGACCTTACCTGGAAATGTGGTAGTGACAATCTGGGGTAGGAATGGTAGAGGTGGTGGAAGCTGCTGCTCCTCCTGACTCGGGATCCTCTGATCCTCAGGTCCTGCCTGATGTGGAGTCTGATGCCCGTCTGAAGGCACCTTGGGCTGTCCTGATGACTTCCCCACGGGAGCTGGAGTCAGCAGAAGGACCTGCTCCATTTCCGGTTCCCCGGAGGATCCTTCGTCACGGGAAACATTGCCAGGCTGCGCGACACATCCACTGCGGAGATTCATAACTCTGAAAAGAAGTCATGACTGCGATCAATGTTAAGGAAAATAAACAAGATGCAATTTGGTAAAAGATATCGATATAGAGGTGACATGTGAAGGTTTCAAACTTTGCAGATGAGATTCCTAACTTCTATCCCTAATTTGCAGGCTCGCTTGGCACAGTCAGGTGACAAGACAATTTAAATCGGACCTGCATGGGCCACCACAAAAACCCTGTCATGCCCTGGTTCCATAGGTAAGGAACCAAGTCACGTGGCAATGGCCAGCAGCACACTTCGGCGGGCATCCCAATCTAATGTGTCTGTCGAAATACACTTAAGCTGTAAAGTACAATGAATAACCTATCACATAACACATAAATAGTCCACCTAAATCTCATGTACAGGCAGCAATATAAGAGCACAATAGAGGTAAATACAACAACTAATGTGCAGAAAGGAAATGTCCAAGATAAGTATCAAATACAAATACTAGAGTAGTCACACGGGAACAAACCCTCTAGTACAAATTACTGGAATGAAAGTAAGCAATAAGATAACTGGGAATGGCATCAGGAAACTAGGTAATAATACCGTCCCAAGGAAAGAGTCACTACCAGCGATCAGGCGAAGTCCTCAGGGATGACCTCATCCTCGGTAGTGAGTACAGCTGCTGGATAGATGCCCGGTCAGTACTCCTCCGGGTAATCCTCATCTCCTACACCTGGAAGGGAACCAGGTCCTCAGAGGGACGTAACAAGGTACAAAAATACAGCATGCCAAGTATACAGAAAGTACAAGTGCATCAACAAGGAACTTTATCATAACCAAACAAGTGTGACACAGTTTAAAGACAATGTTCGACGCGTGGGCTGTCCAAAATAAAACCGTAGCCCCGGACACGGAAACACACGGGACGTACCGCAGCTCCGGGCAAAGAGTCACACAGGTGATACCACTACACTAGATACAGGATCACTACAGATACAATACATATATATATATAAGCGCGTGCAGAGGAGCCCAAACGTCTAGTAACTGTCTTTCCCTTCCCAAGCGGTCAACGATTGTGCGCTGAACCTGAACCTCTATCTACAGTCTCGACACATATAAATAACTCAACAGAAGCGACCCTAAGGTCATCACAGTCTCTGGTCATGATGTTAGTATCAGGATGCAGGAATCTGGCACGATTAAAGTGTATGAGTGTGTCCTGGGGTGTCGATATACTCAGGTACGTACATCGGGGTGCTACGAAGCATCTATCAATTATTCTAAGACGTTACGATGAATGTCAGCACCCGGTTATGATTCGGATGCGAAGTATCGAACGTCAACATAAATACGTACACAATGTACATAAAGAACAACAAGTATCTGTAATCTAAAATACAGGGTGGCAAGGAACACTTGCCTGCACACGGCTGCTGATGATGGGGTCCCGGTATCACGTCCAAGTCCTCAGGTCCCGCAGTACCTAAAGATAAGATACAAACCAATAATCAATAATCTATTCTACGTCAGACAGGGATGTGACACACATCCACACCTAAACTCAGTCTCAGTCTTTACTCCCAGGGACAATACACTAGGGGGTTGACCATAGTTGACTATCAGTACGATACGTCAAATCATCTAGTCACCAGTACCACATTATCAAACCATCCTCAAAACACAGTTTATGATTTTAATTTCTTCGTTTAATATCGTTGTTACCAATCACCATGTACCTCCCTAAATTAATTACCTTAAATTTTTAGTTTCTAAATTACCGATCACACTAGTCCTCAATCAGTCATTCACCTACTATCCTTACTAATCATACATTTAAATTGAGCATTTTATACTACATACTTAAAAGATAAGTTTCCTCTACATAACATCCATTGTCCATTGGATGACCAAATCATACCATTCCTTAATGGTGAATTCAACCACGACCATACTAACAATTCTATATAGGTTGTACAAGTAATGCTTCTCTTCCAAATTAAACACACAAGTATAAATCATCAATCCATGCTCCTAAGCCCTAACTAATGCACACAACCATAAGTATCAAGAATTCTCATTCTTACTTATATAATGTGTTAAAAAGAATCCTAACTAACCACATATAAAAACCCTAATCTCATAACTTAACTATAACAACATAAATAAGAGACAAGGCGAGGGGGGAGTTGTACCTCGACGACGAGGTGGGTCGCTGGCCGGAGCGAGGTGTAGCAGTAGGCGGGTCAGGGGGAGCTGCACAGGCCGCCTGAGTCAGGAGCGGTGCACAGCCGGATCGATATAGTCGGCCGGACGGGGGAGCTGCTGTGTTGGTGATGCGGGTGCACAATCGGCCGGAGCGGGTGGAGAGTGTGGGCTCGAGCGGCGGAGTCGGGGTCACTGGCCGGAGGGAGCCTTCCCAGGAAGAAGAAGAAGAAGAAGAAGAAGAAGAAGAAGAAGAAGAAGAAGAAGAAGAATGGATGAAGAAGAAATTTGTATGAAGAAATATGGAGGAGGGAGGAGAGAGAGGGGGGTTTTCAATACCTAGGGATTAGGGCCTGCTTAGTTTGTTGTGAGGGTGATAGTAATGCTTTATAGGGGGGGTGTAAGGGATGTGTGGTGGGGATGTTCCCATTTAAATTGGAGGGTTAGGATTGATCATGAAGGCTTGGTTTCTTCATACAAGGAAGGGAGGAGGGAATTGTTGACTAAGTCAAGATTTGTAGGCTCTCCATTATGGCCAATAAGGTAAGGACACCTAAATTAATAAATTACAAGTAAGCCCCTTAAATTCGGGAAATTGCACGAATACATAAAATGATGCAAATAAATTATGGAGAAAATTATGTTTGGTGATTTGCATGGTGAGGGGCTGTTGGGTGTTAGGCTTGGGTTTAATTAATTTGGCATTGGGATTAATTTGGGGACTAAAATTGGATTAGACAAAATTGGTATCCCCGATTTAAATAGAATTAAAGTGTCTCGCACTTTTAAATTAATTGGGAGTACTTCGGATCAAAATTTGGAAATGACACAAAGGTCAAAAATGGTGGGGGCTTGGAGTCAGTCTTGGACCCTTTAGTTGGTCCGGCTCAACGGGTTAAGTTGGTATCTCAAAATTGAGGGTAATGACACAGGTGTCCGACACAGAATTAAATATGGATTTTAGGATACGGAAAGTTGTGCAATTAATTTAGGGCACAACGGATTTGATTTTGAGTGACGGAAAAGTCCAGTGCCTAAATTGGCAAGTCAAGTCAGAAGTACAATAGTCCGATGGAATTAATGGGCTGATATTGGACTCCAAATAAAATAGCAACGATAGGGCGCGCCAAGGGTTTAATTAAATGGAAATACAGACAACTCCACTCTAAACCTCAACATCTGCTGAAAAATCCAAAATTTTCCAAATCCAAACCTGACTATCTATAAAATTAATCGAGGGGGTTTACAAAATGAGTCGTCTTCCGCCTGCCTGGAGAAGCCGAATTTTGCTACACTATTAGTCCAGCAACTGATGCGACCAAGGCCTGCATGGTAGTTTCTGCAACATCTGCTCGGCAAATGATACACTCAGGCTGCAAGGGATTCCTAGCGTCGGTTTGGGACACACGGTAGGACTATGCAAACGTTAAGTCTTCTTCCGTTGAGGCAGAGTTCCCCGATGTATTTTCGAGTGAACTACCCTGCATGCCACCAGACCGGGAGATTGAATTTACCATAGACACCTTCCCGAATACACAGCCGATCTCTAAACTTCCATACAGAATGGCTACTGCTGAATTGAAAGAGTTAAAGTGCCAGCTTCAAGAGTTACTAGATCGTGTGTTCAACCGACTGAGCGTGTCTCCTTAGGGTGCGCCTGTTCTCTTCGTGAAGAAGAAAGACGGGTTGCTTCGCCTCTGTATTGATTATCGGGAGCTGAACAAAGTCACTATCAGAAACAAGTATCCTCTGCCACGGATAGACGATTTGTTTGATCAGCTACAAAGGGCAACGGTGTTTTCAAAAGTTGATCTTCGCTCGAGCTACTACCAGCTAAAGATTAAGCCAAAAGACATGCCAAAGACTGCCTTCCGAACCCGTTATGGGCATTATGAGTTTTCTATAATACCGTTTGGACTGATGAATGCACCTGCTGCATTCATGGACTTGATGAATCGAGTGTTCCGGCCATTCATCGATAAATTTATGGTGGTTTTTATCGATGACATCTTGGTGTACTCTAAGAATAGGGATGAACACGCAGGACACCTGTGGATAGTGCTTTAAACCCTTCGAGACAATAAGTTGTATGCCAAGCAAAGTAAATATGAGTTCTGGCTGGACAACATGTCATGACCCGCACCCGGTTTAGGGGCACGAGTGCGTGGGTACGTCCAGCCTACGCCGCAGCATCGGCGGTAGAACGCTGTCAAGGTCTTGATACTATCTAACTACTGTCACGCAAGCATCCAATCTCCATTAGGAGGCACGGATGACACAAATAAGATGAACACATACTCAATCACAGGATTACAGCACGATAAGATTTCGAATAATAAAACTAAAATTAAACACAACACAAGTCCACAAGTAATAACTTAACTTAACAAGAATCATCAAAAGGCCGGAGACAAATCCGGTACCAAATAGTCTGTTAAGAGAACTAACTAAAAATAGTAATTTCCAGCTAGACCTCCTGGAATCACAACTACTATCAAGTCTGCAGCTACTCACCATAAGTGTCGGACAGCGGTCCTCTAAGGCATAGTCTGGAAAAATATTTCCAGTCAGGAAGGAGCAAAGCACAATCTCAAATAACAGTTCCATTAATTGATAATGTCTATAATACAATAAAACATGTCATGCTAGCTACTGAGAAGACAGTGAAATAAATGCAATGGTAATTTATGAGAGACAGGCAATGTAAAGAGACAGGCAATAGGCAATATGATACAGTCAGTGCATGTATGGAAATAAACAACAAGGAACAGTATCATATACGGGTGATGTAGGATATAATTTAAAATTGGGAACTGTAATCTATTCTAGGTGTTTGAAATAGTAGTTTCGAAATGTGATCGGCTTGGGAACATGTACGGTAGCTACAGGGCCTGGCTAATCATGGGTGAAGAGCATGATTAACACTTACAATTTTCTATACTACAATAAGAGGTTATGATCACATTTCTTACTAACTACTTCCCCGCCCCCAACTAGTACTGTGGATCCAACCATGACACGTCACGATACACGAGCAAGTCAAGTCTATCATGTACGAGGTCTAATATACATGTCGTGTACAATGTCAATACGATAATCAAGGTAACATCTCATGACTGTAGATCCAAGCTATATACTAGTCCGTGTAGCACAGTGTCAAAGATTCAGTTGTAACATTTCAAGATCATTGAACTTATAAAAATTATCAAGAATTGGAAATTATCAGAGAATGTACTTGCCTTGGGTCCTTAGCTGGTAATTATTGGTGTCCTGTTCCAGAGTATCCCCTGGGTGAACCAACAGTCCTATAAACATATCACAATAACACTTGTATCAGGGCTATACTAACACACAATAGAAAATACACTGGCCTTAGGGCTACCCTAGGTACGGTAGGGGTCATCTACTAGATAGGCCAACTATATATATAATATCCCTTAATTACAATAATAACTATAAGTATAAATATATACACTTTAAATAAAGCCAATACCTGTATGTACATACAACCATATCTCCAATTAAATACATCTACAAAATATACAAGTATATATTATAAAAATGTACTAATGGTTTATACAAAAATACACCTACACATATATAGCTATGTCAATTGAACAATAAAGATATATATAGATATACACCAAAATAGTACGTATACTATTATTTTTATATACTGATTTACCGATATACATACATACCAATTTACATATACTTATACAATTAATATTAATAAAATAAATAATATACATATGCTAATTTATACATTCATTTAAAATATATAAATACTTTCCATTAATTATATATATATACAATTAAATTAAATACATATTTATACCATTTATTCAAATACGTACAAATACCTTACATTAATACAAATAGATATACTAGTGTATACATATACATTAACATATTAATTGAACTCATACGTATTCTCATATTTAAAGCATTAATTAATTTATGCAAATACATATACTACTATACATTAGTTACTATATACACAAATATATTTTACAAGTTATATACATACACTTAATTTTTTTAATAAAAATAAATACTACACATTAGGTGTTTAAATATTAAATTATAATTGCTATACTTATTTACGTATTTAAAACATTAATTAGATTATATATACAAAATATATATACATACATACATGTATTCCCATTTTCTATTTAAAAATATATATATAGCATATACAAAAATATATTTTTATACATATACCAATATTATATATACTATTAAACATTTAATAAAAATAGTACTATACCCATATACCTACGAATACATATACATTTCTAATTATACTATACGTATATTTATATATATATACATATACATATATATATATATATATATATATATATATATATATATATATATATAAAGATATATATATATACACAGAGGGAAGAGGAGAAGAAAGAAAGAGACTTACAGTGGAAGGTTGCCGGCCGCCGGAGTTGGCCGCCGGTGGTGGAGTTGATGAATGGTGATGGAGGTGGTGGATGGTGAATGGTGTAGGTGGTGGTGATATGGAGATCGGGGAGGAGCAGCCGCGGCCGCCGGGATCGGGTGCAGTGGGGCTCTGCCGGCTGGAGCAGTCGGCCGCCGGAGTCGTGAGGGCCGGGAAGCACAGCCACCGGGTTGGAGTGAGGGCCGGAGAGGGACTGCCGTCGGCGCAGAGGGAGGTGGCCAGGGGTGCACGAGAGCAGAGGGGGCAGCGGCTTCGCCGTCGGGGATCGGCTAGGCCGGCCGCCGGAGCACCGGGTCGGGGGGAAAGCACAGTAAGGGCAGTGCACAGTAAGTTCCCCCCCCCCTAAGAGTTTGAATTTTTGAACTTCAAAAACAATACTAGAAGAAGAAGAAGAAAGGAAGAAGAAGAAAGAAGGAGAAGAAGAGAAGAAGAATAGAAGAAGAAAGGAAGAGGGAGAAGAATCCTACGTTGGGTTGAGGGGAGAGGCTTGTGAGGGTGGTGTTTTCTAGGTTGCCTAGGGATTAGGGTTTGATGTAGACATTATATAGGGATGAGAGGATTTTGATGGAGGGTTGTGATTGACCCTCTAAATGAGTGGTCTAGATTAAATCATGAGGGGAATTAATTCATGAAGAAATGAGGGTTTTTAATTAAAAAATTAATAGGCTCCCTCATTGGTTTAAAAATAATTGGGTGTTGGCACAAAATGCCAATTTGCAATTTAGCCCCTTAAATTTGGGAAATTTCACAAACACATGAAATGACGAAAATTGGGCGGGCGATTCGGGGTCCGATATTTTGTAGGGTCAGGCGGCACTGTAAGACTGGTACGGGCTCAATTTGCAGGGCACTGGAATTAAATTGGGATTTTAAAATCAGATAAAATGGTATCCTCAATTTAAATAGAAATAAAATGCTAGTTGTGTTCAACAATTAATTAGGAGTACTTGAGGCCAAAATCAGGTCAAGTCATCAATACCAATAATGAAGAAGACTCAGAACAGAATATTACCCTAATTTGGGCCGCACAAAAAATAGGTCAAGATGGCCTCCAATTTTCGATTGGAACGCACAACGATGAAAATAGAAGTTTATTAAAATAACGTCCGCGACGACTTTTGTGCGGCCAGAAATAATGCACAGAGAGCACAATTATGAGTTGCAAAAATAGCAGAATTGAAGGCGGGCATGTCTAGAGCAAGATTGTGAAATTTGTTGGAAGACAAAAGTCTGGATAGTGCTCCAAATATCGAAGCAAAGGCAATGCGCAAAAATATTAAATAAAATACAGTAATTAATTACAATCTCCAAATATCAATTCTAAATAAAATAATAAAATCCAGAATTCTATAATTCGGACAGGGGTTCGTCTACTGGGCTTCTAGGTCTAGTCTGCTAGCTAAAATAATTAACACTGCATATAATTATATATTTAATTATACATCGCACAAAATTATTTAAATCAAATACACTATCATGCAATTAATTAATTGTAAATAACATAATATTAAATATTTTAAAAATTCGAAAATACCCCTGTTTTCAGAATGTGGTAGTGACAAGTCTACCCACCTTAAAAGAATTTCGTCCCCGAAATTCAAAATCCTCAAAGTAGCATTTATCATACACATCATTATTATTTTCTCAAAGTTTAAATTCTTCAATCACGAACTCAGTTACAATTCACAAGGTCTTTCCACAATTTTCAAAAATTCTGTAAAAATCCTCGACATAGAATCAAAGTCCCTTTTTATTAAAATTTCCTTGAAAGTTTTGAGTTAATAATTCAATACCCGGAATTTAATATCCACTCCTCAAGAACTCAACAATATGATATTTAAGGATTCTCCAAATGTCACATATAAAGTTCTAAAATTCATAACTTGCAATTAAATAAATACATTGATAAGTCTCCCAAAATTTCCAAATTAATAACCAACTTAAACATGTCATAATCTTTCCTGGAATTAATTAACCACCAATTATGCCATGTTAATTTTCTTAACCATTTATTTAAATCAATAATTATCCTCAAATTTTTAATCATCTTGTTCCTCTTGTCAAGTCATAACTCCTTCATGAATCTTCACTACAGTCAACACCAATAATCACGGTCTAAGAAAATTCTACCTATAGTCATACCACATACAATCTAGGGGGGACATACATGGTTTTGGTCTCATTTGTTATGGTGTTGCAGTCTATGTATCAGGGGTACTACTACTACATTATAACAAGAGTCATGCATACGAACTACGGTACTAAGCAATCAATCAATCAATCAAATAGAGAGGAACAGAATAGAGGAAAGAACAGAACCTGCTAACACATTACCTGTAGTATCGGTCTCCTCGACCGTCATCGCAAATGCCTGTCCTGCTGGGGTGGTTCCCTTTGCAGGTGCTGAGCAATGTACGGTTCCACAGGTAGCCTAACTGGATCTCTATAGTCTGAAGCTGCGTGTTGGCTGAGAAGATAAGGGACTCGAAGACAATCCCTTACTCGATGTCCCGTAGCGCCGCAGTACAAACAAAGTCCTAGCCTCGTTCTACAGCTCTCCCAAAGGTGACCTGGCTTCTTTCAGAAGTGACAAGTTCGTTGATCCTGCTGTACAGGAACTGGTGCCGGGTACTGCTGTTGATACTGAAATGCCCAGGGTTGTCGCTGGATAGGAACTGGTGCTAGGTACTGCTGTGGATGCTGAAATGTCCATGGTTGTTGCTGAATATGAAATGGTACTTGGTACTGCTGTTGGTGCTGAACACGAGGATGCTTGGCTGGTCCTGTGCTACCATTCGTATCTTCAAAAGTATCGTAACTCCTCTTAGGCCTGAGATCCAGATCCTCTTCTGCGATCTGAGCATCCATTAAGATAGCCTCAAAGGTAGCGGTACGACGACCAGAAGTGTGCGACTTAATCTCTCTTGTCAGTCCCTTTCTAAATTTCCGGGCTCGATCTCCTGGGTCTCGAATCATAGACGATGCAAAACGGCTTAATCTACAGAATTCTGCAGCGTACTCGTCGACCGACATGTTTCCTTGAACTAAGTCATGAAACTGACTTTCCAAGGTTCCCAATGCCACGTCGGGAAAGAACTTCTCCTTGAAGAGTTCCTTGAAGGTCTCCCAAGTAAGTCCTGGCGCTGTAATTCTCGGCTCAGTGCGATACCACGTGAGTGCGATATCGAACATCTGACTGCCAGCGGCTTCTATCTGCAAGTTCTCCGGAATCTGGGTCAATCGCAGGCTTCTCTCTATATCCTCTAGCCAGTCGTCAGCGTAGAGTATTCCTTCGGTGCCTTTGAACTCTCGAGGCATCATCCTTTTGAAATCTACTATAGTGCCTGATCTCTGCTGTTGCTGGCTAGGAAATTGCTGGTACTGTGCTACCTTCTCCAAAGCTTGGAGAGTCACTTGATGAGCATTCTCCATGTTTTCTTTCATCAGCTCGGTTTGTGCTTGGTACGCTTCTGCTTGCACCCTTTGAGCCTCAGCTTGAACTCGCTGAGCGTCTGCCGTCACTCTCTGGGCATCTACCATGCCTTGGATCAAGGTAAACATCTGTGTTCCGTCAATGGGCAAACCTCCAGGAATCGGAGTTGGTGGAGGAGGAAGGTTGTCCGTCACAGCTGTGGCAATCCTCTGAACAGGTGGAGGAGGAGGATCCCCGAAAAGTGCAGACACACCTACGTGTATCGGAGATGTAGGAGGAACTACGGCTGTCTGTCTATCAGGTAGAGAGGTGGCAGACCCCTCTAAAGCTGATGTTCCCGCTCTCATAGACCGTGTCTGCGGCGACATCCTGAAGACAGATCCCAAAGAATCAATTTAGGCAAAATGCGATATCATCAAGGAAGGACAGTACAGTTCTAAGGAAGCAACATTCAAGATAAATAGATAGATAGATTGGAAATAAACCCTAGTTGTGATTGCACGGTCAAGATGTATCCATGGTCTGATACCTCTATCCCCTAGGGATCACAGTTCTACCACAAAACACACTCACTGCTAGCTTCCTTACCTACTGCAATCGCTGATACTAGTTATCCTTATCACTCAAATGCATATCAATTTCAACACTCTATACTAAGTACTGCTCTCTTTAATACAATCTTAGATGCACACCCAAGTCAGTGGGAGTGATATCTCAATTATACTCAAGCCAACAGATCCTTACACATGCATCTTATCTACTTATATTATAATATATCTCTCTCACTATAAGATTTTATCCTCAATTTAAAATTCCTTAAAATAACTCCTCGAATAAATTTTAAAGTAGAAATGCATACACTTTCCTCCAAAGTTAATTATCTAATACTGAAATAAAAAATTTTACCTCCAAAAATTCTCACAATATTGTCTATGTTCATTAAATTGAATCTGAATCCTCAAAAATAAAATTTTAATAACAATATTTCAACTCCTCAAATTTCAAAATTTTGCAATTCATTGAAATCTTCAAAATAAATTTTAATAACAATCTCAATATTCTCAGAATCCTAAAATTTGAAATTCATTTTCAATCTTCAATTAAAAAATTTAAATCCACCTTCTGTAGTCCAATAACTCTACTGTTAATCATTTTCACTGTCCTCATTGACGGGCATCATCAAATAATACCATAAATCAGTCTATAAATTCATCTTAATATGAAATCAACCCTACTATGAAATCAAAATCCTAATTTAATACCTAATTAACAGCAATCAATCAATATCAACAAGTGAGAATGGACAGAACAAGGGAATGATTTAAATTGGAAATTTTAACAAGATTCTCAGGGGTCATCCCAGGAATCTCTCAAGGAATTATGATTGAGTATTTGCTCTCGTCCTAGTATCCTATGTCCTAGATTCTATAGCAGGCACGCAGTAGTATAACAAAGATGCCACACTACTACGACATCTCTCTAATTGCGAAGTCTGACCTGCGTGGGCCACCACTAAAAACGTGTCACGACCCGCACCCGGTTTAGGGGCACGAGTGCGTGGGTACGTCCAGCCTACGCCGCAGCATCGGCGGTAGAACGCTGTCAAGGTCTTGATACTATCTAACTACTGTCATGCAAGCATCCAATCTCCATTAGGAGGCACGGATGACACAAATAAGATGAACACATACTCAATCACAGGATTACAGCACGATAAGATTTCGAATAATAAAACTAAAATTAAACACAACACAAGTCCACAAGTAATAACTTAACTTAACAAGAATCATCAAAAGGCCGGAGACAAATCCGGTACCAAATAGTCTGTTAAGAGAACTAACTAAAAATAGTAATTTCCAGCTAGACCTCCTGGAATCACAACTACTATCAAGTCTGCAGCTACTCACCATAAGTGTCGGACAGCGGTCCTCTAAGGCATAGTCTGGAAAAATATTTCCAGTCAGGAAGGAGCAAAGCACAATCTCAAATAACAGTTCCATTAATTGATAATGTCTATAATACAATAAAACATGTCATGCTAGCTACTGAGAAGACAGTGAAATAAATGCAATGGCAATTTATGAGAGACAGGCAATGTAAAGAGACAGGCAATAGGCAATATGATACAGTCAGTGTATGTATGGAAATAAAGAACAAGGAAAAGTATCATATACGGGTGATGTAGGATATGATTTAAAATTGGGAACTGTAATCTATTCTAGGTGTTTGAAATAGTAGTTTCGAAATATGATCGGCTTGGGAACATGTACGGTAGCTACAGGGCCTGGCTAATCATGGGTGAAGAGCATGATTAACCCTTACAATTTTCTATACTACAATAAGAGGTTATGATCATATTTCTTACTAACTACTTCCCCGCCCCCAACTAGTACTGTGGATCCAACCATGACACGTCACGATACACGAGCAAGTCAAGTCTATCATGTACGAGGTCTAATATACATGTCGTGTACAATGTCAATACGATAATCAAGGTAACATCTCATGACTGTAGATCCAAGCTATATATTAGTCCGTGTAGCACAGTGTCAAAGATTCAGTTGTAACATTTCAAGATCATTGAACTTATAGAAATTATCAAGAATTGGAAATTATCAGAGAATGTACTTGCCTTGGGTCCTTAGCTGGTAATTATTGGTGTCCTGTTCCAGAGTATCCCCTGGGTGAACCAACAGTCCTATAAACATATCACAATAACACTTGTATCAGGGCTATACTAACACACAATAGAAAATACACTGGCCTTAGGGCTACCCTAGGTACGGTAGGGGTCATCTACTAGATAGGCCAACTATATATATAATATCCCTTAATTACAATAATAACTATAAGTATAAATATATACACTTTAAATAAAGCCAATACCTGTATGTACATACAACCATATCTCCAATTAAATACATCTACAAAATATACAAGTATATATTATAAAAATGTACTAATGGTTTATACACAAATACACCTACACATATATAGCTATGTCAATTGAACAATAAAGATATATATAGATATACACCAAAATAGTACGTATACTATTATTTTTATATACTGATTTACCGATATACATACATACCAATTTACATATACTTATACAATTAATATTAATAAAATAAATAATATACATATGCTAATTTATACATTCATTTAAAATATATAAATACTTTCCATTAATTATATATATATACAATTAAATTAAATACATATTTATACCATTTATTCAAATACGTACAAATACCTTACATTAATACAAATAGATATACTAGTGTATACATATACATTAACATATTAATTGAACTCATACGTATTCTCATATTTAAAGCATTAATTAATTTATGCAAATACATATACTACTATACATTAGTTACTATATACACAAATATATTTTACAAGTTATATACATACACTTAATTTTTTTAATAAAAATAAATACTACACATTAGGTGTTTAAATATTAAATTATAATTGCTATACTTATTTACGTATTTAAAACATTAATTAGATTATATATACAAAATATATATACATACATACATGTATTCCCATTTTCTATTTAAAAATATATATATAGCATATACAAAAATATATTTTTATACATATACCAATATTATATATACTATTAAACATTTAATAAAAATAGTACTATACCCATATACCTACGAATACATATACATTTCTAATTATACTATACGTATATTTATATATATATACATATACATATATATATATATATATATATATATATATAAAGATATATATATATACACAGAGAGGAGAAGAAAGAAAGAGACTTACAGTGGAAGGTTGCCGGCCACCGGAGTTGGCCGCCGGTGGTGGAGTTGATGAATGGTGATGGAGGTGGTGGATGGTGAATGGTGTAGGTGGTGGTGATATGGAGATTGGGGAGGAGCAGCCGCGGCCGCCGGGATCGGGTGCAGTGGGGCTCTGCCGGCTGGAGCAGTCGGCCGCCGGAGTCGTGAGGGCCAGGAAGCACAGCCACCGGGTTGGAGTGAGGGCCGGAGAGGGACTGCCGTCGGTGCAGAGGGAGGTGGCCAGGGGTGCACGAGAGCAGAGGGGGCAGCGGCTTCGCCGCCGGGGATCGGCTAGGCCGGCCGCCGGAGCACCGGGTCGGGGGGAAAGCACAGTAAGGGCAGTGCACAGTAAGTTTCCCCCCCCCTAAGAGTTTGAATTTTTGAACTTCAAAAACAATACTAGAAGAAGAAGAAGAAAGGAAGAAGAAGAAAGAAGGAGAAGAAGAATAGAAGAAGAAAGGAAGAGGGAGAAGAATCCTACGTTGGGTTGAGGGGAGAGGCTTGTGAGGGTGGTGTTTTCTAGGTTGCCTAGGGATTAGGGTTTGATGTAGACATTATATAGGGATGAGAGAATTTTGATGGAGGGTTGTGATTGACCCTCTAAATGAGTGGTCTAGATTAAATCATGAGGGGAATTAATTCATGAAGAAATGAGGGTTTTTAATTAAAAAATTAATAGGCTCCCTCATTGGTTTAAAAATAATTGGTTGTTGGCACAAAATGCCAATTTGCAATTTAGCCCCTTAAATTTGGGAAATTTCACAAACACATAAAATGACGAAAATTGGGCGGGCGATTCGGGGTCCGATGTTTTGTAGGGTCAGGGGGCACTGTAAGACTGGTACGGGCTCAATTTGCAGGGCACTGGAATTAAATTGGGATTTTAAAATCAGATAAAATGGTATCCTCAATTTAAATAGAAATAAAATGCAAGTTGTGTTCAACAATTAATTAGGAGTACTTGGGGCCAAAATTAGGTCAAGTCATCAATACCAATAATGAAGAAGACTCAGAACAGAATATTACCCTAATTTGGGCCGCCCGAAAAATAGGTCAAGATGGCCTCCAATTTTCGATTGGAACGCACAACGATGAAAATAGAAGTTTATTAAAATAACGTCTGCGACGACTTTTGTGCGGCCAGAAATAATGCACAGAGAGCACAATTATGAGTTGCAAAAATAGCAGAATTGAAGGCGGGCATGTCTAGAGCAAGATTGTGAAATTTGTTGGAAGACAAAAGTCTGGATAGTGCTCCAAATATCGAAGCAAAGGCAATGCGCAAAAATATTAAATAAAATACAGTAATTAATTACAATCTCCAAATATCAATTCTAAATAAAATAATAAAATCCAGAATTCTATAATTCGAACAGGGGTTCATCTACTGGGCTTCTAGGTCTAGTCTGCTAGCTAAAATAATTAACACTGCATATAATTATATATTTAATTATACATCGCACAAAATTATTTAAATCAAATACACTATCATGCAATTAATTAATTGTAAATAACATAATATTAAATATTGTAAAAATTCGAAAATACCCCTGTTTTCAGAATGTGGTAGTGACACAACATATCCTTTTTGGGGCATATCATCTCTGCACAAGGCATCTCAGTAGACCCAAGAAAGGTAAAAGCCATTATGCAGTGGAAATAACCTGAATCAGCTAGCGATATTAGAAGTTTCCTTGGACTAGGGGGCTACTACCGGAGATTCATACAAGACTTTGCTAAAATTGCTTCGCCCCTGACTCATCTCACTCGAAAGGGAGTAAAGTTCACTTGGACGGACGACTGTGAAGCTTTATTTACAGAGTTAAAGCAGCGGCTCATCTCTGCTCCAATCCTTACTCTTTCGGATGGACCTAATGATTTCAAAATATACAGTGATGCATCAGGTAAAGGATTGGTATGTGTATTAATGCAATGAGACAAGGTGATAGCCTTCGCGTCGAGATAGCTAAAGCCTCACGAGAAGAACTATCCAACACATGACTTAGAACTGGCGGTGGTAGTCTTCGCGCTGACACTGTGGCGCCACTACCTTTATGGTGTACCGTGTGAGATCTACACGGACCAAAAAAGTTTGAAATATTTGTATACACAAATGGATTTGAATCTTCGCCAATGCGCTGGCCTGAACTTCTTAGCGACTTTGACTTAATGATCAGATACACGCCTGGCAAGGGAAACATCGTAGCTGATGCACTGAGTCGAGTGTTCGTTGGGAGTTTGGCTATTGATGATAGGCTGCATCAAGATCTTGAATTCTTGGGCATTACACTACTAATCAGATACAAAAAGAGGGCACAAGTGGCACAACTGCGCCTCGAGCCTGACTTGTTACAAAAAGTCAAGTTCGCTCAGAAGGATGACCTGTTCCTGCAAAAGATGCATGCTCTTATCTCAGCAGGAAAGGCATTCGACTTTGCAGTAGACACGGACGGAATGATACGAGTGAAGGGAAGTTTGTGCCTTTCAGACAATGCGGCCCTCAGAAAGGAGATACTTACTGAAGCACATTATGCTAGTTATACTTCTCATCCGGGTAGCACCAAGATGTATCGAGATCTCCATACGATGTTCTGGTGGAACGGCATAAAACAAGATATTGCGTTGTTCGTGTCGCATTGCATGGCTTGTCAGAAAGTAAAGGCCGAGCACCAGAAAACAGGCAGAGAGCTGCAGAACCTCGCTATTCCGGAGTGGAAATGGGAACATATAACAATGGATTTCATTATTGGCTTGCCAAAGACGCAACGGGGAAATAATGTTGTTTGGGTTATTGTTGATCGCCTCACCAAATCTGCTCACTTTTTGCCTATCAAGTCTACTTGGAGCGCTGATCACTTGGCTCAAATCTACCTCAACGAAATCATTTGGTTCCACGGCGTGCCCGTATCCATAGTCTCCGATAGAGATGGTCGATTTATATCGCGTTTCTGGGAAAGCCTGTAGTTAGCAATAGGGACGAAGTTGAAGTTCAGCTCCGCCTACCATCCATAGACCGATGGAAAAACAGAACGTGTCAACCAGGTCCTTGAAGATATGCTACGACTCTGCGCCTTGGACTTAAAGACAAGTTGGGACCTGCATCTACCGTTAGCTGAATTTGCTTACAACAACAATTTCCAATCCAGCATTCAGATAGCGTCATATGAGGTGTTGTATGGGCGGAAGTATAGATCCCCGATCTGTTGGGACGAAGTTGGAGAACGACAGATTCTTGGCCCTGAGCTCGTGGAACAGACTGTCCAAAAGATTTTCTTGATTTGAAAAAGACTAAAGATAGCTCAAAGCCGCCAAAAGAGCTATGCTGATACACATCGAGGACCACTTAAGTTTCTAGAAGGCGACCGAGTATTTCTTAAAGTCTCGCCCATGCCGGGATTCACCAGATTCGGAGCAAAGGGGAAGCTAAGTCCGAGATTTGTCAGTCCGTTCGAAATACTAAAGTGAGTTGCCTCAGTTGCATACCAGATTGCCCTACCGCCATCCCTATCCGATGTACACAATATTTTTCATGTTTCCCAACTTAGGAAGTATGTCTACGACCCTAGCCACATGGTAGATCTGGATCACTGAATCTTCAGGCAGACTTGACGTATGTAGAATAACCTATGCAAATTTTGGATCGGAAAGAAAAGCTGCTTCGTAGTAGTTCGGTTCCTCTCGTACGCGTGCTTTGGCATAATCACTCAGTCGAAGAATCCACTTGGGATCTTGAATCTGAGATGAGGGAAAGGTTCCCCTCATTATTTTCTAGTGGTAGGTTCTATTCCTAAGTTTCAGGACAAAACTTCCAATTAGTTGGGTAGGATGTGGCACCCCGTTCCCCCTATTCGGGGAGCGCGGCTAAGAAATACAAGACGGTATCGTTCGATTGGAAGAGATTGAAACAAAAACTCATCCTCGTTATGGATTTGTATCTTCAGAATCGATTCCCATATTCAGTGGACCGTGCCCCTAGGATCGACTTAGCGGCAGAGTCAGGAGGGACCTCTCCGTTGCATCTTTTGTTGCCTAGTTTTTGCTGTCGCTTGTTGCTTTCATGCCTTGAGTTGGTTTTCAGATTTGCTTGAGTTTTCTTGAACGGTTTCGATGGATTTCATTGTTTTCGTTCATTGAACTATACTTCAATTTCAATATTGGAAAGAGTAGAAGAGATATTGATCAGTTGTTCATGGCAATGAAGGTGAACCAGCAATAGGTAATGCTCGAACGGATTCCTGAAGCCCCTCTTTCCTTCTTCCTTCCAACAAACTAAGTGAGTGGCTTATATTCGATTCAGTTGGCCCTTTTTCCAGTCTTCACATCTAAAATCTTGTATTCTTGTTTGCCCCGATCATACGATACCAAGTAATAACTAAAAGACTTCAAGATAATAAGGGAATAGACTTGGATTATATTGCTTGTCAATCAAACTTGTGAACGGTTACTTACTTGCATGCTTGTTCGTTTAGAATGTTCATCATATGCATAAATACAAGTTAGAATGTATACTCTTCTTTAAATTATGCTATGTACAAGAACTCATCCTGAATGCAATAAACTGAACATGAAGACTATGCAAAAGTAGATCTTGCCCTGTTACTATCTTGTGCCTGATTTGCCTCAACTGCTAACTTAGTGTACTACGTTCGATCATGGAAAACTTGTGCACAAGGTCATAGTTCCTGCGGACGGTTGCTGGGGTACTGGCACCGATCCAATCCGAACGAAACTTCAAGTGTAGTCATCATGTGCTAGGCGAGATGGATTGTAGTGCATCCTGTGCTCTCGTTACAAGCCATCCTCGTCATTGACTAGGTCCTTCATGGAATAAGCTAGTAATCCCCTTTTATATTTAAACATGTTGCATACTAACTTGTGTCTTCTTGGCAGAGAAGGACATGGTAAGTATTGTGCAGGTGGTTCAAACGGGAAGGTAAATATCACCGAGCGGTGGCAAAGTATTTCATTGATTTCTATATCTATTGCTTGTTGTAAAATGAACTAAGGCAAGATAGAAAGACCATAAATAAAATGTGCATGCTTCATCTAAACAACGTATTGATTGGTATAGTTGGGTTAACTTGCCTTCACCAGTACGTTTTGATGTACTGACCCTCGTTTAAACAGGTTCCCCGCACTAAGGAGAATCGAGCGAGGAGCATAAGCCAATCCCCCAATCCAGTCCAGCTATAGTCATACCTTGATTCGTGCACCTTTTGAAGTATTTTGAAGACAGGAGCTAGAACCCAAGCAAGAATGCAGCTCCGTGGAAAGGCTATCATTCCACCAGGAGGTCTTACATTTTGAAGTTTAGTAGGGATGTAATGTACAGGACCGCTATCTCATTTTGTGTCAATACTTTTGTAAGCCCGAGAGGCAACCTCATGACTCAGTTCAAGAGTTTGTAATAGATGTTCATATTATCAATAAAAGAGAACTTTTCCATGCTTCAAATCTATGTTCCAATTTATCTGCGTACTCTGAATATGTGCTAGCTATGTGAAAATAAAATACTTAGCCTTGTGCGGTGCGCAACCTAGGCCCGCACGGCGGTCACGCTCGGGGGACGACTATGGATTCCACGGAATCGGGACGTGACAGTTAGTAAGGAAATTGTAGAGGTACAACACCGGATGAGTCTTATCTTCTTTGCGAACTTGAATTATTTTGTACCTTCTTTCATCATAATCTAGCATACTTATATTTTCTGGACTACCTTGACTTAGGCTGCTATTATAGCCTAGTTTTGTAAGCTTATTCTTTTCTTGGGCTTGATCATGATATATGTATTATTAGGTACACACACTAGTACATTGTCTAAAATTAGAATCAGTATATAACGGTCTGATCAACCTTAGTGAGCTTGGTTCGCTCTTTGCATAACTACTTTACGTGGATTGAGATATAGTTGACTTAGCTTGTTAGACGAATATACTTGTCCTCTAGACAGGTCAGAGCATATCATGTCAGGTACATAACTGTTCTGATATGAACATGCGAATAGGAATTTACCAAAATAAGATTCCAATCCACAAATGTCTTGACAACTCTCTTTTGAATTCTTTAAACGACTTGAACCCCATACTTGTATTCTATCACCTCCTCCTTGAATTATTTTTTATTGTTTTCCGTCTTCCCCTGTTATGGAAAGACAAAATCTCGTGCTTGGTATAAGTTTGATACACGGAGAGTGCAAGATATACCCCATAGGCCAATCACATTACTTGATGACTATTTTCGTAATTAAGGGCATATCATAGGTGATATATTTGGTGTTAAAATTTTTTTAGGATATATTGGACAACATGATTAAATAATTTGAGGAAGTCTTTCTTAAAGGTATAGTCTTGTGTGATAGATGGGTAATTCTAAGTTGGGTAGAAATTATATTGTCAACTTAAGGTAAAAATTTTTATTGTTATCATGTAAGATTAGATTGAGAGATTTAAGTTATTTTAATTTTGAGAATTTTTAGAAGAATGATTAAGACGATGAGAATTAATTAATTTTGAAATCTTGATATTGTGGACCAAATATTTATACTTTGAGCACATGATTTAAAATCTGAATATTTAAGGTTGAATCAACGATTTAAATTTTGAGGATAAATATATAATTTTAGACTTAAACAATTGTTGAATTAGATTTGAAATTTTATAATTTGATGATTTGAATTAAAAGTTAAAATTTGATTGTTGGATCACCAATTTGAAATATTGAGGATGGAAATTGAATTTAAAATTTGAAGAGTACAAAATTCATAAGTTGAGAATAGAAATAAGATTTGATTAGAATTGTGTATTGTTCAAAATCTAGAGGATATTATGATAGTTGGAGATCATGATGTAAAAATTGATGTGGGTTATTTAAATCTTGAAGATGTTATATAGATTAATTTAAATTTGGATGTTCATAATTTGAAAATTGTGAAGAGATTACTATAGGTTGAATTTTAATTAAACAGTGGTTATTTTAAATTTGAAGTATTTGCGATAGATTTGAATAGATATTATTATTTAAATTTTTAAAGAGATTGCGATTGACTTATATACAAATGTGAAAGATTTAGCAAATTATGCCTTATTTTTAATTTTGAGGACAAAATTCTTTTAAGTTGGGTAGATTGTAAACCCCCTCACCCAAAAATAAGTATTTTGTGTTTATTTTATATTATTATATTTATTATAGATTATTTTAAATATTAAATTTCTTTAAAGTATTCTCTTAGTTAATTAGAAAATAAATTTTTTGATATACTTACTTATATAAATATTTATTTAAAATCATTTTTAGGCTATTTTAGATTTTGAAGATTTTTCTAGAATTTTTGGGTAATTAAAATCTAGGAAACGTAAATTTCTAGGACTTTCATGATTTACTATGAGACCATACTTGCATATTATTCTTACCAAATATTTATTTTAGGTTAAAATATTTAAATATATTTTTCTGTAATTTATTTAGAATTTTAAGAAATTTCTTTAGATTTTTGAAATTATTTAGGATTTATTTGGATATATATAGTCTTAATATTAGATAGATTTTAATTTAGTGTTAATAGATATTAATATGATTAAATATATAAATTATTTGTATTATCTTTAATTCTATTTAAGATTATAAATTATTGAGAAAAACTCAAACTCAATTTTAAATTAATTCAAATCCCGAGCCTACTAAGAAAGCAACTTCATGCATATCCTATTTTTATTTAAACTGATCCTAATCATATCCAAATTATCCAATCCTAGTCGTATTCAATTAAGTAGTCTCCACCATTATAAATACCTATTAGACTTATAGAATAAACTCATATTTCATATTTTTCTTCCCCAAACTCCTCTATTTTTCGTCCAAAAATAGTCAAAATTTATCATAAATTCAGCCTCATTTTCTAGTTGTTATGACGACTTCAAAAGACGATATCTCCTAGGTCCGAACTCCAAAATTGCTCCAATTTTTTTTTGTTAGAACCATATCAAGTTTATTTTTCTGAATATATAAATTATTTTAATAATTTAAGAAATTATTTTTCTAGAATATTCTGAAAGTGCCAGATGTCCGAAATCAGACGTATTTTCGTATTTTCGAGATTTCGGGAGATCCCGAACTCGGAATTATGAGCCGTTTGAAGTTTCCAAAAAATGACATGATGATATTACATAAAATTATTTTTCCAGAATTTAATATACAAGTTTAGTCTACTGTAAAATTTGTGCAACGTAGACGTAAATAAGAAACTACCAAAAATTGTCATCTGTGCGCCTTATGCACATAACTCTTTACCGACTTGTGATTTTATGAAACTGTCGATTTCAGCGTTCATGTAGCGTTGAAATCTATAGAATTCCACACAAAAATCTAGGATTTTAGTCGGTTTATTTTTTGTCAACGGATTGCCTCGATTTGTGTGTCACGGATCACAAATCCGTAAAGTTGACTTTCTTTGGACCAAAATTAGGGTTTAACAATAAAATTAGATTATAATAAGATTAAAATACTATTTTAGGTTATTTATTCAGAATTAAAATTGATTAAAATAGAGGAACCTATTCACCCATCTTTGTAACCTAACTTGTTTAATTTATGTGATGGGTAGATCGGACGACGCCTTGAGTTGGCACTTCATTCTTTTTCAGACCAGGCAAGTATACCTTGCTATTATACTATGAGTTACATTCTATATGATGCATGCATTTTATTTCTGTCATTTAGTTCATATATTTTAACTGCTATATAAACTGCCCATTCAAGAATAACTTGGGTGCAACGACGGTGGCGTCGTATTCTGTTTTTATTATGTATATGCATGTTGACCTAGTTTTACGAGACCACCACATGATTGGAGGCATCATTAGGTTTTATTGGCCGTGACACATCTTTTACACTTGTGTGAGTCTCATATAGGACATGGACTTGCGTATTGGGTTGGCTTCATGTACGTGTGGGACGTACGATAGGGATAACTGTTGTTAGAAATTGTATGCTAGGAGACTTGGTAGTTATTAGAGGTATTATCGTGTCATGGATGTGACATGCTTAGAGCATGGGGTAGGAAGAATAACAAGTAAGATGTTTGGGCTCCTTTGCACTTTCCTTGTGTAACCCGTACGCTCCGCCGGAGATGCGCGGTCGTGATGACCCCTATATTACCTGGCGGCCTCTGTCATTTAAAAGACGACATGCTTTGTAGGCCCCTGATTCTCTAAGAGAATCATGCTAATCCTATTTATTTGCCCGATAGCCCACTTGTTGGAAAGTTGTTCTCAAACTGCATTCACATAGATGGTTAGGCGACCCTTGGATGTTTATTTTTCAGTACTTTATTGGCATACTTCTATGTATCTTGTTATGTCCCTCTGAGGACCTGGCCCCTATCCAGGTATAGACTTGCAGGAGTATCCATAAGAGTACGGACCCGAACCTGACGCTTTATACCAGACCGAGGAGGTCTTACCTTCAGAGTACCTTTGATTCTTCGCAGCTGATGGATATTTTAGTTGATATTTTCCTTGTGGACATTTATCTTATATTAGAGTTGATTTCTTCTCTCATTTAGTAGTTTTAGTATAGTCGATTGGCAGTGGATTTGTTTCCATCCGACTATTATACTTTGATACTTCATATTTGAGATTCAATTATTTATTTCCTATTTCTTTATTTATATTGTGGATGAGATATAGATTGCGTGTGACTTGTGTTGAAAGTATATTACCACTTGTCGATTGAATATTCATAATATAGCGTACGTATGCATTATGGTTTCCATATATTGGAGTTGTCATATACATACGGCTGACATGATTATGTATTCCTAGTCCTACATATTTTGGGACTGGGGCGTGACATCCTTGATGTGGCCCGCCATATACCCTTCTGACAAGCTATGTAAAATATCCAATTTATCCCTTGGGGCCTCTCATGAAGAATTAATTAAGGAGGGAAGGTTCTAGTCTAATGGTTTCACTAATTAATACATCCTCCTAATCCAAGGGCCTAATTATTGGGCTCAATCTAAACCAAGATAAAATGTTGGGTTCATGCATCTAACTAAACTAGTCGGTCCACTACATAAGTCCAAAATAAATCTAACACTAATAATAATTAAATAATACAACAAATAATTTATACACATGCACAATATTTAATATAATAAATCCTAAAATAAAATACCCATGTCGAATACCAAACTATCCTTAATTAAAAAAGTGAGGGTGATGATCCTACCCACCTTAGAAAATTTTTGTCCTCAAAATTAAAGATGATAGTACCCCCCTCTAGGTAAACCCAGTCTAAACTAAAATATATAACATGTAATTTAAAAGAACTCATTAACTATGGTCTCTATCCATTATAGTTTTGCAGTCTCCGTCAGGGTATACTAATTATACAATAACACACAAGTAGCCTATATACTAACTAAACAAATAAACAACAGGTAGAAAGGAAATAAACAGAATAGAACGAAACAAGCTAACTTATCACCTGAAGTGTCATCATCTCCAACTGTCACGACCCGCACCCAAAATTTGGGCATGAGTCGTGGGTACGTCCAGCCTACGCCGCAGCATCGGTGGTAGAACTCTGTCTAGGTCACAATAATACTAAATAACTACACCTGTCAATGATATACATCTCCATAAGGAGGACAGTATACATCTCACAATATCTCACAATGTAAACTCAATCACAGCAATTATAAAGTATAAGGCACGATAAGAGATAAGAGGAAGTGACATAGCTAAACACCATGTCTCAAACATAAAGATAAATCACAGTCTAGCTGTCCAACATAAAGTCTCCACAAGCCTCAAATTAAAACTTAACATAAGTCTAACATAAACTGAAATAACCTCCATAAGTCTCAAGCATAAATAAATACTATCTAGATAGCTGCAGGTAATATCTCATCTAAAGGCATAGACTCCTCTAGGATATCTGGTATGTAGTCTGCGTCTATACCTGGTCCATAGTGGGTGGTACAGAACTCCTCAAGATCCTCTGAAAAAATATATCCAGTCAGGATTGGAACGAAATACACCTCTAACAGCAGTTCCACATATATTGACAAAAACTATAACGCAGTATAAAGAAATACAAGACAAATATGAATACTGGCAATAAGAGATACTAGAATACAGAAATACTGGAACATCATCATCAATATATATCTGGCAATGAAATAGAAATATAAGTACACGCAAGAACAATGAGCTGGTATGTAAGTGTGTACAAGAACAATAGCTAAAACATGTGGAGATGCTAGATCAATATACTAGAGATACATGTCAAGAATCATCTAACTAAGTTTGTGAAACATCAGTATATCATATGATCGGCTTGGGACTAACAAGACTCATTATATTGATTAGCGATCATCCCTGCAAGGTCAGGCTAACCACATGTAACAGCGATGAGGCATGTAAGGGTAAGGCTGCACCGACGTGAGGTATGGGTGAGCTATGATGCATGTAAAGTTGGGTATGATCACATAAGCTACTAATATTTCCCCGTTTTTCCCCAGCTAGCACGATGGATTCCAATCATGACTCCTCATGACAGGTCTCAATGATGCCAACTCGTGTAAACAACAGTGTCAGAGTCATGTACGCTATACAACAAGAGTTATAGAGATAATCAACATAATAGAAACTATCAGAGAATGTACTCGTCTGTGGTCCTTAGCTGGCAATACCAATGTCCAGGTTCTAAGGTGTCGTCTGAAGGATCCAACGGTCCTATAGACACATCATAAACACAATACTGCATCAGAAATTACACAAATACACAATAAAACACCATGATCTTAGGGACTACGCTAGGGTCATGTCTGTAGTTATTGTGAATAACAGACAGTCAATGGTACGGTCACGCCAGTATGTCAGTGTACGTGTGGCAGTCTGCTATTATTTTACATGGTCACAGGTCGATGTGATGTAACTACGGTATCCGTGGTCATATTCAAGACATCTAGTACATATAATACATAGTACATAATATGAACTAACATATCTCATAATACTAATTAATTACACATATAATAGATCTACATTTATACATACTTAATTGAATTTATACTATGTACATATATATACATATATATGTGTACCAAAATATGTTTAACATATACTAATACATACGCAAATACATACATACCATTCATATACTAAATATACTACGGCTAATACGTATGCAATACTACGAGGAATACGCGTATATGTGTACGTGTATATGCATGTGAGGGGGATTCGAACCTGTGTACGCAAAAATGAAGGGTTCGATATCGAGGTCGCCGTGAAAGAGGTGGCAGCGGGATGTTGTTCGGGTTCATGGCTCGGCTCCGGGATCGTCGAAGTTGGTCGTTAGCAGCAGGTCACGGCTGGTTGCTCGTCGGGTTCGGCAGGGACGGTCAGTAGGTCCCGGTGGAGTCTCCGGCTGTCGGCAGCGTCGTGTAGGTGAGTTATGCAGTGGTGAGCAGGGGTGTTGATGGCGAGGCGGTCGGCGTTCAGTACAGTCGAGTCTGGAGGGAAGTCGACCCGTGCAGCGTCGGCGGCTTCGTGCAGTCGGGAAGGTCGACGGAGTCGACTGAGGCTCCGGCGGGTTCAATCAGGCGCGGGGTGGTCGAACCGGGGGATGGCGAGTGCAGGTGCTCGAGGTGGTTGTGGATCACTGATCGGCACGTCGGTTGACAGGGAATGGCGGCAGGTCTCTGGCATGACTCCGACGAGGTCTCCGGTGGAGGGTGGCGGTGGAAACCGAGAGGGGGGGTTGATGAATAGTGATGGCAATAAAAATCGGGTGGGTTATATTAGGTTTAAGGGAAAAAGTTGAAGAAGGGAAAAGAAAGGGATATTTATATATATGTAGAGGTTTGAGTTGACCTAGGAAAGTTGACTGGTCAACCCCTCTTGGGATTGGGCCGCTCATGTATGGTTTCAAGGGGCTATGATTAAAATGGGTTCCAAATAAGGGCTAGGATTCAAATGGTTCAAGGTTTTGAGGGCCATGGTCTTAAGGAGGTTGGTGTTCAATTACACACTCCCAAAATCATAGAAAATATAAATGAAGGGGAAATGGGTTTTATTCTGTGTTGTGTCCAACGGGATGGATACCTTAATGCACTTTTACACCAAAGTGCCCAATAATTGGAAGATTGCACAAAGAGTGATTTTGGTTTTATTTAATTAAAATTAATGCAATTGGTTGCGACGAATATCGTGCATCTAAAATAAAACACAACAAGACATGATTATGAGTCACACAAGTATTAAAATAACAGTCTGGCACATCTAGGACAAGGGTGTAGAGTCCGTTGGAAGACAAGGGCTAGTGTAACGCTCTAATTATCAAATAATGGTAAAGTGCAACAATCAATTAACAATTACAATTATTTAGACAGCATTAATTATCATGCAATCATTTATATATTAATTATGAAAAGACGAAAATACCCTTAATCTGAAAAGTGGGGGTGACAAGTCTACCCTCCTTAAATAAGTTCGTCCTTGAAATTAAAAAATAAACTAGCACAAGAACAAACAATCAATAATGAATTATACCTCAAGTCTCGAATAGATATGGATACTGCTCGCGCATTTCGTCCTCTCTCTCCCAGGTTGATTCTCCTTGAGAGTGATGTCTCCATGTAACACGAACCAAAGGGATAGTCTGGTTCTGCAATGCCTTCTCTCTACGATCCAAGATCTCAACAGGTTGTTCAGGATAGCTGAGTATCGGTCCAACTTCGATCGTCGAGTGGTCTAGTACGTGACTAGGATCTGCCATGTACCTTCTCAGCTGCGACACGTGGAACACGTCAAGCACTCCATCTAGAGCAGGCGGCAAGTCAAGTCTATAGGCCACTGCACTGACCCTTGCAAGAATATTAAAGGGCCCGATGTATCATGGACTAAGCTTTCCGCCTCTGCCAAAATGAATCGTGCCCCGTGTCGGAGAAATCCGTAGGAACACCAAATTGCCAACCTAGAACAAATAATCTTAACACGCAACTAAATAAAACAATCATAAACCAAAACAAATCAAACCAATACCTGAAACTCTAGGGGTCTACGGTGGCTATCGGTCCAATGCCGCTGTCTGTCCTGCGCCACCCGCAGTCTGTCTCTGATAAGTTTTACCTTTTCTGCTGCATCCACGACCATTTCTGGTCCTAACAAGGCTCTTTCTCCAACATCATCCAAAGATAAAGGTGTACGACACCTCCGTCCAAATAAAGCCTCGAATGGTGATATCTCAATGCTGGCCTGGTAGCTGTTGTTGTAAGCAAACTCTACCAAGTGTAGATGATCCTTCCAAGAATCTCTGAGATCCAATACGCAAGTGCGTAGAATATCTTTAAGAGTCTGAATAGTCCTTTCAGACTACCCGTCTGTCTGAGGGTAATACGCGGTACTGAACTTGAGCTGAGTGCCCAAGCTAGACTGCAGACTCCTCCAGAAATGGGAAGTGAAACGACTATCCCGATCGGAGACAATACTCACATAAACTCTATGTAATCTGACAATCTGTTGTACGTACATCTCTGCTAGTTTCTCCGTCGATGTACCCACTTTGAAAGGTAAGAAGTGGGCTGATTTGGTCAACCTATCTACGATGACCCTAATTGCGTCCTTTCCTCCTGGAGAATGAGGAAGTCCCAAAACAAAATCTATAGTCACGTACTCCCACTTCTATTCTGGAATGGGTAAAGGTTGAAGCAATCCTTCTGGCCTGTGTCGATCTACTTTCACCTGTTAGCACACTAAACATCGTGATACGAAGCATGCTACTTCGCGCTTCATACCATACCACTATACATGCTCCCTCAAATCTCTATACATCTTGTTGGCTCCGGGATGCATCGAGTACTGAGAGCGATATGCCTCCTGCAAAACTTCTTCGCGCAGCTCTCCACTTGGCACACACATCCTCGTGCTATGCCGCAGAGATCCATCATTCGCAATAGTGTCTATCAATCATGTCCAAACTTGTGCTTTAATATTCCTTAGAGTCTCATCATCATACTGAGCAGCTCTAATTTTGTCTATCAGGTCGGATTGTATCTGCAATCCCCACATATGAATCTCAGCTCCTGGAACTAGTACTTTAATTCACAAGCTCTCAATATCAGCTAATAAATGTCTATCTGAAGTCAAGCACATAGCCATCTGATACCTGCTCAAGGCATTGGCGACTACGTTAGCCTTTCGTGGATGATACTGTAATGAGATATCAAAGTCTTTCATCAACTCTAACCACCTTCTCTATCTCATGTTCATCTCCTTCTGTGTAAACATGTACTTCAATCTTTTGTGGTCTGTGAAGATCTATACATGCTCTCCGTATAGATAGTGTTTCCACAGCTTTAGGGCAAAGATAACTGCTGCTAAATCCAGATCGTGAGTGGGATAGTTCTTTTCATAAGGGCATAATTGTCTTAAAGCATAGGCAACTACTTTCCCGTGTTATGGAAGAACGCATCCCAAACCCTTTCCTGAAGCATCACTGTAGATAGTGAATCCACTTGTCCCTGCTAGCAATGTCAAAACTGGTGCTGTCGTCAATCTCTTCTTCAGCTCATCGAATGCGGCTTAACATTCTTCTGTCCAGACAAACTCCACGTCTTTTTTGGTCAGCCTAGTCATCAGCTATGCAATCGTGGAGAAGTCTTGCACAAATCTTCTGTAGTATCATGCTAGTCCGAGAAAGCTCCTGATTTCAGCTACCGAACTGGGGGTAGCCCATGATTATACTGCTTCCATCTTCTTTGGGTTAACTAAAATTCTGTCACCCGTCACCATGTGTCCAAGAAATTCTACCTTGTCAAGGAAGAACTCACACTTTGAAAGCTTCCCGTACAACTTCTCTCTCCTGAGAGTCTCTAAGACCATCCTCAGGTGCTCTTCATGCTCTTATGGGGTCTTTGAATATATTAGAATATCATCAATAAATACCACTACGAACTTGTCAAGGTACTGGTAGAATACCTTGTTCATCAAGTTCATAAATAGGGCTGGTGCATTGGTTAAACCAAACGGTATTACTGTAAATTCAAACTGGCCATATCTGGTCCGAAAGGCGGTCTTCGATATGTCTTCCTTCTTCACCTTCACTTGGTGATAGCCTGACCTCAAGTCTATCTTTAAAAATACCTTTGATCCACTCAATTGATCGAATAGATCATCTATTCTCAGCAGCGGGTATTTGTTCTTGATAGTGAGATTATTCAGAGCTCTATAATCAATACACATGCGTACTGTGTCGTCCTTCTTCGGTACAAATAATGTCGGTGCTCCCCATGGCAATAAACTGGATCTAATAAAACCTTTGTCTTGCAGCTCCTCAACTTGTTTCTTCAATTCTACCAACTAATTATTGTTGACTCTATAGACATGTTGCGAAATAGGCTTCGCTCCTGGTATCAAGTCTATGGAGAATTCAATATCTCTGTCTGGCGGTAAACCTGGCAACTTCTCTGGAAATACATCTAGAAACTCTACTATAAGTGTATGTGGTAACTCCTCTTCTTCCGTCCTGGCTCCGCAAAAAGTGTCTCTGCTCCGCTCCTCTGCTCCTATGGCAATCTCAAACTCTGGCTCTCCTGGTGGTCGAAATACTACTCTACCTCCGTGACAATCTATAGAAGCATGGTGTTTACTCAGCCAGTCCATTCTGAGTACAATGTCATATCCCGAAAGTGGCATAACGAGTAAACTCACGCTCAACTCTCGGCCTTCCAATGACACTCTCCGATCCTTGCAATAATCACGGACTAGGATAATACCTCCTCCTGTCGTGATCTTGCAAGTCCTATCTAATGGTTCTATTTCTAAATGATGCTTAAGGGCATAAGATACAGATACGAAACTATGGGAAGCACCATAATCAAATAATGCAAGTGCTGGAATAGAATTGAGTAAAACTGAACCTAAAATCATGCCTCCAGCTAGCTCGGCCTCCTCGGTAGTCATGGCGTAAGCTCGTCCCTGTGGTGCTCCTCTTTGCTGCTGCTCATGCTGAGCAAACCTCTGCTTCTATAGTGGAAGTGGAGGTCCTCTCTGCTGGCCTCCTGGTATAATAGGTGCTCTGGCTGGTCCTCTCTGAGCTGCTACTCCTTCCTGGCGAGTCTGAACAGCTGGGCAGTCCCTCAGCTAATGTGCTGTTGATCCACTTGACAAGCAAGTGCCCAGCCTTTTCCTGCAGATGTCTCTTGTATGCCCCATCTTTCCGCAATACGAACATGTGGCGACGAGTTAATTTTGTCTCTGTGGTTGTTGTTGCTGAACATATCCTCGAACTGGTGCCTGTTGCTGGTGTTGCTGCTGGTATAGCCTCTGTTGTTGTTGTTGTTGAAAGTGTGGGCGCTTGGCCGGTCCTGTGTGACCTCCTGTTGCTCCAGATGTGTCGCATTCTCTCTTGGGCCTGAGGTCCAATTTATCTTCAGCAATCTGGACATCCATCAAAATACCCTCAAAAGTAGCAGTACGTCGTCCCGAATTATGAGACTTGATCTCCCTATTTAATCCTTTTCTGAATTTTCGTGCTCGGTCTCCTGGGTCTGGAATTATCGACGGCGTGAATCGACTCAATCGACAAAACTCCGCGGCGTATTCGTCGGCTGACATGCCTCCTTGGACTAGGTCATGGAACTGACTTTCCAATGCTCCCAAGGCCACGTTAGGAAAGAATTTCTTCTTAAAGAGCTCTTTGAAGTCCTCCCAAGTAAGTCCTTCAGCAGCGAGTCTCGGCTCTGTACGATACCACGTCAGTGCGATATCAAATATCTGACTGCAGTGGCCTCTATCTGAAGAATCTCCGGGATCTGTGATAAGCGCAAGTTTCTCTCTATGTCCTCTAACCATTCATCAGCATAGAGTATTCCTTCTGTGCCCTTGAACTCTCGAGGCATCATCCTCTTAAAGTCCACTATGGTACCGGGCCTCTGTTGTTGCTGACCCTAATGTTGCGGTTGTCGTACCACTCTCTCCACAGCCTGGAGAGCCACCTGATGAGCATTCTCCATGCTCTCTCTCATTAGTTGTGTCTGCGCCTAGTGTACTTCTGCTTGCACCCTCTGGGCTTCAGCTTGAATACGCTGAGCTTCCGCTGTTACCCTCTGGGCCTCTAGCATGCCCTGCATTAGTAAGAACATCTGTACCCCGTCAGTGGGCACTCCTCCAGGAATCAGTGTCGGTGGTGGTGGAAGGTTGTCTGTCATGGCTGGGGCAATCTTCTGGATAGGTGGAGGAGGAATCCTGTTAGCTGCAGATACTCCCACACAAACAGGAGATGTAGGAGGAATTCCAGGTATCGGTTCGTCAGGTTGAGAGGTGGCAGACCTCTCTGAAGTTGATGCTCCCACTCTCATGGATCTAGTATTTGGCGGCAACCTGAATACAGATAAAAAGAATCAATGATAGGTACGATATTATCAAGGAAGGACAGAAAAGAAGCAATCAATCAAAATAGCAATATGAAGTTCAGAATTTCCTAGTGTGATTGAGCATACTCTTATCCTAGATCATATTTTCTATATCCTATTGCAGGCTCGTAGCATTACAACTAAGTTGTCATACTACTACGATATCGCATAACTTGCAAAACTGGACCTGCAAGGGCTACCACTAAAAATATGTCACGACCCGCACTCAAAATTTGGGCATGAGTCGTGGGTATGTCCAGCCTACGCCGCAGCATCGACGGTAAAATGCTATCTAGGTCACAATAATACTATATAACTACACCTGTCAATGATATATATCTCCATAATGAGGACAGTATACATCTCACAATGTAAACTCAATCACAGCAATTATAAAGTATAAGGCACGATAAGAGATAAGAGGAAGTGACATAGCTAAACACCATATCTCAAACATAAAGATAAATCACAGTCTAGCTGTCCAACATAAAGTCTCCATAAGCCTCAAATTAAAACTTAACATAAGTCTAACATAAACTGAAATAACCTCCATAAGTCTCAAGCATAAATAAATACTATCTAGATAGCTGCAGGTAATATCTCATATAAAGGCATAGACTCCTCTAGGATATCTGGTGTGTAGTCTGCATCTATACCTGGTTCATAATGGGTGGTACAGAACTCCTCAAGATCCTCTGGAAAAATATATCCAGTCAGGATTAGAACGAAATACACCTCTAACAGCAGTTCCACATATATTGACAAAAACTATAATGCAGTATAAAGAAATACAAGACAGATATGAATACTGGCAATAAGAGATACTGGAATAAATTGAATACTAGAATAAAGAAATACTGGAACATCATCATCAATATACATCTGGCAATAAAATAGAAATACAAGTACTCGCAAGAATAATGAGCTGGTATGTAAGTGTGTACAAGAACAATAACTAAAACATGTGGAGATGCTAGATCAATATACTAGAGATACATGTCAAGAATCATCTAACTAAGTGTGTAAAATATCAGTATATCATGTGATCGGCTTGGGACTAATAAGACTCATTACATTGATTAGCGATCATCCCCGCAAGGTCAGGCTAACCACATGTAACAGCGATGAGGCATGTAAGGGTAAGGCTGCACCGACGTGAGGTGTGGGTGAGCTATGATTCATGTAAAGTTGGGTATGATCACATAAGCTACTAATATTTTCCTATTTTTTCCCAGCTAGCACGATATTTTTCAATCACGACTCCTTATGACAGGTCTCAATGATGCCAACTTGTGTAAACAACAGTGTCAGAGTCATGTATGCTATACAACAAGAGTTATAAAGATAATCAACATAATGAAAACTGTCAGAGAATGTACTCGCCTGTCGTCCTTAGCAGGCAATACCAATGTCCGGGTTCCAAGGTGTCGTCTGAAGGATCCAACGGTCCTATAGACACATCATAAACACAATACTACATCAGACATTACACTAATACACAATCAAACACTATGATCTTAGGGACTACGCTAGGGTCATGTCTGTAGTTGTTGTGCATAACAGCCAGTTAATGGTACGGTCATGCCAGTACGTTTGTGTACATGTGGCAGTCTGCTATCATTGTACATGGTCACAGGTCGATGTGATGTAACTACTGTATCCGTAGTCATATTCAAGACATCTAGTACATATAATACATAGTACATAATATGAAGTAACATATCTCATAATCCTAATTAATTACACATATAATGGATCTACATTTATACATACTTAATCGAAATTATACTATGTACATATATATACATATATATGTGTAGCAAAATATGTTTAACATATACTAATACATACACAAATACATACATACCATTCATTTACTAAATACACTATGGCTAATACGTGTGCAATACTACAAGGAATACGCGTATACGTGTACGTGTATATGCATGCGAGGGGGATTCGAACCTGTGTACGCAAAAATGAAGGGTTCAATGTCGAGGTTGTCGCAAAAGAGGTGGAAGCGGGATGCTGTTCGGGTTCACAGCTCGGCTCCAGGATCGTCGAAGTCGATCGTCTGCAGCAGGTAACAGCGGGTTGCTCGTCGGGTTCGACAGGGACGATCAGTAGGTCCCAACGGAGTCTTCGGCTGTCGGCAGCGTCATGTAGGCTTGTTGTACAGTGGTTGTAATACCCCGCAACCGCACGGTGCGTTACGCTGAGTCGGATTGAATAAAATAAATGCTGGTTATATTTGAATTATTGGATTTTGGAAAGAAGGATTAATCGAGTTGGTTTCATGTGCAGACGGCTAGCGAGTTTGATGGAAATCAGGTGTTCGTTCAGAATAGTACTGAAATAGCTGGATGGGAGCGATACTGTCGTATTCCTTAGTCCGATCAGCCGGATAATTTGGAGAGCACGGCCTGCTCGCACGGTCATACCAGTTGAGTAGATCGCGCTTGCATCGGACCACAGGTTCAAGGGATTGGCCGTATCGACAGGACAGGATTCCTAAATGGATCAAATATTATGAGTGGCCTCTTTCCCTTCTCTTCTACTCCTTCATGCCTAATATTATGGAAAACACATAAAGGGTTGAACACTTGGGCTGAAATATTTGGAAATTACTACACTGAGGCGTGCATAGAGTGTACGTCATTGGCTTGGATAGGATTGTGGCTTGAAATGATTTACAAGTTGGATAGTCGAAGCTAGAGTCGGATTATTACATTTGAGACAGTCGGTTGGATAATTGGGATTATGCTTGGACGGTTGGAATTATACAAGTTGGAATGATACATTGAGGCATTGGGAATATCGGAAATTTGGGCGAGCGAGCGTGCATCCGTGCACGAGCATCACTTGGTCGCTTTGTCTTACAAAGAGAGCAGTTGTGGTTCGAAACCGAACAACTGCATCGGCGAGGATGTTGTGCCGCTTGATGCGGCATTGTGCCACGAATGGGGCATTATGCCACTGAAGCGGCATTGTGCCATGGGTTTGCTTTGAGCATGGGTGTTGCACCAATTTATAACTCCGTGTTGAGAAGAGGCATTATGCCTATGAAACACTTAATATTTTGGTGCCTTGGGCTATATGTTGAGGTTTGGTTTTGGAATCCTTGGTTGGATATGTTGGAAGAATGGTTATGGATGTTTTGGTTGGATATCGGTTGAAGGAGTCTAGGATCGCTTGGTGGGGCAAGAATGTTCGATCCTCTCGTCATACCTACTTGTGTTTGCATGTCACGGACAAATTGTGCACAAGTTTTGGCATTTCCTCGAAACGGCTTTCCAGGGCACTGGAACCGTATCGATCCGGAGGGAAATATTTGATTCGTTCTAGTCACGATGCATTTTGGGACCTCCAGCGGGACTTGCTACCCGGGGTGATAGGGCGCACCGTAAATGCTTGGATATGTCCTATATGGCTTAGCTAGTAACTTCATATAGATAAGAGTTGTCTTGCTTTTCTTTTGTTAGTTTGTCTTTCATGTAGGCGCGGCCACCTTGCCTCGGCAAGAGTGTGCACTAACGAGATTTGGAATAATAGCTTTGGTTGAGGATGGATATTGAGGTTTGGCTGATGGTTCGATTGTTATCGTGCAAGCGATAACGTGAGTATGACGGGTTGCATGCTAGTTACCTTCGGGTTGGATATATATAAATGCTTGTCGATTGGTTTGAGTTGAATGCTTGCATGCTTAAACTGCTTTACAGCTTTCCTTAACATGTCATTCATATGCCATAAAAAGAATCTAGGATTCAACTAGATCACCATATAACTATTTGCATTCACTATTTACTTAGTATCGGCTTAGACGAGTGGGTTACCCCGCTCACCAGTTCGGCTATGTACTGACCCACCTTTGTGGGCAATATTTCAGGTACGCAGGCGTAGTGGCGCTGCTTGGATATACGAGACATGATGTATGAACTGTAAGTACCTTTGTGGGCTAGAGAAAAGAGCAAGAGTTATTTCATCGCCTTCGTGGCATCGCCTTCGTGGCATCGCCTTCGTGGCATTGCCTTCGGGGTATTTCATTTGGACCCTATCGAGAGCTTCACTGCGTATTACTCTGATGTGTGCTTGGTACACAAAATGACTTCCGCTGTAACTTGGTTGTTTCGATGATAACTTTGGTATTTAACAATATCGTCTTGTACGAGCGCAACTCCAGGCTCGTACGGCATCACGTCCCGATGAGAACGATTGTCCCGCGGGAGAGCTACAACGTGGTGATTTCACGTTTGGCGGGTACTATTGAGCTTGCGGTAGATTAGGGCGTGATAGATTGGTATCAGAGCGCCTGGTTCATTTTTTTGGACTTGATCCTTCGCTTCATCACAAACTCTAAATAGCTTCCGCGTGTCGTCTAGCTCTTGACTCTACTCGGTGTCGCATTGGATATTTCATACAATAAGTCTATATATTGCTGGTTGTATCTGCATGTTATTCTTGGTTGCGTTGCCTTGGTTAGTTTTTGAAGGATCGCTTAGCCTCGTTAGGCGTTGTTGCATTCGTATAGCAAGTTGGGTGGCGTTGTTGCATTTGTGCAACAAGTTGTGGGCTTTCGTTGGGTTGGCTTGGCTTGTCGTTCAGGGAGTTTCTGATTGCCTCAATGGATTAGTTGGTTGGCATACGGAATTTGGTAATACGGCATGTTGTGAGTAGGAACATTCGATGAGAATGAATCGTTGCATGAGTTGCTCGTCTAGCGATTGTGTTGGATAGAAGTTAGAATTTTGGCTGTGGCGCATCGGTTGAGCAGGTTTGAGTTTGGCTTAGGATTATCAGGATAAGTCTGCACGAGTTGCTCGTACAATAAATGTGTGGAACCATTGGGTATTAGGTTGGACTACTTGGAAGACAATCGTTGCACGATTGCTCGTGTTATGAAAGTATCAGACGGTTTAAGAATTGCTGGAAGCATTGAGGAAGAAACATAGCATGGGTCGCATAGCGGGATTGATGGAAAGAGTTGGATAATTCAGGCATTGCTTGAGTTTTGTGTCAGACTCAAATTGGGAAAGGCAGGATCACGCATAAGGGATGGTTCAAACGGATTCTTGGATCAATGCAAGGAATCGTAATACGAGTAGTAACTTGATTCGGAGTGGTATATGGGATACCACATATTGAACAAGGCATTAAAAATATTTTGGTTGGACATTCAATGGGAATTGCCTGAACGGACTCAAATAACAGGAATACAAGTTGGTTGGTGCACATCGGCTGAGTTGGAAAGAATGAAAATGATGCAAGCGAATATTGAGTTGAGCATATCGAGAACGTACTGGTGCAAGTAGAAGTATCGTTGGGCTTAAGAGATGGACGGGATCGGAATGAACATTTGGGAGATGCTTGAGCGAAGCGATGGGTTAATCGAAGGATAGCGAGCACGGACTACGATTTTGGACAACGCATTTGAGCTGATGGTTGAGCAAAGAAACACGACTTGGCTTGCAGGGACAAAGCGATGGATTCACACAAACTCGAAAGATTTTGGGTATCGCTGCTCGAGAAGTCGACTCAGGTTTAGCGGAAATGAAATTTTTGGGCAAGATGGTGCAACAAGCGTAGACGAATTCTTCGAAAGACGTGGACGGATTGAGGCAACAACGGAAGGCAAAAGATTTATGGCTGACAGACCTTTAAAGATAGCTAAACATGGAAGCAACGTCAGAACAAATTACTGTGCTGCTCGAGTAAGTTGGACGTACATTGTGGAACGCGGCAAACATATATGAATTTGAGCAAATCTTGAGTTTTGAGAATCATTGCAATTGGTAGTGCGAGAAGACGAACATAGGAATTCGAGAATTTGATGGATTCAGGGCAGAACGACGGATTGATGGAAGATGGTTTCAACGAGCACATTGCTCGGATTCGAAAGTTCGCTAGGATGGAATGGTTAGATTTTGGCTCGGATTTGCAGATGAGATATAGCATGGTTTATAGTAACTGTCCATCGTAATGACTTACAATTATCGAGCGTAGCTTCGGGATAGCTGACCCTAGCGACTTGTCCGCTGAATCGGATATGAATATGGTAAACCCATAGAATGACCCTTGAGGCAGCGTATTTGGGAATACGTCGAGGGCAGATGTGAGTAATATGTATTGGAGAATTGGCTTATCGACTGAGTATTGGTTTTGAGAGACCCTTGGGATAGTCTTCAGCTGAAGATGCAGCCGGAAGATCGGAGCGATGGTGGAAGTAGCCTAGTCAACTGATGAGATTCAGAGTCGCAGATTTTTATCGATGGCATCGCCTCTGACTCATCGTGCCCTAGAAGGGAATAGCATTCATATGAATTAACGACTGTGAAACTAGCTCGTAAAGTTAAAGCAGCGGCTCGTTCAGATCAAATCCTTGCGAATACTGGAAGGGATAGACGTGCCTCAGATTTATAAGATGTCTCTGAACTTAGTCTGGGAAGCAAGCTCGTTCAAAAGGCCAAGGTGATATCTTATGCTTCGAGGCAGTAGAAGCAACACGAAGAACTATTCCATGCGTAACCTAGGAATTGTGGCGAGTGTGTCCACGTTGAAATTATGGCGACACTATCCCTTTGGCATGGCGGCGAGATCTTCGTTGGATCACACGAACCTCGATATAGATATTCACCCAGCGAGGTATTTGAGATGGCAGGAAAAAGGTGTTGGACTAAAATAATCTAAGCAAGTTTGATATTTGGGTAAGTCGCCTAGCTTGGTTAGTATCAGTTGAGATGATCGTTCGGTACATGAGATATATTTGGAGATGTTGCTAGTGTGGATTCATAAATAGTTGGATGGATTGAGTTAGGACACGAACTGATTTAGTCGGTGGGAAATTATCATATTTGTGAATGGTGATCAATCGAATATATTGGAATAGAAATCATAATTTGGGTTCAATTGGGAGTAAAGCAAATGGATGCCTCGAACATAAAGATACCCTTATAACTTGTTCAAATTTGCTATCGCAAAACTCCGCTGAAATGCATGTATTTTAGGGATGCCTTAAATATGTATACGATCCAAAACTAAACAATACAAAGAATTCGTATTGAGATGCAAGGAGGATGTGGGAATTCGTGGAATTTGTACGAGCGTTCAGCAGAACAAGATATGAAGTCAGGATCGTGAATAATGTGAGTTGCATAGAGCTGATCTATGGAAATGGACGAGCGGCATGTGATAGGAATGAGTACTAGCACGGTTCATGGACGAACCTGATTCTAAGTGGTATATTATGTAACGCCCCGCAACCGCATGGTGCGTTACGCTGAGTTGGATTGAATAAAACAAATACTGGTTACATTTGAATTATTGGATTTTAGGAAGAAGGATTAATCGAGTTGGTTTCATGTGCAGACGGCTAGCAAGTTCGATGGAAATCAGGTGTTCGTTCAGAACAGTACTAAGATAGCTGGATGGGAGCGATAATACCGTATTCCTTAGTCCGATCGGTCGGATGATTTGGAGAGCACGGCCTGCTCGCACGGTCATACCAGTTGAGTAGATCGTGCTTGCATCGGACCAAGGGTTCAAGGGATTGGCCGTATCGACAGGACAGGATGCCTAACGGGATCAAATATTGTGAGTGGGCTCTTTCCCTTCTCCTCTACTCCTTCATGCCTAATAATATAGAAAATATGTAAAGGCTTGAACACTTGGGCTAAAATATTTGGGAATTACTACACTGAGGCATGCATAGAGTGTACGTCGTTGGCTTGGATAGGATTGTGGCTTGAAATAATTTACGCGTTGGATAGTTGGAGCTAGAGTCAGATTATTACATTTGAGACAGTCGGTTGGATAATTGGGATTATGCTTGGACGGTTGGAATTATACATGTTGGAATGATACATTGAGGCATTGGGAATATCGAGAATTTGGGCGAGCGAGCGTGTATCCGTGCACGAGCATCACTTGGTCGCTTTGTCTTACAAAGCGAGCAGTTGTGGTTTGAAACCGAACAACTGCATCGACGAGGGTATTGTGTCGCTTGATGGGGCATTGTGCCACGAATGGGGCATTATGCCACTGAAGCGGCATTGTGCCATGGGTTTGCTTTGAGCATGGGTGTTGCACCAATTTAAAACTCTGTGTTGAGAAGAGGCATTGTGCCTATGAAACACTTGATATTTTGGTGCCTTGGGCTATATGTTGAGGTTTGGTTTTGGAATCCTTGGTTGGATATGTTGGAAGAATGGTTATGGATGTTTCGGTTGGATATCGGTTAAACGAGTCTAGGATCGCTTGGTGGGGCGAGACTATTCGATCCTCTCGTCATACCTACTTGTGTTTGCATATCATGGACAACTTGTGCACAAGTTTTAGCATTTCCTCGAAACAGATTTTCGGGGCACTGGAACCGTATCGATCTGGAGGGAAATATTTGATTCGTGCTAGTCATGATGCATTTTGGGACCTCCAGCGGGGCTTGCTACCCGCGCTGATAGGGCGTGCCGTAAATGCTTGGATATGTCCTGTATGGCTTAGCCAGTGACTTCATATAGATAAGAGTTTGCTTGCTTTTCTTTTGTTGGTTTGGATTTCGTGTAGGCGCGGCCACCTTGCCTCGGCAAGAGTGTGCACTAACAAGATTTGGAATAATAACTTTGGTTGAGGATGGATATTGAGGTTTGGCTGATGGTTCGATTGTTATCGTGCAAGCAATGACGTGAGTAGGACGGGTTGCATGCTAGTTACCTTCGGGTTGGATATATATAAATGCTTATCGATTGGTTTGAGTTGAATGCTTGCATGCTTAAACCGCTTTACAGCTTTCCTTAACATGTCATTCATATGCCATGAAAAGAATCTAGGATTCAACTAGAAAGATCACCATAGAACTATTTGCATTCACTATTTACTTAGTGTCAGCTTAGACGAGTGGGTTACCCCGCTCACCAGTACGGCTGTGTACTGACCCACCTTTGTGGGCAATATTTCAGGTACGCAGGCGTAGTGGCGCTGCTTGGATATACGAGACATGATGTACGAACTGTAAGTACCTTGGTGGGCTAGAGAAAAGAGCAAGAGTTATTTCATCGACTTCGTGGCATCGCCTTCGTGGCATTGCCTTCGGGGCATTTCATTTGGACCCTATCGAGAGCTTCGCTGCGTATTACTCTGATGTGTGCTTGGTACACAAAATAACTTTCGCAGTAACTTGGTTGTTTCGATGATAACTTTGGTGTTTAACAACATCGCCTTGTACGAGCACAAATCCAGGCTCGTACGGCATCACGTCCGGATGAGAACGATTGTCCCGCGGAAGAGCTGCAATGTGGTAATTTCACGTTCAGCGGGGACTATTGAGCTTGCGGGAGATTGAGGCATGACAGTCTACAGTACAGACTGGGGTGGCTCTCTATACGGGTGCTGAACAGTTTATGGTACCACAGGTGGCCTAACTCCACCTCTCTGACCGTGATCTGGTCTATATGGGTAGTTGGAACACTCCTTCACCTGATGGTCAGGGGAACCACAATACAAGCATAGTCTGAGTCTTTTCCGACAGTTCTCCTAATCATGCCCATGCCTTCTATAATAGGCACAAGAAAAAGTCTATTGAGTCTGTCTCTGAGGCTGCTGATGTACCGGCTTCTGAAACTATTGTATCTATTGAGCTGGTGACCTAACTAGCGCAAGATACTTCTGATGCTGATATACTCTTGGCTGCTGAAAGTGGGTGCGCTTTGCGGGGCCTGCCCCACTACTCGTTCCTCCGATGTCTCTCGGCCTCTTGGAGCCAAGCTCTAAATTATCCTCCGCCCACTGTGCCTGTCTCAGAATTTTCTCAAAAGTAGTGGTAAAGTCTCCATTAGTATGAGACTTAATCTCAATGTTCAGTCCCTTCCTGAACTTCCTAACCTTGGCCCGAGGATTTTGTCCCACAATAAATCGTCCCAATGGGCAATACTCTGCCGCATACTCGTCCACCGTCAAGTTTCCTTGGACGAGGTTCTAAAATTGACTCTCTAAAGTACTCTGAGCCACATCCGAAAAGAACATATCTTTGAAAAGCTCCTTGAAAGCCTCCCAAGTAAGTTCCGGTGCTAATATCCTAGGGTCTGTCCTGAACCATGTCAACAGAATATCGAACATCATACTACCTGCTACCTCTACCTACAAGCTCTCAGAAATCTGTGCCAATCACAGGTCCCTCTCAATGTCCTCTATCCAGTCATCTGCGTACAAGATTCCCTCGGTGCCCATAAAGTCCATAGGCCCCATCCTCTTGAAGTCAATGATAGTCCCCGGCCTCGGCTGTTGCAAATTGGACTAAGGCGGTGTCGTATGTGGCTGGAATAATGTGACTCTCTCGACTGCTGTGAGCGCAATCAAGTGAGCATTCTCAATTCTCTGTTGCATAACCTCTGACTGTCGCTGCTGTGCCTCCATTATCTATTGAAGAAGCACGAATATCTGTGTCTGATCGACTGCGGGTGGCGGGAATGGAAGATCCCCTGCAACTGCTGGTGCTGTCCTATGTACCGGAGGTGGAGCACCTCCGAAAGCTGCTGCAAAAATGCCTACCTGGATTGGTGAAGTCGACCTCTGGAATGTAGCTACTGGAACAGGGTCTGATGGTGCTGCCCTCATAGGCGATGAAGTGACTGATCGTGCTGACATTGCTCCTGAGCGTTGGGAACGCGTCTTCGTGTCACAACCCGTACCCGGTATCGGGGCACGAGCACATGGGTATGTCCAGCCTACGTCGCAATATCGGCGGTTAAACATTGTCTAGGTCACAATAATACTAATATAACTCACAACCTGTCAATGATATCAATCTCCATAAGGAGGACAATATACATCTCACAATATCTCATAATGTAAACTCAATCACAACAACTATAAGAGTATAAGGCACGATAAAAGATAAGAAGAATGACATAGTCAACACCATGTCTCAAAATATAGATAAACCACAGTCTAGCTGTCCAACATAAAGTGTCCACAAGTCTCAACATAAAATAAGAATAAGTCTAAACATAAACTGAAATAAACCTCAATAAGTCTCAGTGCATAAGATAAATATTTTCTAGATAACTGCAGGTAATATCTCCTCTAAAGGATTAGTCTCCTCTAAAGTCTCTAGTGTGTAGTCTGCATCTATACCTGGTCCATAGTGTGTAGTACAGAAATCTAGAGATACATGTAAAGATGCTAGATCAATATACTAGAGAAATATGTCAAGAACATCTAGCTAAGTGTGTGAAACATCAGAATATCATGTGATCATCTTGGGACTGATCAGGCTTGCTATGTATGACTAGCTATGATTCATGAATGGTCAGGCTAACCATCCGGATAGCTATGATGTAAGCAATAGTCAGGCAAATCAAACATAACAGGATATGAGGAATGTAATGGTTAAGCTGCACTGACGTGAGGTATGGGTGAGCTATGATGCAAGTAGAGTTGGGTATGATCACATAAGCTACTAATATTTTCCCGTTTTTCCCAGCTAGTACGATGGATTCCAAATCATGACTCCTTGTGATAGGTCTCGATAATGCCAACTCGTGTAACCAACAGTGTCAGAGTCATGTACGCTATACAACTAGAATTATAGAGATAATCAACATAATAGAAACTATCAGAGAATGTACTCGCCTGTGGTCCTTAGCTGGCAATACGAATGTCCTGTTTCCAAAGTATTGTCTGAATGATCCAATAGTCCTATAGACATATCATATAATACAATATTGCATCAGTCATTACACTAACACACACAATCAAACACAATGAACTCAGAGACTACGCTAGGGGTGTCACGTTTGTAGTTGCTGTGCATAACAGACAGTCAATGATACGGGTCTTGCCAGTACGTCGGTGTACATATGGCAGTCTGCTATCATGTTACATGGTCACAGGTTAATGTAACTATGGGGTATTCGTGGTTACACTCAGGTCATCTAGTACATAGACATATTATACATATTATTAACTAACATATACATTAATATTCATTAATTACAAATATATAGATATATGTATATATACACTTAATAGAGTTTATACTATGTATATATATATTAAACATGTACTAGGGATACTTATACAATACATATACATATGTATATATACTAATTGAGAAATATAATATATGTATATATATGTATATATATACCAATATTAATATTAACCATATACCAATACACATACCAATACCAACTACAAATACGCATGCATACAATGAAGAACTACGCATATGCATGTACATGTACATGTACACAAGAGGGGACTCGAACCTGATACGTGCGTGTCGAGGTCGTCGAGAAGTGCTCGGTTCAGTCGAGCGGGTTGGCAGTGCCTCCGGTCGAGATCCGGTCGAGTGTGGTGCAGTCGGGTGGCAACGTCTTCGGCTTCAGGTGAGTTCTGGTGAGTTCAGACGCTGTGGAGTCATGAGGTCGATAGTGGACGAGGTCTGGCGGGTCCAAGTCGGCGGTATGGACATCAGGATGGTTCTTCGGTCGGTTCAGACGAAGATGGCTGCAAGGTGCTGATCGGGTGGAGGCAGGTGATTCGGCGAGGGGGTTGTCGTATGGGTTGGTCGACTCCGGCATCGTAGAGGAAAGGATGGGGGAGGCAGTTCGGTCGAGGGGATTCGGGTCTCCGACGTCGTGTTGTGCAGCAGGGTCGGGGACAGCAGGGTGGCGTCGGGTCGTTGGTTTCAACGGGGTCCGGGGTCGAGTTCGGCGCTGTGTAGGCGACTGTGGCGGTTGACAGCGTTGACGGGGTTGTCCCGGTAAGTCTCCGACGAAGGGGAGGATGGGAAAAAGAAGAAGGGTGAACAATAATGGGTAAAGGGGGAGGTCGGCTGATAGCTCTTTTGTTTTAAGTTTAAGGAAAAAGAAAAGGAAAAGAATACTATTAATACATAGAGGTATAGAATTGCGTTGACCTAGAGTTAGGTCTTGGTCAAACCCTTGCGAAAAGGGGTTTGTCATGGATATTTTCAAGGTTAGGATTCAAAATGAATTTAAATGAATGGCTATGATGCATTGGTTCAAGGTTTGGAGGGACATGGTTTTAAGGAGGTTGATGTTGAATTACACACTCCTAAAAATTATGGAAAAACATACATGAAGAAAAAATGAGTTTATTCACGTGTCGTGTCCAACGGGGTGGACACCTTAATACACTTTTGCATAAAAGTGCCCAACAATTAGAAAATTGCATAAAGTTAGATTTATGGTTTAATTTAATTAAACTAAATACAAATGGTGTTCTAAAATTAATTAGAAGTACAAGGGGCTAAAATTAAGTGGGACACAAGTATCATGAATGAAGTAGACTCAGAATAGAATATTATACTAATTTGGGTTGCTCAAAATGGGTCGAGATTGTGTCTCCAATTTTGATTGGAATGCACAAGGATACAAGGTTTGATTTATATTGAATTAAATATAGTCGGTTGCGATGAATGTTGTGCGACTAAAATGGATCACAACAAGGCATAGTTATGAGTCATATAAAGATCAAAATAAATGTCTGGCATGTCTAGGACAAGGGTGTGAAATCTGTTGGAAGACAATGGCTGGTGTAGTGCTCTAATTATCGAAGCTACAGTAAAGTACAACAATCAAATAAAATCAAAGCAATTTAAATATAATTAATTATCATGCAATCATTTACACATTAATTATAAAAAGACAAAAATACCCCTAATCTGAAATGTGGGGGTGACAAGTCTACCCTCCTTAAAAGAATTTTGTCCTCGAAATTAAAAATAAACTTAGCACAAGAAAAAACAATCAAATAATGAATTATACCTCAAGTCTCGAAGAGATACGGATACTGCTCATGCATTTCGTCCTCTCTTTCCCAGGTTGACTCACCTGGAGAGTGATGTCTCCATGCAACACTAACCAAGGGAATAGTCTGGTTTCGCAATACCTTCTCTCTTCGATCCAAGATCTTAACGGGTTATTCAGGATAGCTGAGCAGTGGTCCAACATCGATCTTCGAGTGATCTAGTATGTGACTAGGATCTGCCACGTACTGTCTTATCTGTGACACGTGGAATACGTCATGTACTCCTTCTAGAGCAGGCGGCAAGTCAAGTCTATAGGCCACTGCACCGACCCTTGCAAGAATACTGAAAGGCCCGATGTATCGTGGACTAAGCTTTTCGCCTCTACCAAAATGAATCGTGCCCCATGTCAGAGAAATCTGTAAGAATAATAAAACGCCAACCTAGAACAAACAATCTTAACACACAATCTAAAACAAAACAATCACAACAAATAAAATAAAACTTATACCTGAAACTCTAGGGGTCTATGGTGGCTATCGACCCAATGCCTCTGTCTGTCCTGCGCCACTCGCAATCTGTCTCTGATAAGTTTTACCTTTTCTGCTGTATCCACGACCATTTCTGGTCCTAACAAAGCTCTCTCTCCAACATCATCCCAAGATAACGGTGTACGATATCTTTGTCCATATAAAGCCTCAAATGGTGACATCTCAATGCTGGCCTGGTAGCTGTTGTTGTAACCAAACTCTACTAGGTGTAGATGATCCTCCCAAGAACCTTCGAGATCTAAAACGCAAGTGTGTAGAATATCTTCAAGAGTCTGAATAGTCATTTCAAACTGCCCGTCTGTCTGGGGTGATACGAGGTACTGAACTTGAGCTGAGTGCCCAAGCTAGCCTGCAGACTCCTCCAGAAGTGGGATATGAAACGACTATCCCGATCTGAGAAAAAACTCACAGGAACTCCATGTAATCTGACAATCTGCTGTACGTACATCTCTGCTAACTTCTCGGTCGATGTACACACTTTGAAAGGTACGAAGTGGGCTGATTTGGTCAACCTATCTACGATGACCCAAATCGCGTCCTTTCCTCCTAGAGAACATGGAAGTCCTGAAACAAAGTCCATAGTCACGTGCTCCCACTTCCATTATGGAATAGGTAAAGGTTGAAGCAATCCACCTGGCCTCTGTCGATCTGCTTTTACCTACTGGCATACTAAACATCGGGATACAAAGCATGCTACCTTGCATTTTATTCCATACCACCATACGTGCTCCCTCAGATCTCGATACATCTTGTTGGCTCCGGGATGCATTGAGTACTGAGAGCAATGTGTCTCCTGCAAAACCTCTTTACGCAGCTCTCCACTCGGCACACACATCCTCGTGCCATACCGTAAGGATCCATCATCCGCAATAGTGAAGTCGTCTGTCAATCATGTCCGAACTTGTGCCCTGATACTCCTCAAAGTCTCATCATCATATTATGTAGCTTTAATTATGTTCATCAGCTCTGATTGTATCTGTAATCCCTACATCTGAACTTCAACACCTGGAACTAGTACTTCAATTCCCAAGCTCTCAAGATCAGCCAATAAATGTCTATCTGTAGTCAAGTACATAGCCATCGGATACTTGCTCAAGGCATCGGGGACTACGTTGGCCTTTCCAGGATGGTACTGTAATGAGATATCAAAGTCTTTCATCATCTCTAACCACCTTCTCTGTCTCATGTTTAGCTCCATCTGTGTAAATACGTACTTCAAGCTCTTGTGGTCTATGAAGATCTCCGCACGCTCTCCGTATAAATAGTGCTTCCACAGCATTAGAGCGAAGATAACTGCTGCTAACTCCAAATCGTGAGTGGGGTAGTTCTTTTTATGAGGGCATAATTATCTTGAAGCATAGGCAATTACTTTTCCGTGCTGCTGAAGAACCATCCGAAACATTTTCCTGAAGCATCACTATAGATAGTGAATACACCTGTCCCTGATGGCAACGTCAAAACAGGCATTGTCGTTAATCTTTTCTTCAGCTCATCAAATACGGCTTGACATTCCTCTGTCCAGATAAAATCTATATCTTTTTTGGTCAGTCTAGTCATTGGTCCTGTAATCTTGGAGAAGTCTTGTACGAATCTTCTGTAGTATCCTGCTAGTCCGAGAAAGCTCCTGATTTTAGCTACCGTACTGGGGGTAGCCCATAATTCCACTACTTCGATCTTCTTTGGGTTAACTGAAATTCCGTCACCCATCACCATACATCCAAGAAATTCAACCTTGTCAAGGAAGAACTCACACTTTGAAAGCTTTCCGTACAACTCTTCCTTCCTGAGAGTCTCCAAGACCATCCTCAGGTGCTCTTCGTGGTCCTCTGGGGTCTTTGAATACACAAGAATGTCGTCAATGAACACCACTACGAACTTGTCAAGGTACTGATGGAATACCTTGTTCATCAAGTTCATGAATACTACTGGTGCATTGGTTAAACCAAACGGTATTACCGTGAATTCAAACTGGCCATATCTGGTCCAAAAAGCTGTCTTCGATATGTCTTCTTTCTTCACCTTCACCTGGTGATAGCCTGACCTCAAGTCTATCTTTAAAAATACCTTTGCTCCGCTCAATTAATCGAAAAAATCATCTATCCTCGGTAGTGGGTATTTGTTCTAGATAGTGAGGTTGTTCAGAGCTCTATAATCGATACACATGCGTACTGTGCTGTCCTTCTTCGGTACGAACAATACCGGAGCTCCCCATAGTGATGAGCTGGATCTAATGAAACCTTTGTCCTGCAGCTTCTCAACTCACTTCTTCAGTTCTACCAGCTCGCTGTGGTTGACTCCATAGACATGTTGTGAAATAGGCTCCCCTCCTGGTACCAAGTCTATAGAGAATTCAACATCTCTGTCTGGCGGCAAGCCTGGCAACTCCTCTAGAAATACATCCAGGAACTCCGCTATCAGTGGATGTGGTAATTCATCTTCTTCCATCCTGGCTCCACAAAAAGTGCCTCTGCTCTGCTTTGCTGCTACTCTGGCGACCTTAAACTCTGGCTCTCCTGGTGGTCGAAATATTACTCTGCCTCCGTGACAATCTATAGAAGCATGGTGTTTACTCAATCAGTCCATTCCGAGTACAATATCGTATCCCAGAAGTGGTATGACGAGTAAACTCACGCTCAACTCTCGGCCTTCCAATGACACTCTCCGATCCTTGCAATAATTACGGACTAGGATAATTCCTCCTCCTATTATGATCTTACAAGTCCTATCTAATGGTTCCGTTTCTAAATGATGCTTAAGGGCATAAGATACAGATACGAAACTATGGGAAGTGCCAGAATCAAATACAAGTGCTGGAATAGAATCAAAAGAAACTGAACCTAAAATCACGTCTCTAGCTGGCTCGGCCTCCTCAGTCGTCATGGCATAAGCTCGTCCCTGTGGTGCTCCTCTATGTTGCTGCTGGTGCTGAGCAAACCTCTGCTGCTGTGGTGGAAGTAGAGATCCCCTCTGCTAGCCTCCTGGTACAGTAGGTACTCTGGCTGGTCCTCTTTGAACGGCTGCTCTACCCTGACGAGCCTGAATAGATGGGCAGTCCCTAAGTTGATGTGCTGATGATCCACAGGACAAGCAAGTACCCAATCTCTTCCTGAAGGTGCCTCTAGTATGTCCTATCTTTCTGCAATACGCACACTGGGCAACGGGCTAATTCTGTCTCTGTGACTGCTGTTGCTGGATGTGTCCACGAACTGGTGCCTGGTGCTGCTGATGCTGCTGCTAGTATGGCCTCTGTTGTTGTTGAAAGTGTGGGCGCTTGGCCGGTCCTATTTTACCGCCTGTCGCTCCAGAAGTGTCGCGTCCCCTCTTGGGCCTGAGGTCCAAGTCATCTTCAGCAACTTGAGCATCCATCAGAATACCCTCAAATGTAGCAGTACGTCGTCCTGAAGTATGAAACTTGATCTCTCTATTCAATGCCTTCCTGAATTTTCGTGCTCCGTCTATTGGTTCTCGAATCATCGATGGCGCAAATTGACTCAATTGGCAAAACTCCGTGACGTATTCGTCGACTGACATGCTTCCTTGGACTAAGTCATGGAACTGACTTTCCAATGCTCCCAAAGCCACGTCAGGAAAGAATTTCTCCTTGAAGAGCTCTTTGAAGTCCTGCCAAGTAAGTCCTTCAATAGCGAGTCTCGGCTCTGTACGATACCACGTCAGTGCGACATCAAACATCTGACAGCCAGCGGCCTCGATCTAAAGAATCTCTGGAATCTGTGCTAAGCGCAAGTTCCTCTCTATGTCCTCTAACCAATCGTCAGCATAGAGTATTCCTTCGGTGCCTTTGAACTCTCGAGGCATCATCCTCTTGAAGTCCACTATAGTACTTGGCCTCTGGTGCTGCTGGCCAGGATGCTACTTGCGTTGTGCTACTTTTTCCACAGCCTGTAGAGCCACCTGATGAGCATTCTCCATGCTCTCTCTCATCAGCTCTGTCTACGCCTAGTGTGCCTCTGCTTGGACCCTCTGAGCCTCAGCTTGAATACGCTAAGCTTCTGTTATCACTCTCTGGGCCTCTAGCATGCCCTGGATCAATGCAAACATCTGTGCCCCGTTAGTGGGCACTTCTCCGGGGTGGTGGTGGGAGGTTGTTCGTCCTATCTGGAGAAATCCTCTGAACAGGTGGAGGAGGAATCCCATTAGCTGCAGATACTCCCACATAAATAGGAGATGTAGGAGGAACTCCAGATGTCTGTTCGTCAGGTCGAGAGGTGGCAGGCCCCTCTGAAGTTGATGCTCCCGCTCTCAGAGATCTAGTCTGCGACGGTATCCTGAAGACAGACTGAAAAGAATAAATTAAGGTGATAGATACGATATCATCAAGGAAGGACAATAGAATTCTAAAGGAAACAATCATTCAGTATAGCATTATAAGATCAGAATTTTCTAGTTGTGATTGAGCATACTCTCATCCTAAATCCTATTTCCTATATCCTAATCGTGCTGACATTGCTCCTGAGCACTGGGAACGCATCTTCGTGTCACAACCCACACCCGTTATAGGGGCACGAGCACATGGGTACATCCAGCCTACGTCGCAGTATCGGCGGTAGAACGCTGTCTAAGTCACAATAATACTAATATAACTCACAACATGTCAATGATATCAATCTCCATAAGGAGGATAATATACATCTCACAATATCTCATAATGTAAACTCAATCACAACAACTATAAGAGTATAAGGCACGATAAAAGATAAGAAGAATGACATAGTCAACACCATGTCTCAAAATATAGATAAACTACAGTCTAGTTGTACAACATAAAGTCTCCACAAGTCTCAATATAAACCAAGAATAAGTCTAAACATAAACTGAAATAAACCTCAATAAGTCTCAATGCATAAGATAAATACTGTCTAGATAACTGTAGGTAATGTCTCCTCTAAAGGATTAGTCTCCTCTAAAGTCTCTGGTGTGTAGTCTGCATCTATACCCGGTCCATAGTGTGTAGTATAGAAATCTTCAAGATCCTCTGGAAAAAATATCCAGTCAGGATTGGAACGAAGTACAAGCACTAATAGCAGTTCCACTTATATTGACAAAAACTATAATACAGTGTAAAGAAATACAAGACAGATATGAATACTGGCAATAAGAGATACTGGACATAATGAAGTACTGCAAGAAATGCTGGAATAAAGAAATACTGGAACATCATCAACAATGTACATCTAGCAATGAAATACAAATACAAGTGCATGCTAGAACAATAATCTAGAATATAATGAGTACTAGAACAATAACTAGAACATGTAGAGATACTAGATCAATATACTAGAGATACATGTCAAGAACATCTAGCTAAGTGTGTGAAACATCATCATATCATGTGATCGGCTTAGGACTGATCAGGCTTGCTATGTATGACTAGCTATGATTCATGAAAGGTCAGGCTAACCATCCGGATAGCTATGATGCAAGCAATAGTCAGGCTAATCATACATAACAGGCTATGAGGCATGTAATGGTCAGGCTGCACCAACGTGAGGTGTGGGTGAGCTATGATGCAAGTAGAGTTGGGTATGATCACATAAGCTACTAATATTTCCCCGTTTTCCCCAGCTAGCACGATGGATTCCAAATCACGACTCCTCATGACAGGTATCGATAATGCCAACTCGTGTAACCAACAGTGTCAGAGTCATGTACGCTATACAACTAGAATTATAGAGATAATCAATATAATGGAAACTGTCAGAGAATGTACTCGCCTGTGGTCCTTAGCTGGCAATACCAATGTCCTATTTCCAAAGTATTGTCTGAATGATCCAACAGTCCTATAGACATATCATATAATACAATATTGCATCAGTCATTACACTAAAACACATAATCAAATATAATGAACTCAGAGACTACGCTAGGGGTGTCACGTCTGTAGTTGTTGTGCATAACAGACAGTCAATGATACGGGTCTTGCCAGTACGTCGGTGTAGATATGGCAGTCTGCTATCATGTTACATGGTCACAGGTTAATGTAACTATGGGGTATCCGTGGTTACACTCGGGTCCTCTAGTAAATAGACATATTATACATATTATTAACTAACATATACATTAATATTCATAATTACAAATATAATAGATATATGTATATATACACTTAATAGAGTTTATACTATGTATATATATATATTAAACATGTACTAGGGATACTTATATAATACATATACATATGTATATATATACTAATTGAGAAATATACTATATGTATATATATACCAATATTAATATTAACCATATACAAATACATATACCAATACCAACTACAAATACGCATGCATATAATGAAGAACTACGCGTATGCGTGTACGTGTACATGTATGCGAGAGGGGACTCGAACCTGGTACGTGGGATAAGACGTGCGTGTCGAGGTCGTCCCAAAGTGCTCGGTTTAGTCGAGCGGGTTGGCAGCGTCTCCAGTCGAGATCCGGTCGAGTACGGTGCAGTCGGGTGGCAGCGTCTTCGGCTTCAGGCGAGTTCTGGCGAGTTCAGACGCTGCAGAGTCGTGAGGTCTGTAAACCCCCCTAAATTTATTTTGTGGATAGTTAGAGTGGGCCAGGAAATTTTTTTTATAGAAATTATTGAGGTTTAGAATAGAGTATATTTATCTGGAATTTTAATCCAATTAATTAAAACCCTTGACGCGCACTATCGTTGTCTAATTATTCGGAGCCCATTTTCAGCCCATAAATTCCATACAAATATTGTACTTTTGACTAGACCCACCAAATTAGGCACTGGACTTTTTCGTCACAAAAAGTCAGATTCCGTTGTGCTCTAAATTAATTGCATAATTTATCGAATCCGAAATTCATATTTAATTCGGTGTCGGACTCCTATGTCGTTACTCCAAATTTTGGAATACCAACTTAACCCGTTGAGCCGGACCAACAAAAGGGTCCAAGACTGACTCCAAGCCCCCACCATTTTTGGCTTTTGCGCCATTTCCGGATTTTGACTCCCAGTGCCCCAAATTTAATTAAATTCGCGGGACGCTTATTTCTATTTAATTCGGGATTACCAACTTGGTAGATTCCATTTAAATATTAAATTAATCCCAATGCCCTTCAAATTTGACCCGCGCCTAACGCGCAACGCCCCCTCACTATGACAATTTTTAAATATATTTTTCTCCACAATTTTTACGTCATTTCATGTGTTTATGCAAATTCCCGAATTTACGGGGGGCTTATTTGCAATTAACAAATTGTTGGCAACACCTCATTGGTCATGATTATTTATAGGGTCCCAAAATGGGGTCCCAAACCAATTCCCTCATAAAGGAATCCCACCCCTATCCATAATGAATCTCAACCATCCATTCAATTAATTCAAATCACTCTCCACCACTCATTCTTACACACTCTCCTATATAACTTTCTCCCTCACACACACATCCCTAGGCCGGCCCTAATTTCTAGGAGAGCATTGAAAGCTCCCCCCCTCCCTCACTTTCTCTCCTCCCTCTCCCATTCGGCCGAACCTCCCCTCCCCTTTCCTTTTCTTTTCTTCTTCTTCTTCTTCTTCTTCTTCTTCTTCTTCCCTCCTTCTTCACCAACTTCATCACCACCTTCACCACACCCAAACCACCACCTTCACCACCCAAACCATCACCACCTCAGCCCCTTCACCATCCCTACGGCCACGTTGGACTGTGCACAGCCCTCTCCCATTCGGCCGACCCTCCCTCACCATCAAGCTTTATCACCACCACCACCGAGCACCATCAACTCCGGCGAGCCTCATTGAGGTTTACTTCTCCACCTCTTTTGTAATAAAATTTCTAGAATATTAATTGTTTAAATAGGAGATTATATAAGGGAATAATGTAAATTATGGAGATGTTAATATGTTGTTAGGGTGATATATATATTATGTGGATATGTATGGTTAATGGGAGGAGTATTTGAACTAAGTAATTATGGGGTTACATTGAGTATGCTAATGATGTTTAAATAAGAACATGGATAAGGTTATGTTAATAATGATTAAACATAAATAATGTGTCATGGATATATGCATGGGTGAAGGAAATAATAAATAAATTACTTGTGGGTTAATTACATTTGAAAGAAGGTCCTTGAATATATATAAATGGTTAGTGTAGGTTTACATTGCATTATGTGATAAGATATACTTTGGTTAATTCAAATAAGGTTTTATGTGAATGCATATGGAAAATTAAAATGACTTGAGGATGGGTTAAATGAGGTTGACATAAGTTTAAATATTTATAGTGAGTATGTATCTCGTATTGGATAAAGTTGGACTGTGGATTTGAGATTTTCTTCGACTTAAAATATAACAAATAAAATTAAATTATGAATTTGAGGTAAAGTGAGTTTGTGACATTTAAATAAATAATCGGGATGTATGGTTCATGATAGAATTTAGTAATTTAATATTGGAGAATTAATTTGAGGAGAGCATATGGAGGACTAGTTGTTTTGACTATCGTACCGAAAGTCAACTGTAGTCAACCCTTTAGTGTCTAGTCTCTGTTAGTCGTAGCTGAGATTGCGTCTAGGAGTAGATATGTGAAGCACCCCTGTCTGTTGTAAAATAGATTATTGATTCTAGTTTGTAATTCAACTCTAGGTATTGCGAGACCCGAGGACTTGGACGTGGTACTGGGACCCCGTCATCAGCAGCCTCGCGCAGGCAAGTATACCTTGCCTTGTTGTACTGTTTAAATTAAATTATATTTGGTTACATATTTATTTATTATATAAATATGCGCGTCCGAGCAGACTCGGGTGCAGTCAACGAAGGCGTTGACGTTAGGAGTAGTATCTGACTTAGTGTCTAGTAGACCCACCTAAAGTTGTGAAGTTATTGATATAACTTCCCAGGCCTTGACACGTATCATTACACGTCACAGAGTGAGTTCATGTAGGGACGCGTGCCTCATGCGCGACTGGCCATCAGTATGAGCAACACGTGTAGCGGTATGTAGCTCAGTAGTTTATTTCATAGAGACTTGCATCATAGTATGAGATGTCCACGTCGTTTTCACGATTTGTACATCTACATCGGGCGAGAAAGACATCTAGTAGGCGTATAGGACACCCCCCCTGATATATACTCGAGTTACCATGCTCTTCGGAGATGGGGATTACAGTATATATAGCGAGTTACCATGCTCTTCGGAGATGGGGATCATAGCGAGTTACCATGCTCTTCGGAGATAGGGATTATAGCGAGTTACCATGCTCTTCGGAGATGGGGATTATAGCGAGTTACCATGCTCTTCGGAGATGGGGATTATAGCGAGTTACCATGCTCTTCGGAGATGGGGATAGCATCAATGCCCTTAAACGGGGGCATATGTGGCATATACTAGCCAGTCCCGACGATTGGTGAATTACGTCAGCATATGTCTGAGCCTACACATTCCCATGCGTACTACCAGGTCTTTAAATTGTATTCACTTAGATGGTTAGCATACCCCCCTTTATTTACTCAGTACTTACTTTATGGCATATATTTTTTTGTATCTTGTTACGTCCCTCTGAGGACCTGGTTCCCTTCCAGGTTGTTTGTGCGGTTGCAGGATACTTGATCTACTAGAGTGTGGACATCATTGCAGGTATATTTACATTTCCAGCTATTTCAGTCTTGTATTACTTCCATTTTATTCTGCTTATATAGCCTAGTGTTTATAGACCTATATTGTTCTTCTGGTCTATTCGAACGGATGTGTTATTGGACTGCAGACTAATGATGCGTATCGTTCTTTCTTGAGATTACTTACCCTGGATTGAGTTTTAGATTTAGTTGTTGTATATTAGAAATAGACTATTACTTGGATCACTTGACCATGGACAGCGTAAGTGCACTTCGTCGGGTCCATTAAATTGGAAAGCCCTGCGAAGTCGTACCAGCTGGCCATTGCCACGTGTCTGGTCTCATAGATTTTGGGACTGGGGTGTGACAAGGTCGGTCGTCGATGAGGTCCAGCGGGTCAAAGTCGGCGGTCTGAACAGCAGGATGGTTCTCCAGTCGGTTCAGACGGGGATGGCTGCAAGGTGCTACTCGGGTGGAGGCAGGTGAGTCGGCGAGGGGGTTATCCTGTGGGTTGGTCGACTCTGGCGTCGTGGAGGCGAGGATGGGCGAGGCAGTTCGTTCTAGGGGATTTGGGTCTCCGGCATCGTGCAGTGCAGCGGGTCGGGGACAGCGGGATGGCGTCGGGTCGTTGGTTTCAGCAGAGTTCGGGGTCGAGTCCGGTGCTGTGCAGGCGGCTGTGGCGGTTGACAGCGTCGACGGGGTTGTCCCGGCGAGTCTCCGGTGAAGGGGTTGAGGGGGAGAAGAAGAAGGGTGAACAATAATGGGTAAAGGGGGAGGTCGGCTGATAGCTCTTTGGTTTTAGGTTTAAGGAAAAAAAAAAAGAAAAAATACTATTTATATATAGAGGTATAGAATTGAGTTGTCCTAGAGTTAGGTCTTGGTCAAACACTTGGGAAAAGGGGTTTGTCATGGATATTTTCAAGGCTAGGATTCAAAATAAATTTAAAATGAATGGCTATAATGCATTGGTTCAAGGTTTAGAGGGCCATGGTTTTAAGGAGGTTGGTTGAATTACACACTCGTAAAAATTATGGAAAAATATACATGAAGGAGAAATGGGTTTATTCATGTGTTGTGTCCAACGGGGTGGACACCTTAATATACTTTTGCATAAAAGTGCCCAACAATTGGAAAATTATACAAAGTTAGATTTATGGTTAATTATACTAAATGCAAATGGTGTTCTAAAATTAATTAGAAGTACAAGAAGCTAAAATTAAGTGGGACACAAGTGTCATAAATGAAGTAGACTCAAAATAGAATATTACTCTAATTAGGGTTACTCAAAATGGATCGAGATTGTGTCTCCAATTTCGATTAGAATGCACAAGGATACAAGGTTTAATTTATATTGAATTAAATATAATCGGTTGCGACGAATGTTGTGCGACTAAAATTGAGCGCAACAAGGCATAGTTATGAGTCACACAAAGATCAAAATAAAAGTCTGGCATGTCTAGGACAAGGGTGTGAAATATGTTGGAAGACAATGGCTGGTGTAATGCTCTAATTATCGAAGCTGTGGTAAAGTGCAACAATCAAATAAAATCACAGCAATTTAAATATAATTAATTATCATGCAATCATTTACACATAAATTATGAAAAGACGAAAATACCTCTAATCTGAAATATGGGGGTGATACTTCGGCAGCATCCTGATGACAGATCGAAACAAAAGAGATCAATTCAAAACGAGATAAGATATTATCAAGGAAGGACAACAATATTCAAAATATTCAAAAGGAATCAAAAGTAGCGATTTCAAATCAGATTTGGAATTCTTAGTTGTAATTGAGTATCCCTCTCTCATCCTAGTATCCTATACCCTATCCTATCACAGGCTCACAGTAGTACAACTAACTCGTTGCACTACCACGATATCGCACATTTGTGAAGCCTGACCTGTATGGGCCACCACTAAAAATATGTCACGATCCGCACCCGATATAGGGGCACGAGTACGTGGGTACGTCCAGCCTACGTCGCAGCATCGGTGGTAGAATGATGTCTTGGTCTTCTATACTATCTAACATCTCACACAATGTGTATAAAATACTGTCATATCATCTCAACTCCAAATGATACTAAATTACATATAAAACTAAAGGAAGATATAAGCACAATAAGGAATAGAAGGAATAGAAATACAAGTCTTCAAATATCACATGTCCAACTCAACATCTAAACACAACTCAAGATCTCAAAATAATAATACAATTCACAATCTAAATAGAAACAACTACTACAAGGTAGGAAAATCTAAATAGCCTCAATATCTGGCACTACATCCTCACGTAACACTCCATCTGTTGGCCCATAGTAAGTGGGACACATCCTCTCTAACCATTTATCTGAAAAATATATCCAGTCAGGATTGGAGTGAAGTACAACCCAATAACAATTCTAATTAATTGATAATGACTATAAACAGAAATAAAGAATATAATACAAGACGAGAAATAATGAACAATATCAACTATGGTAGGAGAAACAGGTAAACAAGAACAATATGGTATACACTAATCACGATGAAATAAAACAAGACTATAGAATGAGATAATGAACTAGAATATGGTAAAAAAATATAACTATGCTAAGTGATTGAAATACTAGTTAGATATGCGATCGGCTTGGGTAAACATTGTCTATTCAACGTTGGATAAACATTGTCTAAGTTAAACATTGAATATTGTCTAGGATTTGATCACATATCTAGCCAACACTTCCCCTTTCCCCCGACTAGTACAATGGATCCAACCATGACACGTTACGATGCAAGATACTCAAGGCATTATAAACAATAAACCTTGAACATTAAATATTAAATATTAAAAATTGAACATTGAACATTGAATATTATCTAAGTTAAACATTGTCTAAGTTAAACATTGAGAACACGAGGAACAATGAAACAATATATATAACATCCCATGACTGATCCATGTGTATACTAGTCCGTGTACCAATGTGTCAAGAGTAATGTAAAATATTTCTAAATACTTGTATTATAGTAATTATCAAATAATAGAAACTATCAGAGAATGTATTGTACTGTCGTCCAGAGCAATGAATGTCAAACTTTGTCCCAACTGGTGTCATACAGACCTATATATGAAATATTACATTAATACAAGGTATTGGAATAAAATTAAGTTAAACTAGTCAACATCTAGGTCACAAAGACATTTCTAAGTCAAATTCGACTAATTCTAGGTTGTAGGAGTCTAACACTAGGATACTAGGTCAATACACTATGAAACCAAGCTATACTAGCTAATCTACGATACTATGAAACACACAAAATACCGTATCTCAAGATACACAAGTTTAATATAGGGAAATAGTAATGTGTATATATATATATATATATATACAAGTCAATACATATAATACTTAACTAATCAATAAAATTAGGATACCTTGGCCTTGCACCAATGCGTATCAAACTACCACACTCCAATCTCGATACTCAATCCAATACCTTAAGTGTCGACCCATTACCTTGATATTACCTTGGTATCCAAAGGTAATTCTAAACCTAGTGAGTATAGCTATATATAGTTAATACCTCATATACTAACTATATTAATATATATATATATATATATATATATATATATATATATATATATATATAAAACTATATGCTAAACTAATAGTTAACATATACCACTAACTGCTAATATGTATTACCTATACTAATATACATAGATACTAACTACTAACTATTCATATACTAACTACTAACATATATACTTACACTAATATACATATCTATCTACTAACAATACAATACCATAACTACATATATACATATATGCATATAGCTAAACTATATACTAATAAAGTATATCACTAACTACCTATTTATACTAACTACTAACTATTTATTATACTAACAAGTACATAGATACTATAGTTTAAGAGTCTCACTATCAATACACTACTAAACCAATACCTAAATAACTAAACCAACTAGTACTGAAACTGAATCCACCGATATGGATACTGATATCTGACACAGTGTTGATACTTGAACTGATGTTGCATGATATTGTGTTATGCACTGATGAAGGGCTCACTGTGCAGTCACCTGCTACATTGATGCATGTTGAACTGATACAGTATTGATACTCTACCTGTGTTGTTGGTTCTTGCTGATACTCCTTGCTGAATGCTTGATTGTTAATGCTCTTTGCTGGAGGTTACTGAAGTTTGTAGGTTGCTGCACAATGCCTTGTTGTTGTGCACTTGTTGTGCACTTGCTGCCACTTGTTCTCTGTACTACAGTATTTGGCTGCAGCTGCTGCTTGTATTCTGAATGCTGCTGCTACTCTTCAGGGGAGGTTGCTACTAATGCAGATGTTAATTGCTGCTGTGGATGCTCGAGACTACAGTGGTTTGTTGTGGATGCTCGCCAAATTTGCAAGCTCCTATTTACTTGATGCGGCGAGTCGTGCCAGATGATTTGAAGGAGGCCTGCGACCTGCCATCCATGTGCACGTGGTCGTTCCTCAGTACCAGACGATGCGGGAAGTCCTGAACCATGCCCTTTTCCTCGAACCGCAGTATCCTCCTATTGCTGTCGGCACTGTGCATACCTCCAATCACAAGCGCCATAGCAACGAGAAAGGAAACAATATTGCAAAGCGTCCAAATAATGGTGGTCCGTAAAAAGGGAACCAAGGAAAAGGGTTGTGCTTCTTTTGCAAGAGGCCGAGGCACACCGCAAATGATTGTTACCTCAGGAAAGGGCTATGCTTCAACTATGGTGGTCAAGGCTACATAGCTAGAGATTGTCCGCTTCCTTCCGAGCTTCCCCCTCAGTATCCAAATCCTGCCCCTGCATCCCAAGCCAATCGAGCTGCGCCTCAGCAAGAGCTTCACCAAGCTCAAGGTCGGGTGTACATTATGACATGAGAAGAAGCCCTGGCATCGGACACCGTTCTGTCAGGTATATTGCTTTTTAATAACATACCTGCATGTGTGCTATTTGATTCTGGTGCAAAGCATAGCTTTATATCCATGAATCTTGCCATAGAAAACAATATAAAAATGACCCCGTTGTATATAGACCTTAATGTTAGCACCCCATTGGGCACGAAAATATCTGTTCGTTCAGTATGCCAATGTGGTTATGTCTGTATTGGAGCCAGGAAGCTATCGCTAGATATTTTTATAACATCATTTTGGGGAGATTGGCTCGGCGCTTGCTAGGCAACTATCGAATGTGCAGAGAAATGAGTCGTCTTCCGCCTACTTGGAGAAGCCAAATTCTGCTACACGAGTAGTTCAGCAACTGATGCGTCCAGGGCCTGCATGGTGATTTTTGTAATATCTTCTCGGCGGATGCTACACTCTGCCTGAGAGGGATACCTAGCGTCGGTTCGGGACACACAGCTGGATTACGCAAACGTTGAGACTTTTTCCATTGTGGTGGAGTTCCCTGATATGTTTCCGAGCAAACTACCCGGTATGCCACCTGACCGAGAGATTGAGTTCACCATTAACACATTCTCAAATACTCAGTCAATTTCTAAGCCTTCCTACAGAATGGCCCCTGCTGAACTGAAGGAGTTAAAGTACCAACTTCAAGAACTGCTGGATCGTGGGTTCATCCATCCAAGCGTGTCTTCTTGGGACCCGCCTGTGCTCTTCGTAAAGAAGAAAGATGGAACGTTATGACTCTGCATCAATTATCGGGAGCCGAATAAGGTCACCATCAGAAACAAGTATCCTCTACCCAGGATAAATGACCTCTTCGATCAGCTGCAAGGGGCAACAGTGTTCTCAAAAATTGATCTTCGCTTAGACTACCACCAGCTGAAGATTAAACCTGAGGACATGCCCAAGTCAGCATTTCGAACCCGCTATGGACACTACGAGTTTTCTATTATGCTGTTTGGACAGATGAATGCCCCTGCCGCTTTTATGGATTTGATGAACCGTGTGTTTCGACCGTTCCTCAATAAATTAGTGGTGGTTTTTATCGATGACATCTTAGTGCACTCGAAAAATAGGGATGAACACGCAGGACACCTGCGGATGGTGCTTCAAACCCTTCGAGATAATAAGTTGTACGTGAAGCTTAGTAAGTACGAGTTCTGGTTGGACAATATATCCTTTCTAGGACACATTATTCTGCACAGGGCATCTCAGTTGACCCAAAGAAAATAGAAGCCATCATGAATTGGAGGAAGCCTGAGTCAGCTAGCAATATTCGGATTTTCCTCGGTCTGGCGGGCTACTACAGAAGATTTATTAAAGATTTTGCAAGGATCGCCTCGCCTCTGACTCAACTCACTCGGAAGGGAGTAACATTCACATGGACGGACGACTGTGAAGCTTTATTCATGGAGTTAAAGCAGTGTCTCGTCTCAGCACCAATTCTTACCCTTCCGGACGGACCCGATGATTTTAAGATATATAGTGACGCCTCAGGAAAGGGATTAGGATGTGTACTTATGCAACAAGACAAGGTGATAGCTTTTGCGTCGAGGCAGTTAAAGCCTCACGAGAAGAATTATCTAACCCATGATCTAGAGCTAGCAGTAGTGGTGTTCGTGCTAAAGTTGTGGCGCCACTACCTTTATAGTGTATTGTGCGAGATCTATACAGACCATAAGAGCCTAAAATATCTATATACATAAAAGGACTTAAATCATCGACAACGACGCTGGCTTGAACTCTTTAGTGACTTTGACCTAATGATCAGATACACACCTGGCAAGGGTAATGTTGTAGCTGATGCGCTGAGTCGAGTGTTCATTAGGAGCCTGGCTATTGATGACAAGCTGTGTCGGGATATAGAAGCTTTGGGTATTACACTTATAATAAGATACAAAAGGGGGCATAAGTGGCTCAGCTGCGCCTCGAACCCAACTTGTTAAGAAAAGTCAAGTCCGCTCAGAGGGATGACTTATTCCTGTAAAAGATGCAAGGTCTTATCACAGCAGAAAAGGCAACCGACTTTGTGGTAGACACGGACGGGATGATCCGAGTGAAGAAAAGATTGTACGTTCCAAATGATACAGCCCTCAAAAAAGATATACTCACGGAAGCCCATTATGCAAGTTATACTTCACATCCGGGTAGCACAAAGATGTATCAAGATTTCCGTACGATATTTTAGTGGCACGGCATAAAAAGATATGTGGCACTGTTCGTGTCGCAATGCATGGCTTGTTAGAGGGTAAAGGCCGAGCACTAGAAGTCGGGCAGAGAGATACAGAACCTAGCTATACCATAGTAGAAATGGAAGCATATAACAATGGATTTCATTGTTGGTTTGCCAAAGACGCAACGGGGGAATGATGTCGTCTGGGTTATCATTAATCGACTCACCAAGTCAGCTCACTTTCTGTCTATCAAAAGTACTTAGAGTGCCGACCGCCTGGCCCAGATCTACCTTAATGAGATTGTTCGACTCCATGGTGTGCCCATGTCTATTGTCTCCGATAGAGATGGTCAATTCTTATCGCATTTTTAGAAAATCCTGCAGTCAACAATGGGGACGAAGTTGAAGTTCAACTCTGTCTACCATCCACAGATAGACGGTCAAACATAACGTGTCAACCAAATCCTCAAAGACATGCTATGACTCTGTGTCTTGGACTTGACGATGAGTTGGGACATACATCTACCGTTAGCCGAATTTGCATACAACAATAGCTATCAATCCAGCATTCAGATGGCGCCGTATAAGGCGTTGTATGGGCGGAAGTACAGATCCCCGATCTGTTGGGATAAAGTTGGGGAACGACAAATTCTTGGCCTGGAGCTCGTGGAGCAAATTTTCCAGAAGATTCGTTTGATCCGGGAACGACTAAAGGTAGCTCAGAGTCGTCAGAAGAGCTACTCAGACACGCATCGACGACCTTTTGAGTTCTTAGAAGGTGACCAGGTATTTCTCAAAGTCTCGCCCATGCGAGGAGTTACCAGATTTGGAGCAAAATGGAAGCTAAGTCTAAGATTTGTCGGTCAGTTCGAGATACTAAAGCGAGTAACCTCGGTCGCATATCAAATAGCCCTGCCACCGTCACTATCCGAAGTGCACGATGTCTTCTATGTTTCATAGCTTAGGAAGTACGTGTACGTCCTGACTCATATGGTGGATCTTGATCAACTAGACCTAAAGGCAGACTTGACTTATGTTGAACAACCTGTGCAAATCTTGGATCGTAAGGAGAAGCTGCTTCGAAGTCATTCGGTTCCTCTTGTGCACGTGCTTTGGCAAAATCATTCGGTCGAAGAATCTACTTGGGAGCTTGAATCTGAGATGAGGGAAAGGTTTCTTTCATTGTTTCTTACTAGTAGGTTCTATTCCTAAGTTTCGTGGACAAAACTTCCAATTAGTTGGTTAGGATGTGGTGCCCCATTTCCCCTATTCGGGGAGCGCGGCAAAGAAATACAAGTCGGTATCGTTCGATCGGGATAGATTGAAACAAGATCTTATCCTCGTTATGGATTTGCTTCTTCGAAATCGATTCCCATATTCAGTGGACCGTGCCCTGAGGATCGACTTTGCGGCAGAGTCAAGAGGGACATCTCCGCTGCAAGTTTTATTGCTAAGTTTTCGCTGTCGCTTTGTTGCTTTCGTGCTTTGAGTTAGTTTTCTGATTTGTTGTATTTTCTTGAACGGTTTTGATGGATTTTATTTTTTTAGCTTGTTGAACTGTACTTCAATTCTGAGATTGGAAAGAGTTGAAGAAGAATTGATCAACTGTTCGTGGCAATGCAGGTGAACGAGCAGTAGGCGACGTCCGAGCGGAGTCTTAAAGCACCTCTTTCCTTTCCTGCTACAACCAACTTGTGAGTACTTATATTTGATTTAGTTGACCCTTCTTCCAAGCCTTCACATCTAAAAATCTTGTATTCTTGTCTGTCCCGATCAAACAATACCATAATAACTAAAAGATGTAAAGATAAGAAAGAATAGACTTGGACTACTTATTGCAAGATAATCAACATGTGAACGGTTACCATATTGCATGCTAGTTCGTTTAGAATATTCTTCGTATGCTTGAATTTTTGTTAGAATATACTCCTTCTATTTTTTGTGCTATGCATATAGAACACACTTTGCTATGCGATATATTGATCAGTAAGACTATGCAAAACCGTTTATGTTATGGAACTTGTATCGTGCTCGTATTGCCTTAAACTGCATGAATTGATTGTAAACTTAATGGACGTCGTTGATCACGGATAACTTATGCACAAGGTTTGCGATTTCGCGGACAGTCACCGGGGCACTGAGACCGATCCGATCTGGACGGAACATACGGAATAGTCAGTATGTTAGAGGAAGAAATGGGATATGGTGGAGCTCGGCACCTGCGTCGCATATCATTTTTTATCCCGTGACTATAACTCGTCCTTTGTGGCATTATGCTAGTAATCCCTTTGTATATTTAAACCTGTGCAAGCTAACTTGTGTCTTCGTGGCAGGGAAGGACATGGTAATTATTGTGCAGGTGGTTTAGACGGGCAGGTAAAAGTCACCGAACGGTGGCAAGTTCATTTCATTGGTTTCTATATATACTGCTTGCTCGTAAAATAAACTAAGGCAAGATAGAAAGACCATAAATAATATGCATGCTTCATATAAACAACGCGTTGATTGGTATAGTTAGGTTAGATCGCCTTCACCAGTATATTTCGATGTACTGATCCTCGTTGAAACAGATTTCTCGTACCAAGGCGATCCTGCGAGGAGCTGAAGTAACTTCCCAATCCAGTCCAACTGTCAGTACGCCCTGATCGTGCCTTATTTTGAAGCATTTAGAAGACCAAAGGAGCAAGCAAACTTAACTCATGCAGCTCCATAGAAAAGCCATCGCCCCGCCTAGAGGTCTTTATATTTTAAAGTTTTAGTAAATGATGTAATGTACAGGACGATTATCTCATTTTGTGTCAACTTTTGTAAGCCCGTGCGGCAACCTTCTGACTCGTTCAAGAGTTTGTAAAAAGATGTTCATTATCGATAAAGAGAACTTTTTTATGTTTCAACTTTGTGTTTCAATTATCTGCGTACTCTGAATATGTGATCGTTATGCGAAAATACCTTAGTCATGTGTGATGCGCAACCTAGGCACGAACGACGTCACGTCTGGGGAATGACTATCGATTCCACGGAATCAGAATATGGCACCGCAATTGTAAAACACCTAACCTAAAAACTATATTTACCTTTTTAATTAATTATTTAATTTAATTTAATTATAGTAATTAGTGGCTAATTAGGAGAAATATAATTTATTTAATTTTTATTTTGGGTGTTTGTGCATTTAGAGGAATTATGGAGCCATTATAAATTTTTCCTAATTTATTCCATGTAGGAGACCCCGTGGACAGTTGCTAGCTTAATGGTATGCAATAATATAATTTTTGAATTTTTCTATGTATATATATGTGTGTGTATATATATATATATATATATATATATATATATATATATATATATTAGATAGAAATGGGAAAAAGAGAGGAAAAAAAAGAAATAAGAAAAAGAAAGAAAGACAAATGAAATAAACCTAATGGATCTAAACCCCCCTAACGGATTCTACCCAAACCCAATAGCCTTAACCCCTAGCCCACGTAGGAAGCAAAACATAGAAACCACAGCAGCAGCCGCTCCCTTAGTATCACCCGCGATCAAAAAACCCCAGCCGCGTTTAAAACCCGACCCCGCTGTCCCCCTATATATAAATCTCCACATTCGACCAAAACCCTAACCCTAGATCTTCCCATCCATCCTTGACCTAGAAACCGCCGCCATCCCTAGCGTCCGCCACCAGCCACCGTGCCCAGTCAAGCCGTAGATCGCCGAAAATCGACCACGATGACCGCGTGACGCACAACCCACTGCAGTTTGGACAGCAACTTACCTGTGTTCACGACGCGTTTCCCGTCAACGCGCTCGACCAAACTCGACCCCGCCTTCACCGGTTTGTTCACCACTTAACCTCCTTCAATATCTGAATGATAGATGACCTCGAACAACGCATAACCCTAGGCGAAAACAGTGTCCAAGTTGACAGAAAATAACAACTTTTGGGTATCGCAGAAAAATGCGGTGACTACCTATGTTCACAGATTCGTATCTCCCACCACAGAGATCCGAATTCAATTTTTCTTGTTGGTATACGGAGACCACTTGACCTAGTTTAATTTTTATTAATTATATTAAATTATTAACTGTTGTGTGTAGAATTAAATTCGTTGGAAAATTCCAAAAATATACTTTTTCTATATTTCCAAAAATTACGATACGGAGCGCGCACCGCCAAATGGGACCGCCCTGCCGTGTACCAAGTGTACCAATAGGTGCGCACAGTATACCCGGACGTGTGAGGTTTTACGAAAACTGATTCGGACGCGTGTACGCGTCGGAATCAGCCCGTATCCACAACAAATCTCCCGTGTCGTAACTTTCATAAAAGTCCTGCGCATTTAGTGTACGCTCCTCAGATTGCGATAAAACTTGCGCCACTGGACTTGTGGTAACGTGCTGGTCCTGTGACCCAATTTTTATGCCATTCTGAGACAGTTGACCAAGTCGCTAATTGGCGGGCCCCACGATTGACTTTTTGGGCAAAATTGTGTTCGGCTCACCGGAATCCACAATTGGATATACCGTTGAGTTCATAATGTCTTTTAGAGTTTGTTTGACCTATAATTTGTCCTATTTAGAGATTGTTACCTTTGGCACGCTTTTCGGTACAAAGTGGCCCACTGGTGGACCCGACTTTGACCCAAAATTACCGTTTTGCCCCTTTGTCCAAATTGGACGAAAGGGTAGTGATTTCTAGCTATTTTTTGATTCTGGAATCGTTGGTGATGTCTATTTCAGCATCCGGAGACGTTTGTTCGGAGACATTAGTTCCTGATCCAGTGTCCTTGATATTTGGACGCGTACACTTTATATATTTCTTGCCATGCAAGTATACCTTGTCATTGTACTTTGTTTACATTCCATATGATACATGCATGTTTTATTTCTGCTTATTTAGTTTATTTATTTTAAATGCTATATAAATTGCTCGTCCAAGGAAACTTGGGTGCAACGACGGTGTCGTCGTATTATGTTTTTATTTATGTATATGCATTGGACCTACTTTATGAGACTACCCAATTTTTATGAGGCATTTTATGTTTTATTGGCCATGACACTATTCTTACACGAGTGTGAGTCACATGTAGGATACGGACTTGCGTACTCAGTTGGACACTGGTACGTATAGGTCGTACGATGAATAGGGATAACTGCTGATAGAAAATTTGCATGCTAGTAGACCTGACAGTTATTAGAGGTATTATCGTGTCATGTATGTGACATGTTTAGAGTATGGGGTGGGGAGAACAACAAGTAAGGCATTTGGGCTCCTTTGTACTTTTCTCTTATAACCCGTACGCTCCGCCGGAGATGCGCGGTCATGATGACCACTATATATTATATATTATCAGGCGGCCTCTGGCGTTCAAAAGATGACATGCTTTGTAGGCCCCTGGATCTCCAAGAGAACCATGCCAATCCCATTTTTAGCCAGATAGCCCACTTGGTGGAAAGTTGTTCTCAAACTGCATTCACTTAGACGGTTAGGCGACCCTATTGGATGTTTACATTTCAGTACTTTGTTGGCATGTTTATATGTATCTTGTTACGTCCCTCTGAGGACCTGGTACCTTTCCAGATGTAGATGAGCAGGAGTATCCGCAGGAGTACGGACCTGGACTTGACGCTACCTATAAGACTAAGGAGGTCTTACCTTTGGATTATTTGTGATTCATTGCAGCTGTTTAGAGATTTTAGTTTCTATTCTTTTCGAGATATTTATTCTTATATTAGAGTTTATTCTCTTCTCTCTTTAGTAGTTTTGGCATAGTCGATTTGCAGTGGATTTGTTTTCATCCGACTATCATAATTTGAGATTGCTTATTTGACATTCAGTTATTATTCAGCTATTTATTTCCCATTTATCTATTATTTGTGCTGTGGATGAGATATAGATGCGTGTGACTTGTTGTGACAGTATATTACCACTGTGGATTGGATATTCATGTACAGCGTATGTGTGTATATGGTTTACATATATTGGAGTTTGTATACATACGGCTGGCATGTTACGTATTACTAGTGCTACGTATTTTAGGACTGGGGCATGACATATTTTTAGTGGTGGCCCATGCAGGTCAAGAATATATTGTCTCGGTTACGTAATTGTACCGAACAAGCCTGCGTATAGGAATAGAGTATAAGGATCTCATCCATGCTTGACTGAAACTCATCCTTCCTATTTAAATGCTTGTATCCTATTTAATTTCTGTACTTTTTCTAATCGTTTCGTATATCACCTGTAGAGAGATGGATATGCAAAACGGATGTACTGCCGCCAATAGCGGCATACCTTCTGGAGCCAATGGTCAGACTCAAGAAGGGACCCCAACGATTCCTAGACTTCCGGGACTAGATGGACAGACTCATACTCCAATTCCATCTGATCTTCCCGCTTCATCTATTGGGAACCTTCCAACTTTTTCAGCACCGCAGGATGGCCAGGCGCAACTGTTCCAATTCTTCCAGATGATGATGCAGGAACAGAGGCAGCAGAAAGCCGAGCAGAGGCTAGAATTTCTGGCAACACTTGAGAGGATGGCTACACAGGCTACTATACTAGCTCAAGCCCTAGCTCCAGTACCTCGAGCTAGAGTTGGTTCAATAAAGGACTTTATACAGATGGGTCCAAAGCCGTACAAGGGCATTGAGAGCCCAGAGGAGACTACCAACTGGATCACCCATACGCAGAAGCTATTGGAAGCATCACAGTTACCTACGGACCTATGGATGACAGGTGTAAGGACGCTTCTAGATGGTAATACTCATCACTGGTGGGAATCCATGGAGCATCAGTTGGGTACATTCCAGACTTAGGAGCAGTTCTTGGAGTGCTTTGAAAGAAAGTACTTCCCGGACACCGTCAGAGATTCATTGTACGATCAGTTTCTTCACTTAGAGCAGGGGAACAGAACAGTGGACGAATATGATGCCGAGTATAGTCATCTCAGTAAATATGGCGCTGCCTTGATACCAGATGACTTGGCTAAGGCTAAGAGGTTTCATTGCGGACTGACTCAGGAGCTCCAATATTACACAAGCTCACAGTCCCGGATCTTTTATGCTGAACTACTGACAGAATTCAGATTGCAAGAAACCATCAGTAGAGGAAAAGAAGGACAGCTAAGGACACAACAAGGATCAGCATGGATACAGTAGGGACTGACCAAGACACAACAAGGAGGACCTATCAGATGTCCTTTAGCTCAGCAACAGTAATACCAAAACAGAGCAGGGTCGTACTAGAATCCGGAGAAGCCCTACTGCAATTATTGTGGGAAACGCGGACACATTTTGAGAGATTATCGAATCCACTTATGTAAGTGTGTGAGATGTGGCTCCGGACAGCACCTGGCGAGAGACTGCCCAATGCAGCAGACACTTCCACTGCTAGTACAGAGACTAGCGCTTCCAACACCGAAACCAACTCAGCAGATGACTGGACCGGGAGCACCTCGACCCCCAGCAACAGCAGGATTTCAGGGAGGACCACCGCTATCTACCCAGGAGGATCAGTATATGAGGGCCGAATATGGACAGCCACAGAGGAACGGACGAGCTTTTGCATTGGAAGTAGATGACATGGATCATGAGGTGGATGTCATAGCAGGTATTACTCTTGCTTTTACTTTTTCTGCTGTGACATTATTTGATACGGCAGCCACCCACTTATTCATATTATCTAGTTTTATTGCCAAACACAACATTGCCTCTGTACCTTTATCTAGTTGTGTTAGAATTCTCACCGGAGGAGGAGTTGTACCAGTTAGCCGAGTTTCTAGATCGGGTCCTATAGTGATACGTGGCAGAGAGATGAACGCTCGACTCTTAGTCCTTCCTATGCCATCTTTTGATATTGTTCTTGGAATGGACTGGCTAAGCAAGTACCATGCTTTCTTCGATTATTTTAGAGGAAGCATTCTTTTTAAGGTACCAGGCTAGCCTGAACTTGAGTTTGCACGAGGATCCACAGAAATCCTTTATGGTATGCAGCTTGTAATGAACGATGTTGTTTATCACCCCCATTATTTCAGAATTCCAAGATGTCTTTCCAGAGGAATTGCCTAGACTACCCCTAGACAGAGACGTAGAGTTTTTAGTAGGGCTTCTCCGGGAGCAGCACCCATAGTATCGCATGTTTACAGACTGGCAAAGAAGGAGATGGATGAGCTGAAGGCACAGTTGAAATAACTAGAGAAGAAAGATTTTATCCGACCAAGTACATCACCCTAGGGAGCACCAGTGTTGTTTGTACCAAAGAAGGATGGGTCAGTGCGTATGTGAATTGACTACAGAGCCTTGAATGTAGTGACCGTGAAGAATAAATACCCATTGCCACGCATTGATGACTTATTTGATCAACTCAGTAGAGCCAAGGTATTCTCGAAGATAGATTTGAGATCGGGATATCACCAGGTGAAGGTACGGAAGTAGGACATTCCGAAGACCGTATTAAGAACAATATATGGGCACTATGAGTTTTTGGTCATGCCATTTGGGTTGACCAATGCTCCAGCTATCTTTATGGACTTAATGAATCGAGTCTTCCACCAGTATTTGGATCAATTCATGGTCGTCTTTATAGATGATATACTTGTCTATTCGAAGAGCCACGAGGAGCACGAGAAGCACCTATGGATTGTTCTAGAGACACTGGGGAGAGAGCAATTGTATGCAAAGCTCAGTAAATATGAGTTCTTCTTGGACATAGTTTTATTTCTTGAGCATGTTGTTATGGGAGATGGTATTTCTGTTGATCCAGAGAAGATCTCGGCAGTCGAGACATGGCCTGTTCCTAAATCAGCAGCGGAGGTGAGAAGTTTTCTTGGACTTACGGGATATTACCGACGGTTTGTGGAGAACTTCTCAAGGATAGCAGCACCTATGACTCGGTTGACTTGTAAGGACCAAGAATTCATATGGACCGACGAGTGTCAAGCCGCTTTCGAGGAGTTGAAGAAGCGACTGACTACAGCACCAGTATTAACTATTCCATCAGGATTGGGAGGCTACGTGATCTACAGTAACGCATCAGGGAAAGGCTTGGGGTGCGTATTGATGTAGCAAGGCAAGGTGATTGCATATGCATCTAGGCAGTTACGAGTGCATGAGCAGAATTATCCAATTCATGACTTGGAACTTGCAGCCGTTGTATTTTCTCTGAAGATATGGAGACATTACTTATATAGGGAATGAGTGAAGATCTATACAGACCACAAAAGCCTCAAGTATGTCTTCACGCAGAAGGAGTTAAATATGAGACAACAGCGATGGCTTGAGTTGATGAAAGATTTTAAGATAGAGTTACATTATCATCCAGTCAAGGCTAACGTTGTAGCAGACGCATTAAGCTGGAAACCAGCAGCTTATTTCTTAACAGCACAGAGGGAATTATTGGAGGACTTGCAAGAGCTTGGCATTAAAGTGATATTACCTGGAGTAGATGGGACACTAGCTAATTTACAAGTACAATCATTACTGGTAGAGAGGATCAAGGCAGCTTTGCCAACAGATGACAGTTTCAGGAGACTGAAGGAAAGGACAGAGGCCGAAGAGCAGACAGGATTGCGTATTCATGAGGATGGAACATTACGATGTGGTGATCGTCTTTATGTTCCAAATAGAGAGATTCAATAAGAGCTGATGGCAGAAGCTCATAGTTCGATATATTATATTCATCCCGGAGGCACCAAGATGTATCATGACTTACGAGAGCACTTTTGGTGGCATGGAATGAAAAGAGAGATAGCTCGCTTTGTAGCTAAATGTCTGGTATATCAACAAGTAAAGACAGAGCACCAGAGGACAACATGATTATTGCAACCACTTCCGATTCTAGAGTGGAAGTGGGAGCACATCACTATGGACTTCGTCACGGGTTTTCCCAAGAGTCCAAGTAGAAGAGATGCAGTGTGGGTAATAGTGGACCGACTCACCAAGTCAGCATATTTCTTATCTTTTAGAGTTGTCCAGTCTACAGAAGCTTTGGCTGACTTATATATGAGGCAGATAGTGAGATTGCACGGCATACCAGTCAGCATTGTATCAGACAGGGATTCGCGCTTTACATCGCACTTTTGGAGGAGCATGTATGAGAGCCTTGGAACTCGTCTGAAGTTCAGTACATCTTATCACTGGCAGACATATGGGCAGTCAGAGCGTACTATTCAAACATTAGAAGATATATTGAGGGCTTGTATGTTAGACTTTGGAGGATCATGGGAGGACCACCTACATCTTGTGGAGTTTTCTTACAATAATAGCTATCAAGCGAGTATTCAGATGGCTCCGTTTGAAGCATTATATGGAAGAAAATGTAGGTCTCCTGTGTGTTGGAGTGACATGGAAGAACGTCAGATTCTGGGACCAGAGTTGGTGGTCAACACCGTTGAGACAGTTAAGAAGATACAGGGGCACTTGCGAGCAGCACAAGACAGGCAAAAGCAGTGGGCAGACCTTCATCGTCGTCCCTTGGAGTTTAAAGAGGGCGCTCATGTCTTCTTAAGGATATCACCTACCAGAGGCACCATTCGATTTGGAGGGCGCGACAAGTTGAGTCCAAGGTATATTGGACCATTTGACGTGCTAGAGAGAGTGGGAGAAGTGGCATATCGACTTGCGAAACCACCTTCACTTGAGGGAGTACATGACGTATTCCATGTGTCGCAGCTCAGGCGATATGTGGCAGACAGCAGTCATGTTCTCGACCATTCAGAGATCACCATTGGGCCGAGCTTGTCATACTAAGAGCAACCCGTGGGAATCCTTGATCGTCGAGAGAAACGGTTAAGGAATCAGTCTATTTTCTTGGTTCGCGTGGCATGGAAGCATGGTGCGCCAGGAGAATCTACTTGGAAGCGTGAGGATGACATGCGCAAGCATTTTCTGAGCCTATTCGCAGACCAAGGTATGAGTTTACTTTGTTAATTTACCATCCTTGACTTTTTATCGTAGCTTAGTTTTAATTTCGAGGACGAAATTTTTATAAGTTGGGTAGAATATAAAACTCCTAATCCTAAAATCCATATTTACCTTTTTAATTAATTATTTAATTTAATTATAGTAATTAGTGGCTAATTAGGAGAAATAGAATTTATTTAATTTTTATTTTGGGTGTTTGTGCATTTAGAGAAATTATGGAGCCATTATAAAAATTTTCTAATTTATTCCATGTAGGAGACCCCGTGGACAGTTGCTAGCTTAATGGTATGCAATAATATAATTTTAGAATTTTTCTATGTATATATATATATATATATATATATATATATATATATATATATATATATATATATATATATATATATATATATATTAGATAGAAATGGGAAAAAGAGAGAAAAAAAGAAATAAGAAAAAGAAAGAAAGACAAATAAAATAAAGCTAATGGATCTAAACCCCCTAACGGATTCTACCCAAACCCAATAGCCTTAACCCCCGACCCGCGTAGGAAGCAAAACATAGAAACCACAGCAGCAGCCGCTCCCTTAGTATCACCCGCGATCAAAAACTCCCACCCGCGTTTAAAACCCGACCCCGTTGTCCCCCTATATATAAGTCTCCACATTCGACCAAAACCCTAACCCTAGATCTTCCCATCCATCCTTGACCTAGCAACCACCGCCAGCCCGAGCGTCCGTCGCCAGCCACCGTGCCCAGCCAAGCCGCAGACCGCTGGAAACTGACCACGACGACCGCGTGACGCACAACCCACTGCAGTTTGGACAACAACTTACCTGTGTTCACGACGCGTTTTCCGTCAACTCGCTCGACCAAACTCGACCCCGCCTTCACCGATAAGTTCACCACTTAACCTCCTTCAATATCTGTATGAAAGTTGATCTCGAACAGCGCATAACCCTAGGCGAAAATAACATCCAAGTTGACAGAAAATGATAATTTTTGGGTATCGCAGAAAACTGTGGTGACTACCTATGTTCACGGATTTGTATCTCCCACCACAGATATCCAAATTCGATTTTTCTTGTTGGTATGCGGAGACCACTTAACCTATTTTAATTTTTGTTAATTATATTAAATTATTAACTGCTGTGTGTAGAATTAAATTCGTTAGAAAATTTAAAAAACCCACTTTTTCTAGATTTCCAAAAATTGAGATACGGAGCGCGCCCCACCAAACGGGACCACCCCGCCGTGTACCAAGTGTACCAAAAGATGTACGCAGTATACCCGGATGTGTGAGGTTTCGCAAAAACTGATTCGGACACGTGTGCTCGTCGGAATCAGCCCGTATCCGTAGCAAATCCTCCGTGTCATAACTTTTGCAAAAGCTCTGCGCATTTAGTGCACGCTCGTCAGATTGTGACAAAACTTGCTCCACTGGACTCGTGGTAACGCGCTGGTCTTGTGACCAAATTTTTACGCCATTCTGAGACAGTTGACCAAGTCATCAATTGGCGGGCCCCACGGTTGATTTTTGGGGCAAAATTGTGTTCAGCTCACCGGAATCCACAATTGGACATACCGTTGAGTTCGCACTAACTTTTAGAGTTTGTTTGACCTATAATTTGTTCCATTTAGAGACTGTTACCCTTGGCACGCTTTTCGGTACAAAGTGGCCCACTTATGGACCCCACTTTGACTCAAAATTACCATTTTGCCCCTGTGTCCAAATTGGACGAAAGGGTAGTAATTTTTAGGTATTTTGCTGATTCTGGAAATATTGGTGATGTCTATTTCAGCATCCGGAGACGTTTGTTCCGAGACATTAGTTCCTGATCCAGTGTCCTTGATATTTGGACGCGTACACATTACATATTTCTTGCCAGGCAAGTATACCTTGCCATTGTACTTTGTTTACATTCCATATGATGCATGCATGTTTTATTTCTACTTATTTAGTTTATTTATTTTAAATGCTATATAAATTGCGCGTCCAAGGAAACTTGGGTGCAACGACGGTGTCGTCGTATTATATTTTTATTTATGTATATGCATTGGACCTACTTTATGAGACTACCCCATTTTCATGAGGCATTTTATGTTTCATTGGCCATGACACTATTCTTATACGAGTGTGAGTCACATGTAGGACACGAACTTGCGTACTCGGTTGGCCACTAGTACGTATAGGTCGTGCGACGGATAGGGATAACTGCTGATAGAAAATTTGTATGCTAGTAGACCTGGCAGTTATTAGAGGTATTATCGTGTCATGTATGTAACATGTTTAGAGCATGGGGTAGGGAGAACAACAAGTAAGGCATTTGGGCTTCTTTGCACTTTTTCCCTTGTAACCTGTACGCTCCGCCGGAGATGCGCGGTCATGATGACCACTATATATTTTATATTATCAGGCGGCCTCTGGCGTTCAAAAGATAACATGCTTTGTAGGCCCCTGGATCTCCAATAGAACCATGCCAATCCAATTTTTAGCCAGATAGCCCACTTGGTGGAAAGTTGTTCTCAAACTGCATTCACTTAGACGGTTAGGCGACCCTATTGGATGTTTACATTTCAGTACTTTATTGGCATGTTTATATGTATCTTGTTACGTCCCTGTGAGGACCTGGTACCTTTCTAGATATAGATGAGCAGGAGTATCCGCAAGAGTACGGACCTGGACCTGACGCTACCTATCAGACTGAGGAGGTCTTAGCTTCGGATTATATGTGATTCATTGCAGCTGTTTAGAGATTTTAGTTGCTATTCTTTTTGAGAGATTTATTCTTATATTAGAGTTTATTCTCTTCTCGCTTTAGTAGTTTTGGAATAGTAGATTTACAGTGGATTTGTTTCCATCCGACTATCATACTTTGAGACTGCTTATTTGACATTCAGTTATTATTCAGCTATTTATTTCCCATTTATCTATTATTTGTGCTGTGGATGAGATATAGATGCGTGTGATTTGTTGTGACAGTATATTACCACTGTGGATTGGATATTCATGTACAACGTACATCTGTATATGGTTTCCATATATTGGAGTTCGTATACATACGGCTGGCGTGTTACGTATTCCTAGTCCTACGTATTTTGGGACTGGGGCGTAACACCAATCACTATATATAGTAAGACAATCACCATATATATATATATATATATATATATATATATATATATATATATAGCTAATCACCGTAAATACAATTTAATCCCATTACTCTTTAACGCCCTCATTTCTTCAAAGCCGCTGCGTCATTCCTAGGTCACAAAAAAAGAAGGTTGTTAATAAGGGCACTACTAAAATTACTCGAGACTGCCTAAATAATTATTATTGATAATTACGAGTTTGCCACTCCAAAGCATTACTCGGGACTGTCCACTCTTGATTTTTTTATAATCAGAACTGTCAAAATTTTGACAGTCCTACCCATTGTTAGGACTGTCAAAATTTTGACAGTCCTTCAAATTTGCAAGAATATCAAAATTTTGACTGTCCTAAAAATATGTGTTGAATTTTTATGACTGTCAAAATTTTGACAGTCCTTACAATTGGTATGACTGTCAAAAGTTTGACAGTCCTAAAAATATATGTTAAATTTTTAGGACTGTGCTTCCAATTGGTAGGACTGTCAAAATTTTGACAGTCCTTCCATTTTTTCTTCTTTTTTGGTTTCCTATGTGTTGTTATTTTTCTTTGTTATTGTGCTATTATTCATGACATCTGACCAATGTCTATGTGACTATACAGTATTCAGTTAGTAAAAGGATCAGATATGGTTTGTTGAAATTAACTTATTTGTTACTAGTTTTATGTTGCATTTAAATGCATTTTACTGGCTGTCTAAAAAATTAGGACTGTCAAAAACTTGACAGTCCTCCACGACGCTGGAGTGGAGGATCTGGTGGTAGTTGTAGTGCCTCAAATCCCGATCCGACCGGGACGAGCACTATGTAATTGGGCTTGTGGCTAGTCCGTCTGAGTCGTAACTTAGATCTCGGCATCTTCTTGCCACGGATGAAATGCGATGAACCTTTCCAACTCATGGAAATGCCTCTATTGAAACGAGTCCAATAGTTTTCGTGTTTTGGTTGCTTGGTTTTCTTGATTGCCGCTTTGGGATTTTGATTTGGTGTTGCTTTCGATTTGCTTGGTTTTCGCTGCTGGTTTTATCGTTTGGAGCTTGGATTTTGGGGAGTTCGGCAAGAAAGGATAGGCAAGAATTCTAGCTCGGTGCTCGTGCTGTTTCAGGTCCGCGTAACTGATGTTTGATCGTCGGTAAGCGGGATTCCTTGTTTCAGCCTCTTTTCCCTTAACCAGTGAGTGGTTTGGACCCTTCTTTCCTACTTCTTCACGCCAACATCTCTAATGTTTCAAATGTTCACTCGATGATGCCCGGTTGGACGCCTAGGAAATCCTTAGCCACAAGGCATGCCAGCCACTAAGAAAGGATCATGGGAATTGTAGACTATTTTCATTATATGCTTGCACACATTATAAACTTGGGTAGTTTGTAAAGGAAAGTTGGTTGTTGGTGGTGGCCTGGTGCCTCGGATAGAGTTTGGACTTATGGGATACGAAAATCGGAACACCGCTTGAGAAAATATGAACTGTTGCATAAGATATATATGTTGTTGCTTTACTTCTTCTGTTTATTTTGATGCATTGTATGAGATATGAATTATTCATGCATTTGCATGGTCTGGGACAACTTGTGCACAAGGTTTGGCATTTTCTCAAAACGGCTTTCCGGGGCACTGGAACCGTATTGATCCGGAGGGAAATATTTGATTCGTGCTAGTCACGATGCATAGCGGGACCTCCAGCAGGGCTTGCTACCCGGGCTGATAGGGCACGCCGCTAATGCTTGGAAATATGTCCCTAAGGTGTCGATCACACCAATGACCGCATAGAATAGAACACATGCTAACTTATTATCTTGTGCAGATGGTAAGTATACTTGTGTTTTGTTGCAGGAAAGGCGTGCATCGGTTGAGTAAGCAATCGGTGCACTGGTTGGATTCGATGCTATTTTCATTCCTATCAAAACATGCAACTGATATGAATTGATTTCACTTGCTTCCTTATAGAAGATCATCTTAATGCATGCTCACCCCTAATAAGCTAGTGTCGATTTAGTCGAGTGGATTTATCCCGCTCACCAGTACAAGTTGAGTACTGACCCACGTTGTGGGCAACTATTTCAGGCAATCAGACGGTGCAACGCTAGTGCATAGCGAGGAGGCATTAGGAGCACCTCTATTTTGAAGTATAGCTGGAGTCAGTTCATTTTGGAGGCATGGACTTCAATCTATACAAGGGCGTAATATACAAACGACGTGGACTATCTGGTGGAGCGTGCCCTACATTTTGAGTTACCTTTTGTAATGCAATTCAAATAGCCGAGAAGGCGCATCAATGTAAACTCTATGTAATTTACTCTGAATTATCAATGAAAAAGCATGTTTCTTCCTGCACTTGTGTTTAAATCTCTGTGAATGTGCTTTATAAATTGTGTTTCAAAATGGGTTCCTAAAACTGCAAGTTCTTGCCTTCTGCGAGCGCAACTCCAGGCTCACACGGCATCACGTCCCAGTGAGGACGAATGACCCTTTCGGGATCGGGGCATGACATATTGGTATCAGAGCACGGTTGTACTTCCTTGGGATTTCAAAAAGATAATAAAGGAGTTTGAGGCGCCTCTCAATTGAGTTGCATTCGGCGTCTGCTGCATGAGATGAGTCGCCTATACAATGAGCCCATAGATATAAAAATCTATCGATTTTGGAGTGTTAACAAGCTACTCTTTTTTGTAGCAATGGCTAAGAAAAATACTGCCGCTGCAAGAAGTGCTCAGCCTATCCAGAGCGATCCGACAAGTTCTGGAGAATCCGGAGGAGCGGGTTCAAACGGGATGTCAGAACGGCTAATGCACCTCATGGAGGCGCAGCAACAACAAGCCGCTACTCAGCAGGCACATATTCAGACGTAGTTTGCTGCTCAACAAAAGCAGATGGATAGTATGATGCAACTCATTGCATCATTGGTACCCAGCAACGGAGGAGCTACAGCGATGCCGCCGGCTATGGCGGTAGAGTCAGAAAAAACTCAGCCTCCAGTTAGGAACACCTGTCGTGCAGCAGAGTTCACTAAAATGCATCCACCAACGTTCAACGGACGGGCGGAACCGAACGTGGTTATGGGATGGATTGCAAAGCTAGAGGGACTCTTCAATCTGGTCAGCATTAGGGGATCCAAGCGAGTGGCCTGTGCATCGGTTCAACTGAAACTGCGGGCGCATGATTGGTGGGAGGCAACTAAGCAAGGGATTTACGATGCCAATCCCAACTGCAAAATTACTTGAGAAATGTTCAAATCTGCCTTCATTGAACAATATATTCCCCGGGCCATGCGTCAACAGAAGGAAGACGACTTCAGCCTAACCAGCTGGCGTGGTGCTATCATTTTTAGAAAGGTTTGAATGACGAGTTGCGTAGGGACGTCATTAACCAGAGGTGTCAAACCTACAGGGAATGCTATAAAGCAGCCCTGAATAGCGAGCGGATCTTTGGGCGCAATCCCCCAAAGGTCGATATGCAAACCCCCCGTACCAACAACAGCAAACGACCTCTGAAAACGGGAGGGTCTGGAGCACAAAAGTGTTCGCACACATCAAAACACAGGGGTCCATCCCAGGCACCGTACTGCCATAGGTGCGGCATATTAGGGCATCGAGTGGATGAATGTCGGGTTACTGGATATTTTAAATGTGGTCGTCTGGGCCACAAATAATTTAACTGTCGGGAGGGCAAACCGAATCAGAACAACGAGAATCAGAACAACGGGAATAATCAGAACAACGGGACTCGGAACAACGAGAATCGAAACAATAGAAATCAGAACAGGGGGCCTCCAGCAAGTGATGCCAATATTGTGCCAGTGAACCCACAACGCTAGGGTGCTCAAGGCCGAGTCTATGCCCTAACTCGGGATGAGGCATCTGTCTCTGAAATGGTTGGGACAGGTATATTACTTTTCAGAGAATTGCCCGCTAGAGTCTTATTTGATTCAGGTGCTACGCATAGTTTTATATCTGCTGATTTTACTATTGAGCATAAATTAGCTTCTACTCCCTTAACTATGAATCTTTACGTGAGCACACCTTCGGGAGTCGACATGCCCGCCCATGCGATCTGTAGGGATGGTTATATTTGCATCGGAGGAAGGAAGCTTTCCTTAGATGTTATTATACTAGACATTAAGGATTATGATATTATTCTCGGGATGGATTGGTTGGGTGCTTGCCATACAACAATCGGGTGTGCGGAGAAGCGAGTCATATTTCGTCTACCCGGCGAGGCAGACTTCTACTATTCGTGCAGCGCTGCACCGAAAACGGCAATGGTGATATCAGCAATTTCGGCTAGGCGTATGTTGCATTCGGGTTGTGAAGGGTACTTAGCTTCTGTTCGAGACACCCGGCAGGAAAGTACAAATACAGCTCAGGCTGATGTCATAGTAGATTTCCTCGACGTGTTCCCGGATGAGCTGCCTGGAATGTCTCCTGATCGTGAGATCGAATTCAGCATTGATACATTTCCGGATATGCGACCGATATCAAAGGCACCTTATCGAATGGCCCCAGCAGAGCTGAAAGAACTTAAGGTTCAGTTACAAGATCTGTTGGACCGAAGATACATTCGTCCAAGCGTTTCTTCGTGGGGTGCTCCGGTGCTGTTCGTAAAGAAGAAGGATGGGTCCATACGGCTGTGTATTGACTACCGAGAATTAAATAAGGCGACCGTGCGAAATCAGTACCCATTGCCAAGGATAGATGACTTATTTGATCAGCTGTAAGGTGCAACAGTTTTCTCTAAAGTTGATCTCAGGTCAGGGTATCACCAGTTGAAAATCAAACCAGATGATATTCAAAAATCTGCATTCAGGACCGTTACGGACACTATGAATTTCTCGTGATGTCGTTCGGCTTAAAGAACGCCCCTGCAGCTTTTATGGATCTAATGAACCGCATATTTCGGTCGTACGTATACAAGTTTGTCATCGTGTTCATCGACGACATACTAATATATTCCAAGAACGAGGCGGAACACAAGGAACACCAGAAGACCGTACTGCAGACATTACGAGAGCATAAGTTGTTCGCTAAGCTCAGCAAGTATGAGTTCTGGTTGAATAGCGTGGCGTTTCTTGGTCATGTCATCTCGGCAGAAGGCGTCGCCGTAGACCCAAAAAAAATAGAGGCGGTGGTGGACTGGAAGCAACCTACGTCAGCCAGCGAAGTACGAAGCTTTCTCGGCCTAGCGGGATACTACCGTAGGTTCATGAAAGATTTCTCTAAACTGGCCTCGCCTTTGACTCGCCTTACACAGAAAGGGATTTTATACAAATGAGGTGATGAATGCGAAGCCCGCTTTCGAGAACTTAAGCGGCGTCTTGTTTCAGCTCCGATTCTTGCCCTTCCAGATAGGGTAGAGGAGTTTCAGATATACAGTGACGCTTCAGGACTCGCCTTGGAAAGTGTACTCATGCAACGGGAAAAGGTAATATCGTACGCCTCCAGGCAACTGAAGCCGCACGAGAAAAACTACCCGACACACGATTTGGAATTTGCGGCGATTGTATTTGTACTGAAGTTGTGGAGGCATTATCTTTATGGTGTTGCTTGTAAAATCTTCACAGATCACAAGAGCCTCAAGTATCTATTCACCCAACGGGAACTGAACCTCCGGCAGCGGCGTTGGCTAGAACTTATTAAGGACTATGATCTAATGATCGCTTATACACCGGGCAAGGGAAACGTCGTTGCTGATGCTCTGAGTCGAAAGCACGTGGCCTCGTTATCCATAAACAACCATTTACTTCAAGATCTAGAGGCGATGGGCATCGAGTTTCGAGTTTAGTATTAAGGAGTGCAGCTGGCACCACTCCATCTTGAACCGAGTTTACGTGATAGAATCAAATCAGCTCAGGAGGGCGATCAGTTTCTAGCGAAGGTACGCAGACTGATCTCAGCGGGGAAGACGTCTAACTTTGTGGCAGGCGAAGATGGGGCCTTACAGATGAAAGGAAGGCTATGTGTCCCTAGCAACCCAAAACTCCGAAGGGAAATTATGGCAGAAGCACACTATGCGAAGTATTCGTTGCATCCGGGGAGCACTAAGATGTACATGGACTTACGCAGAACCTTCTGGTGGCAAGGTATGAAGAGGGATGTGGTGACCTTTGTATCACAGTGCATGGCCTGTCAACAGGAGAAAGCTGAACATCAGAGGCCCGACGGGGAGCTGCAGAACCTCGCTATTCCCGAGTGGAAATGGGACAACATCACTATGGATTTCATTGTAGGATTTCCGAAGATGCCACGGGGGTATGATGCGATTTGGGTCATAGTTGATCATTTGACCAAATTAGCCCACTTTCTGCCTATAAAAGTTGCTTGGAGCGTCGATCAGTTAGCACAGATTTACATAGACGAGATTATTCGATTACACGGAGTGCCTGCCTCTATCGTCTCTGACCGTGACGGACGTTTCTTATCTCATTTTTGGACTAGCCTACAGTCTGCTTTGGGAACCAAGCTATAGTTCAGTACCGCATACCACCCCTAAACTGATGGCCAAACAGAAAGGACAAATCAGATACTTGAAGATATGTTACGGCTGTGTGCAATCGATTTAAAGACTAGTTGGGACACGCACCTTCCGTTAGCGGAGTTTGCGTACAACAACAGCTACCAATCGAGCATCTAAATGGCACCGTACGAAGCACTTTATGGGCACAAGTGTCAATCTCCAATCTGTTGGGACGAAGTCGGCGAGCGGCAGGTACTCGGGCCAGAGTTGGTGGAGCAGGCAGTTGAGAAAGTTTGCTTGATTCGGGAAAGACTCCGCACTGCGCAGAGCCGACAAAAAAGCTATGCCGATACCCATCGTAGGCCTTTGGAGTTCATGTTCGGGGATCATGTCTTCTTGAAAGTGACGCCGATGCGTGGAGTGATGCGTTTCGGCGTGAAGGGCAAACTGAGTCCTAGGTTTGTCGGCCCCTTTGAGATACTAGAATGGGTGGCAGCTGTGGCATACCGGATTACACTACCTCCCGCCTTGGCTGGAGTGCACGACATATTCCATGTTTCTCAACTTCAGAAGTATGTGCATGACCCTAGTCAAGTGGTTAGCTTCAAACAATTGGAATTGCGCACGGATTTATCATACTCAGAAGAGTCGGCACAGATTCTGGATCGTAAGGAAAAAGTACTTCACAACCGTACGATGTCCTTGGTTCGTGTGCTGTGGCAGAACCATACAGTTGAGGAATCAACCTGGGAAGTAGAATCGGAGATGAAGGAGAAGTATCCTTCGTTGTTCATTCAGTTGGAGGTAGGGCCTTGTTCTTAAGTTTCGGGGCAAAACTTTTTCTTAGTAGTATATTATGTAGTGCCTCAAATCCCGATCTGACCGGGACGAGCACTATGTAATTGAGCTTGTGGCTAGTCCGTCTGAGTCGTAACTTAGATCTCGGCATCTTCTTGCCATGGACAAAATATGATGATCCTTTCTAACTCATGGAAAGGCCTCTATTGAAATGAGTCCAATAGTTTTCGTGTTTTGGTTGCTTAGTTTTCTTGATTGCCGCTTTGGGATTTTGATTTGGTGTTGCTTTCGATTTGCTTAGTTTTCGCTGCTGGTTTTATCATTTGGAGCTTGGATTTTGGAGAGTTCGGCAAGGAAGGATAGGCAAGAATTCTAACTCGGTGCTCGTGCTGTTTCAGGTCCGTATAACTGACGTTTGATCTTCGCTAAGCGGGATTCCTTGTTTCAGCCTCTTTTTCCTTAATCAGTGAGTGGTTTGGACCCTTCTTTCCTACTTCTTCACGCCAACATCTCTAATGTTTCAAACATTCACTCGATGATGCCCGGTTGGACGCCTAGAAAATCCTTAGCCACAAGGCATGCCAGCCACTAAGAAAGGAACATGGGAATTGTAGACTATTTTTATTATATGCTTGCACACATTATAAACTTAAGTAGTTTGTAAAGGAAAGTTGGTTGTTGGTGGCGGCCTGGTGCCTCGGATAGAGTTTGGACTTATGGGATACGAAAATTGGAACACCGCTTAAGAAAATATGAATTGTTGCATAAGATATATATGTTGCTGCTTTACTTCTTCTGTTTGTTTCGATGCATCGTATGAGATATGAATTATTCATGCATTTGCATGGTCTGGGATAACTTGTGCACAAGGTTTGAAATTTCCTCGAAACGGCTTTTCGGGGCACTGGAACCGTATCGATCCGGAGGGAAATATTTGATTCGTGCTAGTCACGATGCATAGCGGGACCTCCAGCAGGGCTTGCTACCCGGGCTGATAGGGCGCGCCGCTAATGCTTGGAAATATGTCCCTAAGGTGTCGATCACACCAATGACCGCATAGAATAGAACACATGCTAACCTATTATCTTGTGCAGATGGAAAGTATACTTGTGTTTCGTTGCAGGGAAGGCGTGTATCGGTTGAGTAAGCAATCGGTGCACTGGTTGAATTCGATGCTATTTTTATTTCTATCAAAACATGCAACTTATATGAATTAATTTTACTTGCTTCCTTATAGAAGATCATCTTAATGCATGCTCGCCCCAAATAAGCTAGTGTCGATTTAGTCGAGTGTGTAAACCTCCTGATTTTTCAAGGATTTTAAAAATAATTTTTACACAATTTTCTGTAATTTTCTAGAATTAAAACTAATATATTTTGTGATTAAATAATTTTTAAATGATGTTAATTAATATTAAAATATTATGAAAATAATATTTTCTGGTGTAAAATAAAAAACTAGACATAGGATAATTTTCCGGGAATTTATTGGACCCCGGAAATATTTTTAAAAGCCCTAAAAACCAAGTCGTAATTAACCCTAATTAAACCCTGACTTAACCCGGTTTATTTGGAGTTAAACCAAACCAAACCAATGTCAAACCGAACCGAACCAAACCCAGCCGGAGAAGCTCCGCCCGCTCATCCTCCGTTTTTCCCTCTCTACCACAGCCCTTCTCCTCCAGCCCTCTGCCTCTCCCTCAGAGCTTACCTGAACCCTAATCCTCGACCGCCGTGGTCCTCCCCCATGGCCGGAGACCACCCCATCATCTCCTCCTCTTCACCCCCTGCCATTCCCGGCCAACCCATCACGACCACCATCACCGTCTGCCGACGTCCTCCACCCGTCCCTGACTCGCAGTACCCCGACCACCGTCCAGAACTCCCCGCTCCGTCGTCTCGCCATCAACCCAGCCCCTCCGCTCGACCTCGAACCCCCACTGCCCGACCATCTCCTCCGCCCTAACCCGAGCTACCACCATCGCCATCTCGTCGACCAGCCGCCGTGCCATCTCAGCAGCTTGGGCAAAGCCCCCAACCGCAGCACTGAAACCCTAGACCGGACACGGCTGAACCTGACCCGGACACGGCTGAACCTGACCAGGATACAGCACAGTGACCCGGACACGAGAAATCCTCGTTCCACGGAGCCCTGTTCAGGTAACCCATTCTCTCTCCCCGTTGCTCTATTTTCTGTTTCGTCAGTTGTGACGCGTAGGCTGTGTGACCCTCTCGATGCCCGTGTAACCCGCTCGGTGTGTCGTGTCCTGTGGCGATCGCAAACCGTGATCCAAAAACAGGAAAAACGACACCCCAATTTCACCCGGAACTGAGTACGCCCTGCCAAACGGGATGACTTGGTCACGCGCGGTCTTCACTGAAACGTGTGCGCCGTTGATACGGACGTACGAGATTTTGCAGAAGTTGATTTGGATGTGCGTGCACACCGTAATCAACGCGTATCCCCCGACAACGTCCCATATCCGCCTGTTCTGGAATACGTTATAACTTTGTGTACACACATCGGATCGAGACAAAACTTATACCATCAGACTCGTAGCAATACGCTGGTCCTGTGACCCAAGTTTGGTTCGATTCTGAGAACGTTGACCAAAATCGTGTATCGTGGGCCCCATGGCTCTACTTGACGGGCGATTTTGTGATCGGCTCATCGGAATCCAATTCTGAAAGTTCTGTTGGGATCGTATTATCGTTCTGGACTTGTTGACACTAAGTTAAACAAAATTGGAGACCATTGGTTCTGACACGCTTTTCGGTGCAAAGTGGGCCACACATGGACCCCACTTTGACCTAAAATTATGATTTTGCCCCTATGACCAAATTGGACGAAAGGGAAGTGCTTTCTAGCTATTTTGCTTATTCTGGGAATATTGGTGATATCTATTTCAGCATCCAAAGATATTTGTTCTGAGGCCATAGCTTCTGGTCCTGTGTATAGGACATCTGGACGTTACATTTTGCAGCTTCTTGCCAGGCAAGTATACCTTGCCATTGTACTGTTATTTATATTCCATATGTTGTATGCATCTTTATTATCTGTCTTTAGTTCATATATTTTTACTGTTATATAAAATGCACGCGACGGTGTCATCGCGATATGTTTTATTTATGTATTTGCATTGACCCTGTTTATGAGACTACCCCATTATCATGTATCATCAATAGGTTCATTGGCCGTGACATAGTTGTTACACGAGTATGAGTCTCATATAGAGATCACGGACTGCGTGACAGGTCTGGCCTCCTGTACGTATGGGTCGTGCATTAGGAATAACTGTTGTTAGAAACTTTATATGCTAGTAGGCTTAGCAATTATTAGAGGTCTAGGGGCATAGCCTATTGTAGTACGGTGGTCCTATCCTTGTCCTTGTTTGGTTGTAGGATTGAGTCAGGGTACTAAGAATAGGCTATGAACCAAATTGTGTCATGGATGTGATATGCTTAGAGCATGGGGTGGGGAGAACAACAAGTACCGCATTTGAGCTCATTTGCACTTTTTCTATTGTGCGGCCGGATTCTCTGCTGGAGATACGGGCGGTGATGACCACTATATATAATATTATTATCAGGCGGGCCTCCGGCGTTCGAAAGACGCCGTGTCTTTTTAGGCCCCTGGATCTCCAATAGAGAACCATGCCAAATCTCAGGTTTTCAGCCAGATAGCTCACTTGTGGAGAAAGTTGTTCTTAACTGCATTCACTTAGACGGGTAGGCGACCCCTTTGGATATTTATTTCAGTACTTTATTGGCATGTGCTTTATGTATCTTGTTATGTCCCTCTGAGGACCTGGTCCCCTACCAGGTGTATCTGTTCTTGAGTATTTGTAGGAGCGCAGATTTGGATGGTTATATGCTTCATGGATGTCTTCTCTTCGAGCCCGTGATTGTTAGCTGGTAATCTTATATTGTGTTTGTTGTGTTGTCCTCATATTGTATTTACTTTTACCTTCGAGTTGATAGTGGATTTGTTTCCATCCAACTATCATCTTTAGATACTTATATTGAGATCTAGTTTCATAGATACTGGTTATTTATTTATATTTGATTTTTTGTGGATGAGATTTAGATTATACCCTGTGACTTGTGATAGATTTATACCACATGTGGATTGATATTTATATTACAGCGTACGTATGGCTTTGGTTTCCATATATTGGAGTTGTCATATCCATGCGGTTGGCATGCTTACGTATCCTAGTCCTACGTATTTTTGGGACTGAGGCGTGACATATTTTTGTGGTGGCCCATGCAGGTCGAGAGCATATTGTTTCGGTTACGTTACTGTACCGAGCAAGCCTGCACCTAGGACTAGAGTATAGGATCTCATCCACAATTGACTATGATTCATCTTCCTCCTATCTGTTCTATTCGAACAATTGTATCCTGCTTGATTCCTGTACTTCCCTAATAGTTCTTTGAGTATAGCCTTCTGCTAGAATATAGGAACCCCTGTTATTAGGATGATAATTAGGGTAGTACACCTATTAAGAATAAAATAAGAATATAGACACACCGCTAAGCTTAGAATATATAGTGAATCCTAGAATTCCTTATCTCTAGAATTGGTTTACCATTACCCCTGATGTATTATGAGGACTTGAGAGTAGTATAGACACTACTAGAGTTAGTTAGAAGGTTACCATAATGTTTGCCCCTAGTATTGAGGAACCAATAGAAAACTAAAATTGAATATTAGGACTGAACCTAATCTTCATAGTTAGGAAGTATTGGAGAACTGTAAACTTATAGCATTGTCTTGTTATTAGTAGACAGTACCTTAGAAAGCCAAGAGCAAGGCATAGAATATTTTCCTAATCATGTCTCGAACATAGCAACTAACACCCCACTCTCCTTAGAGAACCATGATGCTATCTAGAGCCCTCTATCTTAATTTTATACATTATTCCCCTGCGACTATAGCGCTCGCTATTTTGCGACGACTAATTACGTTTCTTCTCTTTATCTTTCAACTCGTGCCACTTGACACCTCTAATTATAGACCAAGTGATTGTATTCTGCAATAGGATATATAGTTTGCTATAGTTATAGTTGTAATCTTGAATTTTGAATTGTGTACCTTGTAGCTAGAACCTGATAGTTGAGTTGTTCAATTAGATTGTGATGATTACCCCTAGTTGTAGACCACGTAATTTGTACCCCCACCTCGATACAAGTTAGATCCCTTTCCCCTTAACGGCTAGTAACTCTTCTATCCCTACGATTGACACCTGTTCTATGAGCACTATGATTAAGACTTAAGGTGACCCTCACCTATATAATACAATAGGAGACCCTAATAAGTACCAAGATCTTTCCTCATATACCCTAATAAGAGTTTCTGTTCTATGTACATGTGCAAGATTATTTTTGTAGGATCCTCTTAAGACTGTCACAGTACTAGTTTAATTCTTTTAAGTTGGGTAGTATGTCTCACAACCTAGTATCACATAGTCCACTTGACCCATCGAGGTAGTGTAACTGAACAACATTAATTGTATGCTAGCATTAGACGATAGTGTTTATTTAGACGGTAGAATTTAGAGGTCCATGCCCTATTTGGTTGACTAGCGACTTAGATAAGGAGGTTGTATGATAACTGTAGAGATTGTAGAGTCTTTTATTATTTCTTATGTTGTTTTTGTTTTTGCAAACTTGAATTATTTTGTAACTTCTCTCATCATAATCCAGCGTTATATTTTCTGTGCTACCTCGAATTATGCTGCTATTATAGCCTAGTTTTTGCAAGCTTATTCTTTATCGAGCTTGTTCATGACATATGTATTATTGGGTATACACACTAATACATTTCAGAATCAGTGTACTACGGTTTGATCAACCATAGTGCGCTTGGTTCGCCCTTCACATACCTACTTTACGTGGATCGAGATATATAGTGATTAGTAGACGAATGTACTTGCCCCCTAGATATGTCTGAGTATATCGTATCCGTTACATAACTGTACTTATACGAGCATGTGAATAGGAATTACCAAAATAGGACTTCAATCCACAACTGCCTTGACAATTCCCATTTGAATTCTTTAAACGCCTTGATCCCCATACTTCTAATCTATTACCTCCCCTTGAACTCCCCATTATTGTTTTCCGTCTTCCCTTATTTCGGAAAGACGAAACCTCGTGCTTAGTATAAATTTGATATACAGATAGTACTAGATATACCCCACAGGCCAATCATATTGTTTGGTGACTATCTTTTATAAATGACTAAGGGAATATCATAGATAATATGTTTGAGGATTCAATAGCATGAATAAATAATTTGGGGCATAGCTTTCTTAAGGTATATAGCCTTATGTGATAGATGGATAAATTTTAAGTTGGGTAACAGTGCATTGTCAACTCAAGAGAAATTTTTTTTAGATTGTGATCGAGTAAGATTAGATTGGGAGAGGTTCAAGCCATTTTAATTTTGAGAAATTTAGAAGAATGACTAAGATGATGTGGATTAATGAATTTTAAAATCTTGATATCGAGGACCCAATATTTATACCTTAAGTGCATGATTTAAATTTTTGAATATTAAAGGTAAAATCATAAATTTGAAATTGGAGGATAAGTATAAAAATTCAGACTTGAGCATTGGTGGACTCATTTAAATTATTTTTCAATTTGATGATTTAAATTAAGAATTTAAATTTGATGGTTGGACTACCTATTTGAAATATTGAGGATGTGAATGGAATTTAAAATTTTGAAGAATACAAAAAAAAAATTATAAGTGAAAATAGGAATAATATTGGACTCGAATTACTTCTAGAGGAAATTATAATAGTTGGAGATCGTGAGGCAAATTTATATGCATATTTAAACCTTGAAGATGTTATATGGATTTAATTTAAATTTTCCTGTGGGTAATTTGAGAAAGTGAGAAAAGATAACCATAGGTTGAATTTTGATTGGAACAATGATCATCTTAACCTTGAAGTGATTGCAATGGATATGATTAGGATTTTAATTATCGTAAGGAGATTGCGATTGACTTGCGTTATGTACATGAAGGATTAATAAATTATGCCTTATTTTTTAGGACGAGATTGTTCTAAGTTGGCTGGATTATGAAACCCCCCTCACCCAAGAATTAGACCTACTTGGCTTAGATAGTGAGACTGAGGCTAGCTCGAATCCACTTAGAAATAGAACACGGTATTTTTATTTAGTTTTACAATATGGTATCACTTAGCGCACTTTACCACTGCTTCGATAATTGGAGCAATTCACTAGTCACTGCCTTCCTACAAATTTCACACCCTTATCGTAGATGTGCCCATCATCCAATTCCCATCCTTGTACAATTTTCCAATTATTGGGCACTTTTATGTAAAAGAGCATTTAGGTGTCCACACTATTGGACATAACATATGAAGAAACCTATTTTTCACTCATGCGGATTTTTTCCATAATTTTTCGGGATGTGCAACACGCAACATCGCCCACTCCCTTAAACCTGGCCTTGCATTTTAAATAATGCAAATCTTATATCATCCTTGACTTTATACCGTGACTTAATTTTAATTTCGAGGACAAAATTATTTTAAGTTGGGTAGATTGTAAACTCCCTGATTTTCAAGGATTTTTAAAAATAATTTTTACACAATTTTCTATAATTTTCTGGAATTAAAACTAATGTATTTTGTGATTAAATGATTTTTAAATAATGTTAATTAATATTAAAATATTATGAAAATAGTATTTTCTGGTGTAAAATAAAAAACTAGACATAGGGTAATTTTTCGGGAATTTATTGGACCCCGGAAATATTTTTAAAAGCCCTAAAAACCAAGTCGTAATTAACCCTAATTAAACCCTGACTGAACCCGGTTTATTTGGAGTTAAACCAAACCAAACCAATGTCAAACCGAACCGAACCAAAACAGCCTTAACGGGTCGGGTCGGATCCGAATCGAACCCGACCCAGACCCGAAACCCGACCGAAACCCTAAATCTGAATCTCCCCCGAATTACTATACCGGCAGTATATAAATCTCCACGAAACCCACGCTCCGTCGTCGATCCCCTCAATCCCCCGCCGGAGCAGCTCTGCCCGCTCATCCTCCATCTTTCCCCCTCTACCACAGCCCTTCTCCTCCAGCCCTCCGCCTCTCCCTCAGAGCTTACCTGAACCCTAATCCTCGACCGCCGTGGTCCTCCCCCATGGCCGGAGACCACCCCGTCATCTCCTTCTCTCCACCCCCTGCCATTTTCGGCCAACCCATCACGACCACCATCACTGTCTCCCGACGTCCTCCACCCGTCCCCGACTCGCAGTGCCCCGACCACCGTCTAGAACTCCCCGCTCCGCCGTTTTGCCATCAACCCAGCCCCTCCGCTCGACCTCGAACCCCCACTGCCCGACCATCTCCTCCGCCCTAACCCGAGCCACCACCATCGCCATCTCGTCGACCAGCCGCCGTGCCATCTTAGTAGCTCCGACGAAGCCCCCAACCACAGCACTGAAACCCTAGATCGGACACGGCTGAACCTGACCCAGTCACGGCTGAACCTGACCAGGACACAACACAGTGACCTGGACACAAGAAATCCTCGTTCCACGGAGCCCTGTTCAGGTAACCCGTTCTCTCTCCTCGTTGCTCCATTTTATGTTCCGTCAGTTATGACGCGTAGGCTGTGTGACCCTCTCGATGCCCGTGCAACCCGTTCGGTGCGTCGCGTCCTGTGGCAATCGTAAACCGCGATCCAAAAATAGGAAAAACGATACCCTATTTTCACCCGGAACTGAGTACGCCCTGCCAAACGGGATGACTTGGTCATGCGCGGTCTTTACCGAAACGTGCGTGCCGTTGATACGGACGTGCGAGATTTTGCAGAAGTTGATTTGGATGTGCGTGCACACCGGAATCAACGTGTATCCGCCGACAACGCCCCGTATTCGCCTGTTCTGGAACACGTTGTAACTTTGTGTACACACGTCAGATCGAGACAAAACTTGTGCCATCGGACTCGTAGCAATACGCTGGTCCTGTGACCCAAGTTTGGTTCGATTCTGAAAACGTTGACCAAAATCGCGTATCGTGGGCCCCACGGCTCCACTTGACGGGCGATTTTGTGATCGGCTCATCGGAATCCAATTCTGGAAGTTCTGTTGGGATCGTATCATCGTTCTGGACTTGTTGACACTAAGTTGGACGAATTTGGAGACCATTGGTTCTGACACGCTTTTCGGTGCAAAGTGGGCCACACATGGACCCTACTTTGACCCGAAATTACGGTTTTGCCCCTGTGTCCAAATTGGACGAAAGGGAAGTGCTTTCTAGCTATTTTGCTTATTATGGGAATGTTGGTGATATCTATTTCAGCATCCGGAGATATTTGTTCTGAGGCCATAACTTTTGGTCCTGTTTATAGGACATCTGGACGTTACATTTTGCAGCTTCTTGCCAGGCAAGTATACCTTGCCATTGTACTATTATTTATATTCTATATGTTGAATGCATTTTTATTTTGTCTTTAGTTCGTATATTTTCACTGTTATATAAAATGCACGCGACGGTGTCGTCGCGATATGTTTTATTTATGTATTTGCATTGACCCTATTTATGAGACTACCCCATTATCATGTAGCATCAATAGGTTCATTGGCCGTGACACAGTTGTTACACGAGTATGAGTCTCATATAGAGATCACGGACTACGTGACAGGTCTGGCCTCCTGTACGTATGGGCCGTGCGTTAGGAATAACTGCTGTTAGAAACTTTGCATGCTAGTAGAGTTAGCAGTTATTAGAGGTCTAGGGGCATAGCCTATTGTAGTACGGTGGTTCCATCCTTGTCCTTGTTTGGTTGTAGGATTGAGCCAGGGTACTAAGAATAGGCTATGAACCAAATTGTGTCATGGATGTGACATGCTTAGAGCATGGGGTGGGAAGAACAACAAGTACCGCATTTGAGCTCCTTTGCACTTTTTCTATTGTGCGGCCGGATTCTCCGCTGGAGATACGGACGGTGATGACCACTATATACTATATTATTATCAGGCGGGCCTCCGGCGTTCGAAAGACGTCGTGCCTTTTTAGGCCCCTGGATCTCCAATAGAGAACTATGCCAAATTCCAGGTTTTCAGCCAGATAGCTCACTTGTGGGGAAAGTAGTTCTTAACTGCATTCACTCAGACGGGTAGGCGACCCCTTTGGATATTTATTTCAGTACTTTATTGGCATGTGCTTTATGTATCTTGTTATGTCCCTCTGAGGACCTGGTCCCCTGCCAGGTGTATCTGTTCTTGAGTATTTGCAGGAGCGCAGATTTGGATGGTTATATGCTTCGTGTATGTCTTCTCTTCGAGCCTGTGATTGTTAGCTGGTAATCTTATATTGTGTTTGTTGTGTTGTCCTCATATTGTATTTACTTTTTACCTTCGAGTTGGTAGTGGATTTATTTTCATCCAACTATCTTCTTTAGATACTTATATTGAGATCTAGTTTCATAGATACTGGTTATTTATTTATATTTGATTTTCTGTGGATGAGATTTAGATTATACCCTGTGACTTGTGATAGATTTATACCACATGTGGATTGATATTCATATTACAGCGTACGTATGGATTTGGTTTCCATATATTGGAGTTGCCATATCCATGCGGCTGTCATGCTTACATGTCCTAGTCCTACATATTTTTGGGACTGGGGCGTGACAGAGTGGGTTCATCCCGCTCACCAGTACAAGTTGAGTAGCGACCCACGTTGTGGACAACTATTTCAGGCAATCAGACGGTGCAACGCTAGTGCATAGCGAGGAGGCGTTAGGAGCACCTCTATTTTGAAGTATAGTTGGAGTTAGTTCATTTTGGAGGTATGGACTTCAATCTATACAAGGGCGTAATATACAAACGACGTGGACTATCTGGTGGAGCGCGCCCTGCATTTTGAGTTACCTTTTGTAATACAATTCAAATAGCCAAGAAGGCGCATCAATGTAAACGCTATGTAATTTACTCTGAATTATCAATGAAAAAGCATGTTTCTTCCTGCACTTGTGTTCAAATCTCTGTGAATGTGTTTTATAAATTGTGTTTCAAAATGGGTTCCTAAAACTGCAAGTTCTTGCCTTGTGCGAGCGCAACTCCAGGCTCGCACGGCATCACGCCCCAGCGAGGACGAATCGGTTCCGTAAAGGATCCGGCGAGAAAGAATGACCCTTTCGGGATCGGGGCGTGACAGTAGCGGCGGAGGAAGGAGGGGAGGGAGGAGTGGCGGATGCCGAGGGTGCCGAGGTAGTCGAGCACCAAAAGGGGGTACGAGGCGGAGGAGCGGGAGGGGAAGGAGGCGGGAGAGGAGGCGGCGACGGGAGGCGGCGGTGGAGGACGGGGGAGGAGACGGAGGCGGAGCACTCACGTGGTGGAGGACGAGGCCGCAGCTGCGTGCGTGGGCGGCGGTGGAGCACGGAGGGAGCAGGAGGAGGGAGGGAGCAGGAGGAGGGCTCCGACAAAAAAGGGAGAGGGGGAGGGCTCCGGTGGAGGTTTGGAGGGTTTGAGAGGAAAGTTTAATGTTTGGACTTATATGAATAAACTTTTGGACTAGTATGAGTAAACTTCATTCAATCTTGAGCTAGTCCCAAGAATATTTTATAGTGCCCTTATCACCGGCCACAAAGAAAGAGGCCAATAAATATGATGCTCTCAATTTCTCCTCCTCCTCCTTCAAGGACTCAAAAAGAGTCATTGAAATAGGCGGTTACTCTAATCCATCTACTCCCCAATAATTCGCTCTTTCGATTATTCGGAGAGTGTCGGCAATGCTGAGGATGAAGCACTTCCCCAAGAATCTCCACATCGGAGGCGGAGGTGCCGATCCAAGAATGGTGACCCATTGGATTCGCCGAGGGGGGCGACGGATCGGATGTAGCGGAACCAATCGGCGACTACTCGATCCAGGCGGATCAGGCGACGCCATCTTCGGCGGCGTCGATGGTGGGTGACGACGATTTGGGGTTCAGCTTCTTCGAGGAGGAGTTATCAGATGCAGCTCACGATGGTGAACAACGCCTCACATCCGGATGGGTAGACAGATCTGGACTCGGTGCAGATTAACACCGCGAAGCGGATGAGCCTCGGGTGCTCCACGTCGGTCGAAATTGGAAGCGGAGAAGGAGGAGGCAGATGCGGAGGGTCTCTGATGGAGTACCTCTCGTTTCGTTATTGGGTGAGTTTTCGATGGATTCGATTAAATTAGGGTTTATTGATGCATGCTAGAATCTGGAACTTGGAACTGATTAGATTTTTTTTTTTCTACAATTGAATGCTAAGGTTAGAATGCCAATAAGTAGATTTTTGGGTCTTCAGATGTTATATTGTTCCATTTTAGGAACTGAAGTTAGTTGAGTTGTTGGTCATATTTGATTGATGTAGTCAGAGAGTAATGTGATTTCCGATTGTGGGATTTTGACCTATATTGCATGTACTCACAAGACTGATTTTAGCATGTATTAGTGTGTTTTGGAGTGTCAAAGTCGTATACCATGAGCAATGAAACGATACATAAGCAATTTTTGTTATGTCTGTGCTTCTTAGTTCTCGAGTTCCAAAAGTGAGAAGTATGGTTTTCTGGTGATTTCTTTTCTTTGATTACTATAAAGTGGAAAATGACAAGCCAAAATTTGCTTTAAAGCCATTAATGGAGTTTATGTCGAATAATGTCTCATTACGAACAATAAGAAGGGGATGGAAATGAACTTGGTTTGAAGTTTGGAATTCTATTACAGAATTAATGGGACTTAAGTTTGCATGTTGATAGAAGGTTAATGGAGAGATACTCTCTCTCATCGACTTTTACAATTCTAGTTGTCACTAATGACGAATCTGTTATGTCACAAAATTTTGTTGATGAGACTTTCTAACAGCTTCAATTGAGGATTGAGTGGATTGTAAACTATTCACACAACGATAGATGATTTTGCTTCTAAAGGTTGCAAACAGTGTCCTTTGTACGGGACTTTGACATTCAAGGGCAATGTGATTTCTACTTTTGGTTATTTTTGGATCTTTTTCGTATTTTTGAAGTCATCTCACTAAATATTTAGATATACTAAGGTCTAGGTTATTCTACACTATTATGATATAGAACTTTGATATAAAATGTAAATTACTTGCCTCGTTTACAATTGGAAATATCTTAGGTGATCTATCGGTATAGTGAAGAAAATAATTCATAGAAATATTTTGTGAATAAGGTTTAATGTTGTTCTATTAAATTTATGTGCACAAGTATTGCTGGAACTCTTGCATCATATCGTGTACTGATTTGGACAGTGATATCTCTAATATGTAATATTTGAAATTAGTACGTTGGGTTTCCTTGTCTATAAATACGCTTAATTATAACCACTAATTGATCCAGTTATATTGGGTACACATATCAGGGGGAGATCTATCAGATCCTAAAGCTAAAAAGCTCTGTATAGTGTTGTGAGCTGTCTATAAAATAATTACTCTATACGTTGAAATGAGAGTTGGTCTTTTTTATTTCTAACGGTTTTGATCTTATGATCAGCAATTTGTATTCTGAATATTCAATGTAGTTAGCATTGATAAGATTTTGATTGAAACTTTTACAATATTTTTAGTGACTTCAATTCCTGGTAATGCACTTTATAGTTTCTTAGCATTTTCACTTCTTTTTTTGTGTCTACAAGTTGCATTACCTTTTTTAAGTTTAACCTCTAGTTTCATCTCATTTTTGGGGAAACAGGCTTTGCATTATCGTTCTAAGTACAAGCCTTATATATTAATAGAGCTTGTAAGCAAGGTTCTGAGGGAATTGAACCCGAAACTGCCAAAATCGTGGAATGCATTCTAATCAGCCTTCTCTCCGTCAATGGCATGAAGGCAAAGGAAATCTATAATTTTATTTATGTCCTTTCATGAGACCGAAGACTTTAAAAAAAATTGTTGTGGATTGTTCTAATGCATGATTCCAGTTGGTAATTGAAACAGAATGAAAGATGGTGAAAGGGTGTTTAATGATAGTGCAAGTTCTAGATATTTTAGGACTCCAGATGAAGATTTTAGTATCCTTCTAGAAGCTGCAGTTATGTACGATGGACTTGTTGCTGCAGCCTTGAACGAGGATGACTCAGTTGATGAAGAAAAGATGTGGATGGATATTGATGGTGGGAACAACTACTTGTACCCTAGATTATTGTTTATAATCACTAGTAAGGCTTACAAATATTACTTATTAATGTCAGTTATTATGATCATACGGTTACAATCAGCATGATTATCTTGAAGGCAAAGGGCCAGAAAGAAGAAAATACGATGAACAACTAAAGAAGTTAAATCTGAGGCGTGTGGCCTTCAGAACAATGTGGTTATCCGCTGAGGATTATCCACTCTTACTTGGTAGTCTTGCTTTTACATTGGAAAAAATATTGAATCATTTTCACTTTACATATATATGTAATTCTAATTATTTTCTGTTGTAGGATCAGCAGATCTAGGTGTATGCTTGCACACATTCTCATATGGTTTGGATATACCTATTAATTTGCTCATGTTTGAATCTTTTACGCAGGAGATGGATATTTTTAGCTTCTCTTTAGTAACTGACAAAGTGATTGATCTCAGGTTGTTGACATATTTGGCCTGTTTGTGATGTTGCCTTCTTATGGTAACATCTCAAAGTTTCAACTTGAACTTGATTTTCTTTCTTTTTGTATGAACTCTGAAGCATCGAGGAGCTCGTGAAGGTTGAAAAAAATGGCCTTCTATTTTCATCCTCATCTGAGCTTGCTGATGAATTTATGGTAAGCCTTTTTCTGCTTGGTAGTTTAGGTGCTTCATTCAACTATTATACTCTAATGGTGGCATGAGCCCTTGGGGTTTCTTTCCTACTATTTGTGTGTGTGCGCGTGTTGGGTGTCACTCTGTGTGTGTTGTTTGGGTGGTGTGGACGGTGGCACTGTGGTCAAACTAACGTTATATAAACTTATATTTAGGGGAAAGGTGATATGCAAACTAAATTGTAACTAGCAGGTTGTTCGTTATACATAGGATGTTAGTCTGATGCTCATAAGAGGGTTATTTCTCCATAAAACAAATATTGTAATTGGGTCTGAATCAATAGCTAGGAAACATAAACACTCCAAAAATGTCGACATGTCTAGACACAGCTCGGACACTCCAAAATACACTAGGATAACCAAAATAGGTGGCTTGTCCGTCTCGCTGTGTCCATGCAACATAGATCAATAGCATTATAGCCTAACCTTAAACTTTTAAGCTATCAACTATATGATTACATGTACTAGGAAGTTATGAGTCTAAACAATTATAATAGGATGGCTAGAAATTGAAGATCTTAGCATACATGACAGATCAGTGAAATATTGGGTTTTTACCAGTGACAAAGTTATGCTACCTACACTAGGGGTTCTTTTTCTTAGCAATTTACTCTCTGTCTCCCTTTTTGCAGATCTTTCTATTTCTGGTCTAAAGTCAGCTATTGGTAGTTTGGATGAATTATTTCAAGGCATTTCAAGTTGGATTGTCGCCATGTCCTTTACCACCCTGGACCCTAGTCGTGACATAGGAATAGTTAGGGATCCTTCTCATTCTGATTGTCTACATGCTTTCGTCATGCATTGTTTATATTTTATTCCTGTATTCTTTCATCCCGAGCCATTATTTAATGTCTGGTCAGATCCAATTACATAAGAACTTAACCATCCAAAATTATGATAAAATCATTCATGTATTCATTCAAATATTTTTTTGAGGTTGCAGAAGAAAGTATGATGTCTTCTTTCAGTAGTTGATGAAAACAGTATCTGAAATGAATCTAGATAATTCATAATTCAGGATTATCCGAGATGGGTTCACAGATCGACTGATACCTATACCGGAACTGCACTGCCGAAACTATTGAATGGTAACTTTTAATAACAAGATGTATTGCACATTCATACATCCCAAAAATGTTGTGAAGTATTTAGTTTAAAGAAGATATGTGGATTGGTAGTTGAGACGCTCTTGGGTATGACTCTGCAGACATTGGATAAAATTCTATTTACTAATTCAGCACACAATGCAATAAACCTATGAAATATTAGGATTCCCATCCATTTATTATTTCTTACTCCTGGTTTGAGATATAAGGTCGAATTTACGTATAAGAACAAGACTATTTTGGGATATCATACTACTTATATCATCAAATGATTCATGATAACCGCAGTTCATATTTGTAGGAAGTAAAGGAATTACTAAAATGTTTGTTATTGAAGAAATAAAACTTCAATGCAAGCTAATTGGTATGGTTTATAAGTGCCTGCTTTTGATGCAAGTCCCTGAGCTAAATGTGATAATAACTATCTTTTCAGTTTGATCTTTGGTTTAATGTCTTATATATTTGTACCATAGACTAATTTACACCTTCAAGGTTCCTTTTATCCAAAGTAACAATTTTGAACTCTCTGGCAATAGTCAGTAGCTCCCTTGCACTTATTTACAAGTTCCTCGAACACGACAACCAGAATATGTTCATGGTTCATTATCACAATACATCCAGCTTTATTTTCTGGACTAGAAGAGAAGATTCATAATCTATCTACTATCATTCAGTTATCTTTTGGTCTAGAAGACTCTTAATTCACCTATTAATTGACCTTTATTCCTAGTTTTTGTCATTCAGCTCAATTAAGTGACTAGCAATTTTTTCCCCTTTGCATATGTTGTCTTTTCTTCTAGTGGCTTATGTTACTTTGTTATGCTTTTAGGTAGAAACAGAAATGGAAAATGATGTGAACAAGAAAATATCTACAGCCATGTCCGAGGACCCACAGGTGCAGTCTCTCCTTAGCAATACTGCTGATGTTTGGATACCTTCCTCAAATCGGACGAATCTGCAAACCGTGAGTAGGTTGAATTTGTAAAGATTTGCACCTATTTTTTAGGTAAACTTGAAAGGTGTATATTTTTAAATCTATGGATTAGCGAATGTAAAAGATTATTGTGCTTTACACGGTTCTTGAATTGCTTCATTCTAAGCTTAGTTTGTTTCTGAAACTGATTATGCCTAATACTGGGGAGCTACAGAGTTTGTTTCTAGGGCTGCAATTGGGAGCACTATTTGTACTAGGCTAGAATGCTGAACTTTCCTCTTTCTCCAACTTGTGCTATAAGAAGGTGTACAAACTAGTTCTGATGCAATATTTACTTTGCATGGGAAAACATACTGTGAGTGTTTGCGAACTTGTCCTTCACAGAACTTCTTGGTCGTGTCGCTGTGTATCAACATGCGACAGTAAGTAGAATATGTATATGCCACTCTATCGACTGATACTTAGAAACCTTATTGTATGCAGGTGTGAGTGTAGGTTCAAGAACCAGCAAATTGCTTGGGTGTTTACTGTATGTCTTGTTATGTGGAGATAAAGAAACTACTGGGACTGAAAGTTAACCTCTTCTTCAGCAAGTTCAAGAGGTAAATAATTAAAGATACATCATTGTTGAGATTTCCATATTAAGTTAGGCTTTTAGATCTCTTTATTATTATACTTGGAGCTAGCCTGAACTATTTGTTGATTCCCAATATTAATTTTGTTCAACCTGATTACCTCATGTTCAAGTATGTACAACTGTGTGAGGAGTTTGAGTTGTCAGGCACTTCCCATTGGAAGTGTTATGTCCATGAGTTTGATGCTCTTATGAGCAATGGTATGGCATGTTTAAATGTATTATTTTGTATGGTCAGTTTGAAAGCTGAAATATTAATTTTAATGCTTGTTTTGTAGTAGTAGCATTTGCATGGTCAATTTGAAATCCGAAATGTTAATTCTCATCTTTTTTTGTGCAGATCGATTGATGAGTTTGGATTAGGTTCGAGTTTGATGCTGGAAAGAGTTGGGCGCTTAGTAATACTAGGAATCTTATCTGTTATGTAATAGACTTTGTTGTTGTTCTCAATATTAATTTCTATGGCGACTGTCGATTTGGGATATTTTAATATATATTATTATTGGTACATTAAAGTTTTATTATCTTTGAAATAAGTTTTGGTTAATTATATGAAAATAAATATACAAATGAAATCAATATACTTTGATGATATTTTGAAGGTATTTAAAATGTGTCGTTCAAGTGAGTTGGATGACACATATAAGGTGTCGTGACATCAATGATATTTATGATTTAAATGTTTAGATGACACATAAAAAGTGTTGTGAAAAATATCCATAACATTAAGATGACACCAATAAAGTGTCATGAAATAAGCATTAAATGACATTAAAAAAATGTCGTCATAAAGTTATTACATAGCATTTTTGTTGTGTAGTTGAAAGTTCAAAAATATTTATGACGACATTTATCAAATGTCAACCATGTCATGAAATAAGTATTACAAGACATTCAGAAAGTGTTGTCATAAATTTATTACACGACACTTTTGATGTGTCGTTGAAAGTAAAAAAACTTTCTATAACTCCCCTCTAGACAACACTTAAAAAGTGCCATGGAAAGTCATTAACGACACTTTTTGAGTGTTGTTAAAATATAGTTTTGTTGTAGTGTCGTGTCCCGATCATCCGGGTGTGGGTCGTGACACGTTTTTATGGTGGCTCATGTAGAGCTCGTCTTCGTAACTGCTACGATGTCGTGGTAGTACTTCGGTTTAGTCGTACTACTGCGAGTATGTGATAGGATATTAGGATGAGAGAATACTCAGTCACAAATTAGGATTCTTGAGAGATTCATGAGATGACCCTTGATAATTTTACTATAAATTCTATATCGAAATCTGTTTCCACTTGTTTCCGTTCACCTTCACATGTTCTTTGTTGAATTTGATCCTTGTATCGAGATAAATTTTATGGACTATGTTGAGATATATTCTGATGACATGTTTGGATAAGACAGTGAGATTTATAACCGTCTGCCTTAGTTATGGAGTTTAGAGTTTATCGCAACCATACTAACTGGTGTAGCGAACACATGGAGACCTGATTTTGGATATATTTATCTTGGTTATGGAATTTAGAGTTCTCGCAGCCATTATAGCTGGCAATGCAAGAATTCTAGATAACATGATCATAAAGGTATATACCATAGCTATGGACTCTATAGTTTATCGCAGCTATGCTTACTAGCGTGGCAGGATTAAGGGTAACATAATTTCGGATAGACGTACATGATTATCATATTGTATCTTAAATTAGTTCATAACATATCGTCTCTATCATCCAACATTTTTATCATTGAATTCTGTTCCATCACCCCTGTTAACTCAGGATAGCGATATATTTAGTCCTCTTGTTCAGTTTCCTATAGGGCTTCACCTTCATTAGTTCCTGAGGCAACTTCCTTGGATAGTGTAGTAGTTCGGTAACTTGCAAATAGATTGGTATCAAGTAAGTATCTGTGTTGATTGTTGGGAGTGTAGCTTTTGGGTCTGTGAGTGGTTCCTAGTTGGGTAAGGTGAGCATTAGGTATCAGTGTATAATCCTAGAATTAACTCATAGTGTAGTACCATTTATAACAATAGTTCTAAGGTAGGTGTTAGAGTATAGTTAGTAGTTGGTATCCTTGAGTATTAAGTGCATGTGTCTAATATAGCTATAAAGTGATTGTGTACCAAGGATACCTAGAGAGTGCAAGTGTCCAAGGTGTATCAGGATTGGTGAATAATAAGTGATAGGTGTAGCATATCAGTTTAGTATCAGTGAGTATTATTGTGGATGATAGTATCTGCTAGGTGTACCAGTGTAGTATGAATATAGGGTATGAAAGGGAGTATCATGAGAGCAGGAGTGCAGGTGCTCAAGGAAGTGAGAGAGGGGTCCAGCTAGGCCACTTGTAGTACAGCAAAATGTCCAGTACCAGCAGAGGGAGACACCCCAGTAGGATATGGCTTTTGCGATGACGGTCGAGGGGACCGATGCTACTGGTTTTGGGTTAGCAGGTTCTGTTCTTTCCTTTCATTTCCTTTCCATCTATTGATTCCTTAGTACCTTATAGTTTGCATCAGAGATTTTTATGCAAGAATATAGTTAGTAGTAAACCTTAGTAGAGATTACAATATCATGACTAGTAGATTTATAACCATGCATGATTGATAACCAATGTATGATCTCTTTTCCTCAATAGAATTACAAGCTTGATGATTTTTTATAGGACTTTCTTAGACCAAAAGAAGATCGGGGTTGTGACCATAAGAAAATTGTGATGAATAGGTTCTAACTATCTAGGAGGGAGAAGATTAGATTTGTGAGCAACACCCTATCTTGAGCCGTGAGTTATCTTTCCTTTTACTGCTTGTTTGAAATTTAATTTTGAGGACACAATTATTTTAGGGGGTGGAGGGGGGAGGGGGTAAACTTGTAACTACCACTTTTCACCATAGGGATATTTTAGTAATTTTGTATAATTTCTAATTCTACTATATTATTTTATATTAGTGGTTATATTAGAATTAATTAGTATTGTCTAGAATTAATTGGTGTTAGACTTAGTGCTAGCTAATTAGAATTAATTAAGTTAGTTATCATGGATAGAATATTCATTTTTAGTTAGATGAGATTCCTTCCATAACTAATTAGATTCCTTTTTCTCTTTAATTTGAATTTAGATTAGTGAGTGGAGATTTATGACTTATAATTAGACTAACATCCAACCCCAATGAGTAGGCCGACATGATTATGAGGAATTTGAATTCATATTTTCCTCGAAAACATCTACTTCTTCTCCAAGACACTTCACATATAAGTCATTTCATTTTTCATCAATTTCTAGACCTAAAATTTGAATTCCAAACCCAATTTCCCACCAAAACCATTCATTCTTCTTCCATTGGAGAACAAGGAGCTTGGAGCACTTGAGGAAGCTTAAAGAAGGGTCCAAGCATTGGGGATCGTGTATGATTCATCTTTCTCGTGTCTAAATTCAGAGTTCTTTAAAGGAGCTACACAAACACTAGGTAATTATCTCATTTTTATCAAATTTATGGTTAGGAACACCCCTATGACCTATAGGAACCTTCCCATAGTTGGAATTGACTCCCCGATGATAGATCTAGGTTTTAACGACCTTCCAATTAGTAGATCTAAGCTTGTGTCATGAGGAATGTTGAGTTTTAGGCTCAATTTGGAAAAAATCGAATTGTATCCATCAAGTGTGTAATTTGTGTCCTCATGAGGACTATTCGTGTCTAATAGAGTGTATGTTTGTGTCCTTGTGTCCAGAATTGGATACGGGGAGTACGTATCATGATACGTCATGGTACAGGTGGTTTGAATTAGTAATCTCCTTGTATTAGAGTTATGTTGTGTCATTTTTCAATAATTTCATTTAAATTATTTAATATGACTAAATTATAGCTATAATCTATATATTATGTGTGTTCTATGTGATTTGGTGGTATATCTTGGTGTTTGAAGTGTGTATCATGAGAGTATCATGGGTGTTGTGTGTATCATAGTGTGGTGCACACTAGGTGTTTGATATATTGTGCTAGTGTATTGCTAGTGCGGGTGTGTTAGTGTAGTTGGTGATGGGGTTTTAGGTATGTTGATACTTGTGTGTATTAGATGAAGGTTGTTTGAGAGCTTTTTGTAGCACAGTTGGTGAGTGTCATGGAGTTGGGTGTGTGAGATACGAGTTTAGCTCACTACAACAGGTGGGGGAGTTGAGGACTGTGGTGCAGTCCATATGTTGCACCATGGATGATCGAGTATGTAGCATATAGAAGGGAGTATCAGGTAGGACTAGGGTAGTAGTGAAGAAGAATGAGGTAGCAGTAGCAAGTTACTGCAAATTACAGTGTGTACAACAACAATCAGCTGTGTTGCACTGAGTTCGGGTTATGCAGTTGAGGGTTAAGCTTTGGTGTTGCTGCAGGCATAAAGGTCATTTGTTGGGGTGGTGGAGATGGCCTGCAACAGTAGGGTAGTATATGGAGTGATACATAGAGGCATGTTATTCTAAGTATACAGAGGTTGTTGGAGAGCTCGGGGAGAAGTAATTTAGTTGCACTGCAACTAGGTAAGTTGCAACAACAACATAGCAGATAGCCAGGGGGAGCTTGCCTGGGTCTGCAGTCAGTGGCATCAGAGAGATGCAATCTAGTGTGTTACAGTAGGTTTGTGAGTGTAAGGGATTGGAGGCTCAGTTGTGTGACTGTCTGTGTATGTGTGGAATAAGGGCTAGTGTTGGAGTGAATGTTAAGTGAAGGTAAGTTAAGAGGATGGTGTGACTAATTTGTGAGTGTATGGTAGTTTGCGGGGGTATCAAGGGTGGAATGAGATACCAATATGGTGATAGCTAGGTAAGTTGAGATAGTGTAAGATATTGGTAATGAGGTCTTGAGATACCAATAGGTGATAGGTATTGGATTAGTGATATCAAGGTATTGAGGTATTTAGTTTGTCTAGGTAATGGGAATAGTCAAGATACTATATATGATACTAGTAAATAGGAAAGATTTTATAGGATAAAAGTTAGATAACTACATATGTCACGCCCCGATCCCGAAAGGGTCAATCGTCCTCGCTGGATCCTTCACGGAACCGATTCGTCCTCGCTGGGACGTGATGCCGTACGAGCCTGGAGTTGCGCTCATACTAGGCAAGAACTTGCAGTTATAGGAACCCATTTTGAAACACAATTTAGAAAATATATTCACAGATATTTGAACACAAGTGCAGGAAGAAATATGTTTTTTCATTGATAATTCAGAGTAATTTACATAGAGTTTACATTGATGCGCCTCTTGGCTACTTGATTTGCATTACAAAAGATAACTCAAAAGGCAGGGCGCGCTCCATCAGATAGTCCACGTCGTTCATACATTACGCCCTTGTATAGGTTGAAAGTCCAAGCCTCCAAAATAATCTGACTCCAACTATACTTCAAAATAGAGGTGCTCCTAACGCCTCCTCGTCAATCCACTAGCGTTGCACCGTCTAAGTGCCTGAAATAGTTGCCCACAACGTGGGTCAATACTCAACTTGTACTGGTGAGCGGGATGAACCCACTCGACTAAATCGACACTAGCTTATTAGGGGCGAGCATGCATTAAGATGACTTCTATAAAGAAGCAAGTGAATTCAATTCATATTAGTTGCATGTTTTGATAGGAATGAAAATAGCATTGAATCAAACTAGTGCATCGATTGCTTACTCAACCGATGCACGCCTTCCCTGCAACGAAACATAAGTATACTTACCATCTGCACAAGACAATAAATTAGCATGTGTTCTATTCTATGCGGTCATTGGTGTGATCGACACCTTAGGGACATATTTCAAGCATTAGCGGCGCGCCCTATCAGCCCGGGTAGCAAGCCCTGCTGGAGGTCCCGCAATGCATCGTGACGAGCACGAATCAAATATTTTCCTCCGGATCGATACGGTTCCAGTGCCCCAGAAAGCCGTTTCGAGAAAATGCCAAACCTTGTGCACAAGTTGTCCCAGACCATGCAAATGCATGAACAATTCATATTATCATACAATGCATCGAAATAAACAAAGAAGTAAAGCAGCAATATATATCTCATGCAACAGTTCATATTTTCTCAATGCGGTGTTCCAATTTTGGTATCCCATAGGTCCAAACTCCATCCGAGGCACTAGGCCGCCACCAACGGCGACGCCTTCGGCCGAGATGACATGACCAAGGAACGCCACGCTGTTCAACCAGAACTCACACTTGCTGAGCTTAGCGAACAACTGATGGTCTCATAATGTCTGCAGCACGATCTTCAGGTGTTCCTTGTGCTCCGTCTCGTTCTTGGAATAAATTAGTATGTCGTCTATGAACACGACTACAAACTTATTCCCAAACGGCCGAAACAAGCGGTTCATCAGATCCATGAAAGCTGCAGGGGCATTCGTCAAACCGAACGACATCACGAGGAACTCATAGTGTCCGTAACGGGTTCTGAAAGCAGATTTTTGAATATCATCTTATTTGATTTTCAACTGGTGATACCCTGACCTGAGATCAACTTTAGAGAAAACTGTTGCACCTTACAGCTGATCAAACAAGTCATCTATTCTTGGCAATGGGTACTGATTCCGCACGGTCGCCTTATTCAGCTCTCGGTAGTCAATATACAGCCGCATGGATCCATCATTCTTCTTCACGAACAGCACCGGAGCGCCTACGGAGAAACGCTTGGACGAATGTATCCTCGGTCCAACAGATCTTGCAACTGAACTTTAAGTTCCTTAAGCTCTGCTGGGGCCATGCGATAAGGTTCCTTTGATATCGGTCGTGAATCCGAAAAAGTGTCAATGCTGAATTCGATCTCACGATCAGGAGGCATTCCAGGCAGCTCGTCTGGGAACACGTCGAGGAAATCTACAATGACTTCAGCCTGAGCTGCATCTGCACATTCTCGCCGGGTGTCTCGAACAGAAGCTAAGTACCCTTCACAGCCCGAATGCAACATACGCCTAGCCGAAATTGCTGATATCACCATTGCCGTCTTCGGTGCAGCGCTGCACGAATAGTAGAAGTCTGCCTCGCCGGGTAGACGGAATATGACTCGCTTCTCCGCGCACTCGATTGTTGCATGGCAAGCACCCAACCAGTCCATCCCGAGAATAATATCGTAATCTTTGATGTCTAGTACAATGACATCTAAGGAAAGCTTCCTTCCTCCAATGCAAATATAACCATCCCTACAGATCGCATGGGCGGGCATATCGACTCCCGAAGGGGTACTTACGCAAAGGTTCATATTTAAAGGAGTAGAAGCTAATTTATGCTCAACAGTAAAATCAGCAGATATGAAACTATGTGTAACACCTGAATCGAATAAGACTCTAGCGGGCAAATCTCTGAAAAGTAAAGTACCTGTCACGACCGTTTCAGAGACGGATGCCTCATCCCGAGTTAGTGCATAGACTCGGCCTTGAGCACCCTGGAGTTGTGGATTTACTGGCACAGCATTGGCATCACTTGCTGGAGGCCCCTTGTTTTGATTCCCGTTGCTCTGATTCAGCTTGCCCTCTCGGCAGTTAAACTGTTTGTGGCCCAGACGACCATATTTAAAACATCCTTGTACCCTACATTCATTCACTTTATGCCCTGATTTGCCGCACCGACTGCAGTTCAGTGATTGGGATTGGCCCCTATTATCAGACGTATGCGAACGCTTGTGTGCTCCAGGCCCTCCCGTTTCATGAGGACGTTTATTGTTGTTGGTATGGGAGGTTTGCACCTCGGCCTTTGGGAGAGGGCGCCCAAAGATCCGCTCGCTGTTCAGAGCCGCTTCATAACATTCCATGTATGTTTGATATTTTTGGTTGATGACGTCCCTACGCAAATCGTCATTCAAACCCTTCTGAAACCGATAGCACCACGCCTGCTGATTAGGCAAGAAGTGCCCTGCAAACTTAGCCAGTTTAGCGAATACTGAGTCGTAATCATCAACAGACAAACTTTCTTGCACCAGATTACTGAAGTCGTCTTCCTTCTGTTGACGCACGGCCCGGGGAATATATTGTTCAATGAAGGAAGATTTGAATATTTCCCAGGTAAATTTGCAGTTGGGATTGGCATAATAAATCCCTTGCTTCGTGGCCTCCCACCAATCATGTGCACGCAGTTCCAGCTGAACCGATGCACATGCCACTCGCTTGGATCCCCTGATGCCAACCAGGTTGAAGAGTCCTTCCAGCTTAGCAATCCACCCCATCACCACGTCCGGTTCGGCTCTTCCGTTGAACGTTGGTGGATGCATTTAAGTGAACTCTGCCGCACGACAGGAGTTCCTTGCTGGAGGATGAGTCTCTTCTGACTCGTCTTCTACTGCCACGGCCGACGGCGTGACAGACGTCCCTGTGGCTGCCCCGTTGCTTGGTACCAGGGATGTAATCAGTTGCATAATTGTATCCATTTGCTTCTGTTGAGAAGCAAACTGCGCTTGTATGTTAGCTTGTTGGGTAACAGCTTGTTGTTGCTGCGCCTCCATGAGGTGCATAAGCCGTTCCGCCATACCGGTTGAACCCGCTCCTGCGGATTCTCCAGAGCTTGCTGGATTGCTCTGAATGGGTTGAGCACTGCTGGCAGTTGCAGTGTTCTTCTTTGCCATGGCTACAAAAGAGAGTAGCTTATTAACAATCCAAAAATGATAGATTTTGTATCTATGGGCTCATTGTATAGGCGACTCATCTCATGCAGCGGACGCCGAATGCAACTCAATTGAGAGGCGCATCAAACTCCTTTATAATCTTTTGAAATCCCATGGAAGTAAAGCCTAGGCTCTGATACCAATATGTCACGCCCCGATCTCGAAAGGGTCAATCGTCCTTGCTGGATCCTTCACGGAACCGATTCGTCCTCGCTGGGGCGTGATGTCGTACGAGCCTGGAGTTGCGCTCGTACTAGGCAAGAACTTGCAGTTATAGGAACCCATTTTGAAACACAATTTAGAAAACACATTCACAGATATTTGAACACAAGTGCAGGAAGAAATATGCTTTTTCATTGATAATTCAGAGTAATTTACATAGAGTTTACAATAATGCGCCTCTCGGCTACTTGATTTTCATTACAAAAGATAACTCAAAAGGCAGGACTTACTCCATCAGATAGTCCACGTTGTTCATACATTATGTCCTTGTATAGGTTGAAAGTCCAAGCCTCCAAAATGATCTGACTCCAACTATACTTCAAAATAGAGGTGCTCCTAACGCCTCCTCGTCTATCCACTAGTGTTGCACCGTCTGAGTGCCTGAAATAGTTGCCCACAACATGGGTCAGTACTCAACTTGTACTGGTGAGCGGGATAAACCCACTCGACTAAATCGACACTAGCTTATTAGGGGCGAGCATGCATTAAGATGACTTCTATAAAGATGCAAGTGAATTTAATTCATATTAGTTGCATGTTTTGATAGGAATGAAAATAGCATTGAATCCAACTAGTGCATCGATTGCTTACTCAACCGATGCACGCCTTCCCTGCAACGAAACACAAGTATACTTACCATCTGCACAAGACAATAAATTAGCATGTGTTCTATTCTATACGGTCATTAGTGTGATCGACACCTTAGGGACATATTTCAAACATTAGCGGCGCGCCCTATCAGCCCGGGTAGCAAGCCCTACTGGAGGTCCCGCAATGCATCGTGACGAGCACGAATCAAATATTTCCCTCCGGATCGATACGGTTCCAGTGTCCCGGAAAGCCGTTTCGAGGAAATGCCAAACCTTGTGCACAAGTTGTCCTAAACCATGCAAATGCATGAACAATTCATATTATTATACAATGCATCGAAATAAACAAAGAAGTAAAGCATCAATATATATCTCATACAACAGTTCATATTTTCTCAATGCGGTGTTCCGATTTTGGTATCCCATAGGTCCAAACTCCATCCGAGGCACTAGGCCGCCACCAACGACCAATTCCCTTTATAAACAACTCAAATTATAAGGTGCAAGCATATAGTAAAATTAGTCTACAAATCCCATGTTCCTTTCTTAGTGGTTGGCATGCATTGTGGCAAGGATTTTCTAGGCGTCCAACCGGGCATCATCGAGTGAACGTTTGAAACATTAGAGATGTGGGCGTGAAGAAGTAGGAAAGAAGGGTCCAAACCACTCACTGGTTAAGGAAAAGGTAGCTGAAACACGAATCCCGCCTAGCGACGATCAAACGTCAGTTACGCAGACCTGCACAGCACGAGCACCAATTAGAATTCTTGCCTATCCTTCCTTGCCGAACTCCCCAAGAATCAAAGCTCCAAACGATAAAATCAGCAGCGAAAACCAAGCAAATCGAAAGCAACACCAAATCAAAATCCCAAAGCGTCAATCAAGAAAACCAAGCAACCAAACACGAAAACTATTGGACTCGTTTCAATAGAGGCCTTTCCATGAGTTGGAAAGGATCATCGTATTTCGTCCGTGGCAAAAAGATGCCGAAGATCTAAGCTACGACTCAGACGGAGTAGCCACAAGCCCGATTACGTAGTGCACATCCCGGTCGGATCGGGATTTGAGGCACTACAACTTATATACCTAGTAATGATATCTAGCATATCATAACAATAGGATACGGCTTAGAAACCTAGTATGGACCTAATATTAGCTAGTATCACACCATAGACCCAACTAGTAACTCAATTGAAACAAAAAAATAGGTAATTACTAGTTTGACCATAATTGACCTAGAGACCTAAAATAACAATTTAAACATGTTTATGACTCCTAAATACTCATTGACATTGATAATTAATATATAGGTCACTTTGACGTACTCCAGTTCGGACACAGTTTGATATTCTTTGCTCAGGACCACAAGCGAGTATATTCTCTGATAGTTTTTTTACTTAATATTTTTTATGATTCATGTTTATTGTACTGTTTTACTTGATTCCTAATACACTGGATACACGGATTGGTATTATATAGATTCATTGTCATGAGATATGCAGTTTCGGGCCTATTGACTTTTTTGAACTAATGTATTATTGGACTAATGTATTTTATGGCCTAATGATCTATTCTGGACTATTGAGATTCTTCGTATTAGGACCTGGATCCATGAGTACTAGTCTGATGGAAAAATACCTAGGAGACGTGTGAACATACCCTTTCTATCCCATTGTCTTACTGGAATAATAGCAGCCACACACAACATGTGTGGTTTGCTGAATTTTATCCCTTAGTCGTTCATATGTCAACTTGATATTTTAAAACACTTAGATTGGTGTAGTCTTCCTTGATTTAACACTATATTTGCTAGTTACATTCTTACATATGATATTACTGTCTTCATATATCTGACTTGTCTTTAATGCCTTACTTACTTGTTTCACTTATTCTTCCTTACCTTGATGTCTTACTTATCTGTTCACTCTATTTTTTGTACCATGATTATATGCTTACCTATTCATCATGTATTTTATTACTATTATTATTTTATAGTCTTTACCAATTAATTGGAATTACTGTTAGAGTTATGTGCTTCGCTCCAATCCTCGCTGGATAATATTTTTAGGGGATTGCCTGGAAGACTGGTGTCCCACTTATTAAGGACTCTAGGAGGGAATAACAGCAAATTTGGACCCGATAGCTCAGGAGTAGTTTGGAGTGCTTGCCTGGAGGTCTAGCTGGAGTACTTAGTTTTATTAGTTCCTTTATTAGTACTTTGCTACCAAATTTGTCTCCGGGTATTATTTGAGACTTGGATGTTATATTGACTTTTAGACTTGGTGGTTGTTGTTTAGATTTGTAGCTTGTGACTTGGATTTCCTTTCTCTTATATCATATCGTGCCTTTCTTCTTTAGCATGTGATCGAGTATATTATATTGTTATATCATTGTATACTTATGGAGTTGGATATTATTGTGTGAGATTGATAGTTAGATATTGATGACCTAAATAGCGTTCTACCGCTGATGCTGCGACATAGGATGGATATACCATGTATACATGCCCCGATCATCCAAGTGCAGGTCGTGACATACGTGGAGTCCGCTCATAACACCATCGGTGATTCCACGCATAAGATCGGTCGACCGTGTGTTTTCAATGTGCAAAAGGACCCAAGGGCAGTCTGATAAGTCCCCCTCGTTGATTGGTACAAATACGGGATTGACGGAACATGTTTCCAAATTCTCCGCGAACTACCTTCTATATTAATCTTTTCTTACGTTCGACTTATCACTTAGTCATCGAAGGGACTTTTGACCGAGAACCCGTCCGATCATTGCGTCTTTTGTGCAGGAGCCAAAGGAACCCCAAAGGGAACTTCATGCTGGAAATTCAGTCCTGATTGGATTCAAAGAGCAGTCTAGTAAGCTATTTTAGTTGTAATAGGATTCCTATTTTAGGGTTTCCTATTTAGGAAATCTTATTATGACCTAACGTATGTTTTCTCATCCTATATATATGATTTGAGGGTGGAGGCGCAAAAAATATAGCACAAAGGAAGATTCAGGTAGCTTGTCCACAGGAGGTCTAAGAGAAAGTCTATACTTTGCTCTTAGGACTCGCCATCCAAGACAAAAGAAAGAGTATATCTGATTGAAGGAGTCGTCTTCTTCGTTCAGAAAGATCGCTACGTGGTTTGGTGAGTAATTTTAGTTGTAATCTCTATCTTTTCTTCTTGAGTGTGGTGAGGGGATTGAATCTATTAGGGCAAAGGGTTAAACATTAGTTTTGTCAATCTTATAATTTTACCTGAGTTATATAGATTTAGATTTGTCCAGGTGACGTAGTTACCACAATTTACTTGTCTTTATCTGTGCTTGGTGTTCGTTAGACAAGGGGTTGGTTTTCTCAGGTGGATTGTCCTAAGTTTCCGCTATGGTCAGTTTCAGACACGGTATCGGAGCACGTTGTAGGGCATGTACAATCCCAATATCTGGTACAGAGCTCTCAGGTTAGTGAGGGAGAAGATACAACCATATCTACGGAGCAGATGAACACACGTATGATCACCCTAATAGGGTGACCTGGGCGATTTGGAAGCCAAGGATAGAGGATCTACTTTGGTGGAAGGACTTGCATGGAACGTTGGAGGGCGACAGCGATAAGCCATCGAACAAAGATGTTGAAGACTGGAAATGATTGGATCTGAAGGACGTTGGGTTTATCCGCCAATGGCTGGATGATTTGGTATTTCACCACGTATTCATGGAGAGTTCAGCAAAAATATTGTGGGAGAAGCTACATTCGCTGTACGAAAGGAAGACAGTTGGCAACAAGGCATTTCTTATTTGCCAACTCGTCAACTCGAAGTACACTAAGGGTGCCCTGGTGGCACAATATTTGAACACGGTTCAGGGTATCATCAATCAGCTATCTGCGATAAAGATGGTGATTGATGATGAGCTTTAGGCCCTTCTACTTTTGAGTTCTTTACCGGAAAGCTGGGAGACGTTGGTGGTATCAGTGAGCAACTCCGCTCTTGACGGAGTTGTTATGATGGAGGCAGTAAAAAGTAGCTTGTTAAATAGGGAGGTCCGGCGTAAGCATATAGAATTATCGTAGAAGTCCTCTCTGGTAGCTTCTTACGGGAAGGAAAGACTTAAGTCATAATCAAGGACGGGGGAATTCTCGAGATCTTGTGACTGTGGTGTAAAATCCTAAATTCTAAAAATAGTATTTACTTTTTTTATTTAATTATTTAATTGAACATTTGTAATTATTAGCTAGATTAGAAGAAATAGATTTTTATTAATTTTTATTTTAGGTGTTAGTGCATCAAGGGATTTTATGGAGTCATTATAAATTTTTCCTAATTTATTCCATGTAGGAGACCCTATGGCCGTGGATAGATTTATTGTATGTGCTAATATAATTTCTAGAATTATATATATATATATATATATATATATATATATATATATATATTTTCATATAGGAATATATATATATATATATATATATATATATATATATATATATATATATAGAGTTTATTAAGAATAGAAAAGAATTAAAAATAGAAAAAAAGAATTAGAATAAAGAAAGAAAAAGAAAAGAAAAGAAAATGGGCTTAAATCCTAATGGATCTAAACCCACACCCGCTATCCCCCCATGACCCGAACCCGCTAAGGTAAACAAATAATCAGCAGCAGCCGCGAGCGAAAATTCTCCCCTATCTCGCGATCTCTCTTCCTCTCTCTAAATATAAGTTGTATCATTAGCAAACCCTAACCACTCTAAGCCTCCCTCGACCTGAACACCGCCGCGCCGCCCTCGATGCTGCCTCCAGCTGCCGCGCCGCCAGCCCAAACCGCCGGAGAACCCCGGCCGACCACACAACCGCGAACCCGCACGTGGCAGATTTGACTGCAGTATACCTGTGTTCTCGTCTCGATTCTAGCGCCCTCGTTCGACCAAACTAGACCCCATCTTCACCGATATGATCCTCACCTATCTCCCTTCCATATTTTTATGATAGTTGACCTCGAACAACGCGTAAACCTAGGCAAAAACAACGACCAAGTTGGCAAAAAATGACAACTTCTGGGTATCGTAGAAAACTGCGGTAACTACCTATGTTCACGAATTCGTATCTCCCACCACAGAGATCCGAATTCAGTTTTTCTTGTTGGTATGCGAAGACCACCTAACCTAGTTTAATTCCTGTTATTTATAATAAAATATTACTTGCTGTGTATAGAATTAAACCCGTTAGAAAATCCCGAAAACCTACTTTTCCTAAATTCTATAAAATTTCGATACGGAGCGCGCCGTGCCAAACAGGATCGTCCCGTCATGTACCAAGTGTTCCAAATGGTGCGCGCGGTATACCCAAACGTGTGAGCTTTTGCGAAAACTGATTTGGATACGTGTGCGCGTCGGAATCAGCCCGTATCCGCAAAGTTTCTCCGTGTTTCAATTTTGCAAAAGCCCTGCGCATTTAGTGCTCGCTCGTCATAATGCGTCAAAACTTATTCTACTGGACTCGTGATAACGCGCTGGTTCTGTGACCCAATTTTCACGCAATTCTGAGACAGTTGACCAAGTCGCCAATTGGCGGGCCCCACGGTTGACTTTTTGGGCAAAATTATGTTTGGCTTACCAGAATCCGTATTTGGACATAACATTGAGTTCATACTAACTTTTAGAGTTTGTTTGACCTATAATATGTTCCATTTAGAGACCTTTATCCCTGGCACGCTTTTCGGTGCAAAGTGGTCCACATGTAGAGCCCGCTTTGATCCGAAATTACTGTTTTGCCCCTGTGTCCAAATTGGACGAAAGGATAGTGTTTTCTAACTATTTTTCTTATTTTGGGAACGTTGATGATGTTTATTTCAGCATCCGGAGACGTTCATTCTGAGACTGTAGTTTCTGACTCTTGGTGGTTGACATCTGAACGTTACACTTTGCAGCTCTCTTGCCAGGCAAGTATACCTTGCCTTTGTTGTACTGTTTAAATTTAGTTATATTTTTAGTTACATATTTATTATTTTAGATTATATAACTGTGCGCGTCCGAGAGAGACTCGGGTGTAGTCAACGAATGCGTTGACGTTAGGACTTGTGTCTAACCTAGTATCTAGTAGACCCACCTAAAGTTGTGGAGTTATTGGTATGAATCCCCAGGACTTGTCACAAATTATTACACGTCACAGAGTGAGTTTATGTAGGAACGCGTGCCTCATACTCGACTGGCCATCGGTGTGAGCAACACGTGTAACGGTATTTAGCTTAGTGTTTATTTCTATAGAGACTTGCATTATAGTACGAGATGTCCACATCGTGTTCACGATTGGTATATCTACATTGGGCGGTGAGGATGACTAGTAGGCGTATGGGACACCCACCTACTTTATACAGATACCGCACTCGATGGAGTGATACGGACGTTATTATTTATACAGATACCACGTTTTCTAGAGTATTGGATGTTACAGACACCACACTCTAGAGAACGTTGGACGTTATTATATTCATGCGCCCGTGTTTAGGGGGCATATGTGGCATATACTAGCCAGTCATGTCGATTGGTGATTTACGTCAGCATATGTCTAGCCTACACTTACCCATACGTACCAAAGTTGTCCTCACATTGCATTCACCTAGATGGTTAGCGCACCCCTTTTATTTATTCAGTATTTACCTTATGGCATGTTTTTATGTATCTTGTTATGTCCCTCTGAGGACCTGGTCTCTTTCCAGGTATAGATGTTCATGAGTATTTGTAGGAGCGCAGATCCGGACTGGCTACTTATATTACGAGAGGTCTTCTTTTCGAGCCTCGTGATTGTTAGAGGTTGTATTTATATTGTATTTGTCTTGTTTATTCTTCATTCTAGTTCAGTAGTGGATTTGTTTCCATCCGACTGTCATCTTTAGATACTTCCATTTTGGGATCTGGTTATAGATATTGGTTATTCATTATATTTTATTTCTGTGGATGAGAGTTAGTTATGCTCTGAGGTATATATGTTTACCACTTGTGAATTGTTATTTATATTACAACGTACGTGTGTTATGGTTTCCATATATTAGAGTGCCATATTCATACGGTTGGCATACTTACGTGTCCTAGTCCTACGTATCTCGGGATTGGGACGTGACATATTTTTAGTTGTGGCCCATGCAGGTCAAGAGCATATTGTCTCGGTTACGTTACTGTACCGAGCAAGACTGCACCTAGGATTATAGTATAGGATCTCATCCATAATTGACTATGATCCACATTTCTTTCAATCTATTCGATTTAAATAATTGCATCCTGCTTGATTCATGTGCTTCCCAAATAGTCCCTTGGGTATAGCCCCTGCTAGAATATAGGAATCTTTGTTGTTAGAATGATAATTAGGGTAACACACCTACTAAGAATACAGCTAGACATTGACACCTCACTAAGTTTAGAATATCTAGTGAACCCTAGCATCCCTCATCTATAGATTGGATTACCATTATCCCTTGATATAATTATGAATGACTTGAGGATAGTATAGACACTACTAGGGTTAGTTATAAATTTAACCACACTATTTTACCCTAGTATTAAGGAACCAATAGAAATCAAGATTTAATATTAGGACTAACTTAACTTTCATAGTAAGATAATATTAGAACTATAAATTTGGATTCTTGTCTTGGTATTAGCAGACAACACCTAAGGAAACCTAGAGGAATGAAAATAACATTATCCTCGATCATACCTCGAATATAGAGACTAGCATGGCACATCCCCCTTAGAAAACCATGATATTATTTAGAGACTTTCTATTTAAATACAATCTTGTTCCTCTGAAAACTTAGTTCTCGCTATTGTGCGACGACTAATTATGTTTTCTTTTCTTCATTTTTTAATTCGTGCCACCTAACCCTTCTAATTATAGGCCAAGTAATTTCTTTTATGATAAGGAAACATAGTTTGTTAGGATTATAGTTGTAATGTTAAATTTTGAATTTATGTGCTTAATAGTTAGAGCTTGATGGTTTGAGTTGTTTATTAGATTATGATTTTGTGATTACACTTTTGTTTCAAATCAAGTAACATGCTCCACATACCTCCATACAAGTTATATTCTCTTTTCACTTAAGAACCAGTAGCTTTTCCATTCTTACTATTGACACTTGTTCTATGAGCACTATGATTAAGACTTAAGATGACCATTACCTATATAATGGAATAGGAGACCTTAATGAGTACCAAGATCTTTTCTCATATACCCTAATAAGAGTTCTACTTTATTTATCAGGCCCAGGTTATTCTGTAGAATCCCCTTAAGACTGTCACAGTATTAGATAATTGTTATAAGTTGGGTAGTATGCCTCCCAACCTAGTATCACATAGTCCTCTTGACATATTATTGTAGTATAATTGAACGACATTAACTATATACTAGTATAAGACGATAGTGTTTATTCAGACGGTAGAGTCTTATTTTTGTTTTTGTTTGTGAACTTGAATTATTTGTACCTTATTTCATCATGATCTAGCGCATTTATATTCCATATACTACCTTGACTTATGCTGCTATTTTATAGCCTAGTTTTGCAAGCTTATTCTTTTATCGAGCTTGTTCACGATATATGTATTAGTGGATGCATACATTAATATATTTCAAAATCAGTGTATTAAGGTCTAGCTAACCTTGGTAAGCTTAGTTCGCCCTTCGCATAACTACTTTACATGGATTGAGATATATAGTGACCAGTAGACGAATGTACTTGCCCTCTAGACATGCCTGAGCATATCGTATCAGTTACATAACTGTACTGATACGAGCATGTGAATAAAAAATTACTAAATAGGATTTCAATCCACAACTGCCTTGGCAATTCCTTTTGAACTCCTTAAACGCCTTGATCCCCATACTTCTATTATATTACCTCCCCCTTGAACTCTTTATTATTGTTTTCTGTCTTCCCTTATTTCGGAAAGATGAAACCTCGTGCTTGGTATAAGTTTGATATACAGATAGTACTAGGTATACCCTATAGGCCAACCGTATTACTTGATGATGATTTTCCGTAATTAAGGGTATATCATATATGATATAATTGGTGTTAAAGTTTTGAGAATAGAATAACATGATCAAATGTTTTGAGAAAGTTCCTTAGATGTATAGCCTATTGTGATAGACGAGTAAATTCTAAGTTGGGTAGAAGTTGCATTGTTAACTTGAGATGATTTTTTGATTGTGATCAAGCGATCAAGTAAGATTAAATTTAGAGATTTAAGTTATTTTAATTTTAGAAATTTTTAAGAGTGACTAAGATGATAAGGATTTAATGAATTTTGAAATCTTGATAGTGAGGACCAAATAATTATACTTTGAGCACATAATTTAAAGTTTGAATATTGAAGATTGAATCACCGATTTAAACCTTGAGGATAAATATAGAAATTTAGACTTGAACAATTGGTGAATTAGATTTCAACGTTCACAATTCGAGGCCTTAGATTAAAAATTAAATATTGATTGTGGAATTATCTATTTAAAATATGGAGGATGTGAATAGAATTTAAAATTTTGAAGAATACAAAATTCATAAGAGAAAATAGGAATAATATTGGACTAGAATTATTTTCTAGAGGAGATTATGATAGCTAGAGCTCGTGATATGAAATTGATATGCGTTATTTAATTCTTGAAGATGTTATATGGATTTAATTTAAATTTAGATATTGATAATTTAAAAAAGTAAGAAGAGATTACAATAGGTTGAATTTGGATTGGAACAGTGATTATCTTAACCTTGAAGTGATTGCGATGGAGTTGATTTAAATTTTAATTATCATAAAGAGATTGCGATTGACTTGCCTTATGTACATGAAGGATTAACAAATTATGCCTTATTTTAATTTCGATGAGATTTTTTTTTTAAGTTTGGTAGATTGTAACCCCCTCACACAAAATTAGACCTACTTGGCTTAGACAGTGAGACTAAGGCTAGTTTGTATCCAATTAGAAATAGGACATGGCATTTTATTTATTTATACAATATTTATATCACCTAGCGCACCTTACCGTCGCTTCGATAATTGAAACACTACACTAGCCACTACCTACTTACAAACTTCACATCCTTGTCCTAGACGTACACACCCACCATTCTGACCTCGGTGTAACTTATAATTATGCTCTCTTGTGCTATATTTTAGTCGCACAATATTCGTCGCAGACGTTTGTATTTAATTCTAAAATAATTCCAACCTTGTATCCTTGTGCGTTCCAATCAAAATTGGAGACACAATCTTGACCCGTTTCGTGCAACCCAAATTAGGATAATATTCTATTATGAGTCCTCTATATCCATGACACTTGTTTCCCACCTAATTTATAAATTCCCTGATTTTCAAGAATTTTTAATTTGGATTTTTCACAATTTTCTGAAATTTTTCTGGGATTTTTTTTGTAATTAAACAAAGATATTTTAATTATTAAATGATTTTTAAATAATATTAAATAATATTAAAATATTATAAAAATAATATTTTCTGGTGTAAAATAAAAAACTAGACATAGGGTAATTTTTTGGAAATTTATTGGACCCCGGAAGTATTTTTAAAGCCCTAAAAAAAAATTAAGAATTAAACCAAAATAAACCTAAAAATAAACCCGGTTTATTCTGTTAAACCAAACCAAACTGACCCGAACCGGACCCGGTCTAGTTGAACCGGGCCCAAGCCTTAGCGGGTCGGATCCGGGTTCAACCCGACCCGCTTAGACTCGACCCGCCCGAAACCGAAAACCCCTCTCTCTTCTCCCCGACTGCTCAGCTCCGCACCCGCCGCCGCCTCCGGCCGTCCGCCGCCCGTAACCGCCTGAGACTCTCCCCCTTCCTCTCCAGTAACCGCCCACCGTCCGCCTTTCCCTCTTCCTCTCCCGCACCCTCCGCCGACCCCTCCGCTTCGCATCCCCGCACCGGCCGCTGCCGCTCCGCCTCCCTGCCAACAACGGCCGGCGACCCAGCTCCCTCTCCACCTCTATATAAGCCCTAACCCCCTTCTCCGGCCACTCATTTCCTCCGCCACCTCCCTCCGACCTTCTCCTGGCCTTCTCCACCTCCTCCTTCCTCGACCGACCCTAGCCGCTGCCCTCGCAGATCCGTCGCGACCGCCTCACCCTACCTCACCGGAGACCCGCAACAGCAGCCCCAGCCGTAGCCTCCCCCGCCTCTGCCCGACCTCCCCGGAGCCACCGCCCACTCCTCCTCCTTCCTTCCCGCATCTCCAGCAGCCTCCGACGACGTCCCAGCGCCGTTCCCCGGTCGCCAGTGCCGCCCGCTCGAGATCCGGCCGACCCAGCCCCGGCCGAGCTGCCACCGGCTTCGTCTGAGCCGCCACAGCCCCAGCCCGACCTCGCCGTCCTCCGGCGAAGCCCCTAGCCCTAGCCAGGACTCGGACCGGACACGACTCAGCTCGTGTCGAGTCGATACGGACACATAATTCTCAGTTTTTCAGAGCCTGTTCAGGTATCCATTTCTCTCTCCTTGCTGCCCAGTTTTCTGTTCCGTCAGTTGTGACATGAACCTGCGTGACCCTCTCGATGCCCGTGCAACCCGCTCTGTGCATCGCGTCCTGTGGCTATCGCGAACCGCGATCCAAAAACAGGAAAACCAACACCCTGTTTTACCCCGGAATTGAGTACACCCTGCCAAACGGGATGACTTGGTCTCGTACGATTTTCACCGATTACGTGCGCGTCGTTAATACGGACGCGCGGAATTTCGCAGAAGTTGATTTGGATGTGCGTGCACACCGGAATCAACGCGTATCCGCCGACAACGACCCGTATCCGTCCTTTCTGGTTCTTGCTGTAACTTAGTGTACACACGTCGGATCAAAACAAAACTTGCACCATCGGACTCGTAGCAATACGCTGGTACTGTGACCCAAGTTTGGTTCGATTCTGAGAACGTTGACAAAATCGCGTATCGTGGGCCCTACAGGCTCTACTTGACGGGCGATTTTGTGAACGACTCATCGGAATCCAATTCTGGAAGTTCCGTTGGGTTCGTATCATTGTTCCTTACTTGTTAACACTAAGTTTGATAAATTTAGAGATCTTTGGTTCTGACACATTTTTTGGTGCAAAGTGGCCCACATGTGGACCCCGTTTTGACCAAAAACTGTCATTTTTGCCCATGTCCAAATTGGACTCAAGGACAGGCGTTTCTAGCTGATTGATATTTTCTGGATCTGATGGTGATGTCTATTTCAGCAACCAGAGAACTGACTGCAAATTCCGCTGCTGCCAGAGCTACAATTGGAGCTGGAACCCCAGGCAAGTGTACCTTGCCAAATCCTGCAGTATTGTTACTTATTTACTTGACTTAATTAATTGTTGTACATGCTTAAACCTAGGCCCGTGTGACCTACTTAGCTTTCGATTAATAATCGGGTGCCAACACCGTATGCGGGGTTGTGTAAGGTCAACTAGAGATGGATATCGTGACATTTACATTCTCGTACTTGCCATATCAAGTACATTATACCCAGGACACCTGACACGAATCATGAGACAGAATCTTCCTGAATATTCAAGGTGATTCTGTATAGGATACAGGTTTATGATATCTTTATATACTTAGATTTTATTCTGACTTATTGCATTAGTTTTGATCTTGCGTAACATGTACATCGTGAACTGTGACGTGAGATTACATTGGGTGGAGAGAGTATTACCATATCAAAGGCTGATTATATTATAATTTTGTCATCTGGAGGTGTCTTAGTCTCTGATACAGAGCTTTGGCGCAAGTTCTGGCCCTTCGAGAGAATACTGCTATGGGTTTCACCGACACCGATCCTGTAGTAGTCTCAGCCTGAGTATGACTAAAACTCTCACTTGCATATCACTTAGCTGGTTTATATTTACCCAATTATTTCATTTATTGATGCACTGTATTTATTTTGGCTTGTATTATCTGTACCTTGCTATGTCCCCTGAGGAACTGGAATGGATTATGTCCCCAGGATTAGCAGACGAGATCTACCTTGAGGTATACGGAACATGAGCACTTCTCGGAACAGTACCAGACCTTGAGGACGAGGTGATCGCTGAGGACTTTTCCTGAACATCTGCTTCGCTATGCTCAGTTTTTATGGAAAATAAACTCTTTTGAATTCTTGTTTAAATGAACATTTGTAACAGACTTAATATCGGGTTGTTCCCCGATTTTATTTACTTTTAATTGGATGTTGTTTAATACTTTTTGTTGATATTGTTGTGTTTATTCTGTGGATGAGATTAGTAAACCCTGATCATTGTAATACAGCTTAAGTATGTCCCGATGGATCCATTAAATTGGGTTTGTCCATCGGTGTGTGCTGCTGGCCACTGCCACGTGTCCAGTTCCTCGATATTTTGGGACTGGGGTGTGACATGGTTTTTGTGGTGGCCCATACAGGTCTACGACTAAATTATTCGGTTTCAACTTAGGGACCGAACAGGCCTGCAATAAGAATATGATAAGTTTTAGGATCTCATCCACTTGCTTGAAACGTTCTTGATATCTATATCGTATTCGAATTAAAATTTTGAATTGCATCTTGCCTTGATTCCTGTGCACCTCTTATAGTTTATTTTTGATGCAGAGTAATGGATTCACGAGCAAATGACGAAACTCCAGCAAGAACCCCAATAGGTGTTGTAGCCTCCTACGGAGAAGATGAAGTGACGCCATTGAGTGGAGATCCCTCTACTCACCGAAGCAGCCAAGCAGATCAGCAAGCTTCTAGATTTCGGCGTGATGACATTCCACCTTCGCCGCAGTTCGTTCCACCAATGCCTGTATTTCCATAAGGGCAGCCTATTGACGGGCAACAGATATTCCAAATGATCTACGCAATGATGCAAGCCCAACAACAAGTCCAACACGAGGCTCAGCGTCGCGAGGCTGATTACTTGAGGAACAGCATAGTAACTATACTGGAGCAGGTCAACCTACCAGCTCGACGGCCAATGACGGGTTCTATTACCGATTTCCGCCAGCTGAAGCCCCGTACCTTTTCTGGCAAGGAGGGACCAACAGAAGTTCATGAATGGCTCACCAACATTCGGCATCAATTAGAAGCAGCTGAGCTTCCACGGAAACGTTGGATGACTGCCGTCAGAATGCAATTGACGGACAATGCACATCACTGGTGGCTATCTGAGGAGACACGGCTCGGACCAGACCAAGTTACTTGGGAAGAGTTCTCCAGACTCTTTCAGGAGATGTACATTCCGGCTATCGCTCGATCAGAACTTCGGGACAAGTTCAATCGCCTCACTCAGGATACTATGACGGTGGAAGAGTACAACGCAGAATTCATTCGTCTAAATTGCTTCGCCCCAACATTGATCCCGACAGAAGAAGAGAAGGCCAAGAAGCTTTTTGACGGACTCAACTTTGAGTTACAAAAACTAATTGGATCCGTTGCACCAACTTCGTACTCGGACGTCCTTGCTGCAGCCCGACGCATGGAGCGCGTCACCAGGAGAGAGACCAGTCTGAAGCGGCCTTCCCCATCAGCAACAGCCAGAGCACCACAAGAAGAAGCTGCAAAGAGACCTCACCTACACCAACAGCAGAAAGCATCTACACCACAAGTAATAGTCATTACTACTTGTCACTACTATGGCAAAGCAGGCCATCTCGCCAAGGAATGCTGACGCAGATTAGGATTGTGTTTAGCATACGAATCCCGTCGGCATTCGGTAAGGGATTGCCCTGAACGTGGAGAAGGAGCACCAAGGGCAAACCAACAAGCTCTACCAGCACCAGGAGGACATCAACCAAGGCCACCCTTGGCACTTCAAGCAGCACCCTACCAGCAAGCCCAGCAATAGCAGAGGGCACCACCTCAAGGACGCGGACAAGCTTTCACGATGACTTTGGAGGATGCGCAGAATCATGGAGTAGCTAATTCGCGTAAGTTTTTGTAGTTCTGTTTCTAGTATTGCTTTAGTTCGTGCCCGTTGGTTCGTGACCCTAGACTTAACCTGATAGTTTTAACTTGCTAATAATTGATAACCTAATAATAACCTAGAATTGTTAATCTATTATATTTTTAAAGAATAACCTATATTTTTCTAAAAACTGTAATTTTCTAGATTTCCTATATTTGGGAAATTGCATTGCTTAGGGAAATGATTTTCCCTGTGTTTATAACCTTTAACCTTGACTTTTCTTAATTATGATGTGCTTTGAATAAATTTTGCAACTGTGTCATATCTGTTGACCGGTTATTCTTTGATTGCGAGGAGCAATCTTCTTAAGGGGGGTAGATTGAAAACCCCCTGATTTTCAAGAATTTTTAATTTGGATTTTTCAAAATTTTCTGGAATTTTTTTAATTAAACTAAGGTGTTTTAATTATTAAATAATTTTTAAATGATATTAAAATATTATAAAAATAATATTTTCTGGTGTAAAATAAAAAACTAGACATAGGATAATTTTTCGGGAATTTATTGGACCCCGGAAGTATTTTTAAAGCCCTAAAAAAATAAATTAAGAATTAAACCAAAATAAACCCGATTTATTCTGTTAAACCAAACCAAACTGACCCAAACCGGACCCGGTCTAGTTGAACCGGGCCCAAGCCTTAGCGGGTCGGATCCGGGTTCAACCCAACCCGCTTAGACCCGACCCACCCAAAACCGAAAACCCCTCTCTCTCCGCCCCGATTGCTCAGCTCCGTACCCGCCGCCGGCTCCGGCCGTCCGCCGCCCGTAACCGCCTGAGACTCTCCCCCTTCCTCTCCCGTAACCGCCAACCGGTCGCCTTTCCCTCTTCCTCTCCCGCACCCTCCGCCGACCCCTCCACTTCGCATCCCCGCACCGGCCGTTGCCGCTCCGCCTCCCTGCCAGCAACGGCCGCGACCCAGCTCCCTCTCCGCCTCTATATAAGCCCTAACCCCCTTCTCTGGCCACTCGTTTCCTCTGCCACCTCCTTCCGACCTTCCCCTGGCCTTCTCTACATCCTCCTCCCTCGACCGACCCTCGCCGCTGCCCTCGCAGATCCCCCACGACCGCCTCACCCCACCTCGCCGGATACCCGCAGCAGCAGCCCCAGCCGTAGCCTCCCCCACCTCTGCCCGACCTCCCCGGAGCCACCGCCCTCTCCTCCTCCTTCCTTCCCGCATCTCCAGCAGCCTCCGACGACGTCCCAGCGCCGTTCCCCGGTCGCCAGTGTCGCCCGCTCGAGATCCGGCCGACCCAGCCCCGGCCGAGTCGCCACCGGCTTCGCCTGAGCCACCGCAGCCCCAGCCCGACCTCGCCGTCCTCCGGCGAAGCCCCTTGCCCTAGCCCGGACTCGGCCCGGACACGACTCAGCTCGTGTCGAGTCGATACGGACACAGAATTCTCAATTTTTTGGAGCCTGTTCAGGTACCCATTTCTCTCTCCTTGCTGCCCGATTTTCTGTTCCGTCAGTTGTGACACGAACCCTGCGTGACCCTCTCGATGCCCGTGCAACCCGCTCGGTGCATCGCGTCCTGTGGCGATCGTGAACCGCGATCCAAAAATAGGAAAACCAATACCCTATTTCACCCCGGAACTGAGTACACCCCGCAAAACGGGACGACTTGGTCACATGCGGTCTTCACCGATACGTGCGCGTCGTTGATACGGATGTACAGGATTTCGCAGAAGTTGATTTGGATGTGCGTGCACACCGAAATCAACGTGTATCCGCCGACAACGCCCCGTATCCGTCCTTTCTGGTTCTCGCTGTAACTTAGTGTACACACGTCGGATCGAGACGAAACTGGCGCCATCGGACTCGTAGCAATACGCTGGTCCTGTGACCCAAGTTTGGTTCGATTCTGAGAACGTTGACAAAATCGTATATCGTGGGCCCCACAGGCTCCACTTGACGGACAATTTTGTGAACGGCTCATCTGAATCCAATTCTGGAAGTTCCGCTGGGTTCGTATCATCGTTCCTGACTTGTTGACACTAAGTTTGACAGATATGGAGACCTTTGGTTCTGACACATTTTTCGGTGCAAAGCGGCCCACATGTGGACTCCGTTTTGACCAAAAACTGTCATTTTTGCCCCTGTGTCCAAATTGGACTCAAGGACAGGCGTTTCTAGCTGATTGATATTTTTTGGATCTGATGGTGATGTCTATTTCAGCAACCGGAGAACTGACTGCAAATTCCGCTGCTGCCAGAGCTACAATTGGAGCCGGAACCCCAGACAAGTGTACCTTGCCAAATCCTGCAGTATTGTTACTTATTTACTTGACTTAATTAACTGTTGTACATGCTTAAACCTAGGCCCATGTGACCTACTTAGCTTTCGATTAATAATCGGGTGCCAACACCGTACGCGGGATTGTGTAAGGTCAACTAGAGATGGATATCGTGACATTTATATTCTCGTACTTGCCATATCAAGTACATTATACCCAGGACACCTGACACGAATCATGAGACAGAATCTTCCTGAATATTCTAGGTAATTCTGTATAGGATACAGGTTTATGACATCTTTACATGCTTAAATTTTATCCTGACTTATTGTATTAGTTTTGATCTTGCGTAACATGTACATCGTGAACTGTGACGTGAGATTACATTGGGTGGGGAGAGTATTACCATTTCAAAGGCTGATTATATTATAATTATTGTCATCTGGAGGTGTCTTAGTCTCTGATACAGAGCTTTGGCGCAAGTTCTGGCCCTTCGAGAGAATACTGCTATGGGTTTCACCGACACCGATCCTGTAGTAGTCTCAGCCTGAGTATGACTAAAACTCTCACTTGCATATCACTTAGCTGGTTTATATTTACCCTATTGTTTCATTTATTGCTGCACTGCATTTATTTTGGCTTGTATTATCTGTACCTTGCTATGTCCCCTGAGGACCTGGAATGGATTATGTCCCCAGGATTAGCAGACGAGATCTACCCTGAGGTGTACGGAACATGAGCACTTCTCAGAACAGTACCAGACCCTGAGGACGAGGTGATCGTTGAGGACTTTTCCTGAACATCTGCTTCGCTATGCTCAATTTTTGTGGAAAATAAACTCTTTTGAATTCTTGTTTAAATGAACATTTGTAACAGACTTAATATCGGGTTGTTCCCCGATTTTATTTACTTAAGACTGGATGTTGTTTAATACTTTTTGTTGATATTGTTGTGTTTATTCTGTGGATGAGATTAGTAAACCCTGATCATTGTAATACAGCTTAAGTATGCCCCGATGGATCCATTAAATTGGGTTTGTCCATCGGTGTGTGCTGCTGGCCATTACCACGTGTCCAGTTCCTCGATATTTTAGGACTGGGGCGTGACATAATTTTATCCTCATGTACTTCTAATTAATTCCAAAATACCTTGCACATTAATTTTAATTAATTTAATCCAATTATCATCTTTGTGCAATTTTTCAATTGTTGGGCGCTTTTAAGCAAAGGTGCATTAAGGTGTCCACCCTATTGGACATGGCACATGAAGAAACCTATATTTCATTTATATGAATTTTTTCCATAATTTTCGGAATGTGCAACACGCAACATCGTCCCCCTCATTTAAACCTAGCCTTGCATTTTAAATAATGTAAATTATAGCCCTCCAAACATCCCCATGACAATTGAAAAATTATGGAGGTAAGGATGGAGAAAGGTACAGAATAAGCTGCAAATCTCTATCTTATACCATCCTTGACTTTCTATCATGGCTTAGTTTTAAATTTCGAGGACGAAATTTTTACAAGTTGGATAGAATGTAAAATCCCAAATTCTAAAAACCGTATTTACGTTTTTTATTTAATTATTTAATTGAACACTAGTAATTATTAGCTAGATTAGAAGAAATAGATTTTTATTAATTTTTATTTTAGGTGTTTGTGCATCAAGGGATTTTATGGAGTCATTAAAATTTTTTTCTAATTTATTCCATGTAGGAGACCCTATGGCCGTAGATAGATTTATTGTATATTCTAATACAATTTCTAGAATTATATATATATATATATATAGAGTTTATTAAGAATAGAAAAGAATTAGAAATGGAAAAAAAAGAATTAGAATAAAGAAAGAAAAAGAAAAGAAAAGAAAAGAAAATAGGCTTAAATCCTAATGGATCTAAACCCACACCCGCTATCCCCCAGACCCGAACCCGCTAAGGTAAACAAATAATCAGCAGCAGCCGCGAGCGGAAATTCTCCCCTATCTCGCGATCTCTCTTCCTCTCTCTATATATAAGTTGTATCATTAGCAAACCCTAACCACTCTAAGCCTCCCTCGACCTGAACACCGCCGCGCCGCCCTCGACGCCGCCTCCAGCTGCCGCGCCGCCAGCCCAGATCGCCGGAGAACCCCGGACGACCACACAACAGCGACCCTGCGCGCTGCAGATTTGACTGCAGCATACATGTGTTCTTGTCTCGATTCCAGCGCCCTCGCTCGACCAAACTAGACCCCGTCTTCACCGGTATGATCCTCACCTATCCCCCTTCCATATTTTTATGATAGTTGACCTCGAACAGTGCGTAAACCTAGGCAAAAATAGCGACCAAGTTGGCAAAAAATGATAACTTCTGGGTATCGCAGAAAACTGCGGTAACTACCTATGTTCACGAATTTGTATCTCCCACCACAGAGATCCAAATTCGGTTTTTCTTGTTGGTATGCGAAGACCACCTAACCTAGTTTAATTCCTGTTATTTACAACAAATTATTACTTGCTGTGTATAGAATTAACCAGTTAGAAAATTCTGAAAACTTACTTTTTCCCAAATTCCAGAAATTTTGATACGGAGCGCGTCCTGCCAAACAGGACCGCCCCATCGTGTACCAAGTGTACCAAAAGGTGTGCGCGGTATACCCAGACATGTGGGCTTTTGCAGAAATTGATTTGGACGCGTGTGCGCGTCGGAATCAGCCCGTATCCACGAAGTTTTTTCGTATCGTAACTTTTGCAAAAGCCCTGCACATTTAGTACTCACTCGTCAGAATACGACAAAACTTACGCCACTGGACTCGTGGTAACACGCTGGTCCTGTGACCCAATCTTCACGTAATTCTGAGACAGTTGACCAAGTCATCAATTGGCGGGCCCTATGGTTAACTTTTTGGGCAAAATTGTGTTCGGCTCACTGGAATCCGTATTTGGATATACCGTTGAGTTCGTACTGACTTTTAGAGTTTGTTTGACCTATAATTTGTCCCATTTAGAGACCATTACCCATGGCACATTTTTCGGTGTAAAGTGGCCCACATGTAGAGCCCGCTTTGACCCGAAATTATCGTTTTGCTCCTGTATCCAAATTGGACGAAAGGGTAGTATTTTCTAGCTATTTTGCTTATTTTGGGAACGTTGGTGATGTTTATTTCAGCATCCGGAGACGTCCATTCTGAGGCTGTAGTTTCTGACTCTTGGTGGTTGACATCTGGACGTTACACTTTGCAGCTCTCTTGCTAGGCGGGTATACCTTGCCTTTATTGTACTGTTTAAATTCAGTTATATTGTTAGTTATATGTTTATTATTTTAGATTATATAACTGTGTGCGTCCGAGAGAGACTCGGGTGTAGTCAACGAATGCGTTGACGTTAGGACTTGTGTCTGACCTTGTGTCTGACCTAGTGTCTAGTAGACCCACCTAAAGTTGTGAAATTATTGGTATGACTCCCCAGGCCTTGACACGTGTCATTATACATCACAGAGTGAGTTCATGTAGGGACGCGTGCCTCATACTCGACTGGCCATCGATGTGAGTAACACGTGTAACGGTATTTAGCTTAGTGTTTATTTCTATATAGACTTACATTATAGTACGAGATGTCCACGTCGTATTCACGACTGGTATATCTACATTGGGTGGGGAGGATGACTAGTAGGCGTATGGGACACCCACCTCCTTTATATAGATACCGCACTCGACGGAGTGATACGAAAGTTATTATTTATACAGATACCACGTTCCCTAGAGTGTTGGACGTTACTTGGTGGTTTTACAGATACCTCATTCTTCGGAATGATGGACGTTATAGACACCACACTCTAGAGAACGTTGGACGTTATTATATTCATGCGCTCGTGTTATAGGGGGCATAAGTGGCATATACTAGCCAGTCATGCCGATTGGTGAATTACGTCAGCATATGTCTATCCTACACTTACCCATACATACCAAAGTTGTCCTCATATTGCATTCACCTAGATGGTTAGAGCACCCCTTTTATTTATTCAGTATTTACCTTATGGCATGTTTCTATGTATCTTGTTATGTCCCTTTGAGGACCTGGTCCCTTTCCAGGTATAGATGTTCATGAGTATTTGCTGGAGCGCAGATCCGGACTGGCTACTTATATTGTAAGAGGTCTTCTCTTTGAGCCTCGTGATTGTTAGAGGTTCTATTTATATTGTATTTGTCTTGTTTATTCTTTATTCTAGTTTGGCAGTGGATCTGTTTCCATCCGACTGTCATCTTTGGAAACTTCATTTTGGGATCTGGTTATAGATATTGGTTATTCATTATATTTGATTTCTGTGGATGAGAGTTTGTTATGCTCTGAGATATATATGTTTACCACTTGTGAATTGTTATTCATATTACAGCGTACGTGTGTTACGGTTTCCATATATTGGAGTGCCATATTCATACGGCTGACATGCTTACGTGTCCTAGTCCTACGTATCTTGGGACTAGGGCGTGACATGTGGACTGTAAGCATGGCTACTATCACTGTGACAAAAGGGGTCATATCAAGTGAAACTGCATGAAGCTCAAAGCTGAGAAGGCTAAAGGAAAGGATGATCAGGAGGATCTCACGGTTGTAGAAGATATCATAATCACAACAACCGACGAAGAGGACCTTGTGGTACGTGTCATGACGGTGATTGGGTCATGGACACGGGACCATCATATTATGCCACTCCATAGGGGAGGATCTTTACATCATATCGCGGCGGCAGATTTGGACGTATGAAGTTAGGGAAGAAGGGGACTGATACAGTTGTGGGCATCGGTGATAATCACGTGCACTTGATAACAGAGCTTGATGAGAAGCTCGTTCTCAAAGGTATGCGATATGTACTGAGTTTGTGCTACAACTTGGTTTTAGTGAGGAGGCTAATAGATGATGGCTTTCGCAACGTATTTGGGGACAAAGATTGGATGTTTACGAAGGGTTCCCAATAGTTGGCGCGAAGAGATTTGTGTTATGGCATGTATAGGCTCAAGCCGCTGAGGTGTACAGGCAAGCCACCGACAACGGATGGAGGCTCCAGGGGTGTTCGACAGGTGTTAGTGGATCGTCAAAAACTTGTTGAGGAGGGTCTTCGAGATACTTTGTGTAACCACCACTTTTCACCTTAGAAATATTTTTGTAATTATGTATATTGTTAATAATATTATATTATATTATATTATATTATTGGCTAATTTAGAATTAATTAGTGTTGCCAAGAATTAATTAGTATTAGTATTAGTGCTAGCTAATTAGAATTAATTAAGTTAGTTGTCATGGATAGAATATTCTTTTCTAGTTAGATTAGATGCCTTCTATAACTAATTTGATTCATTTTTCTCTCAAATTTGAATTTAAATTAGGAGGGAAGAGGGGAAATTGGTCATTTAAACCATCAACCAACCCACCAATAGGGGCCGGCCATATATAGGAAATAATTTAATTTAAATTTTTTCTCCAAAAGTCCCTACTTCTTCCACAAGCAATTCTCCATTAGTTCATTTCTATTTTCCACAAATTTCTAGATCTAGAATTTGAATTCCAACCTCATTTCTCCACCAATTCCACTTATTCTTCTTCCATTGGAGAACTAGAAGCTTGGAGCACTATAGAAAGCTTGAAGAGGAGTCCAAGCATTGAGGATCGTGTCCGATTCGACTTTTTCGTGTCCAAATTCGGAGTTCTTCAAAAGAGACATACAAAAATTAGGTAATTCTCTATTTTCCACTAATTTCATGGTTATGAATCCTCATTGGACCTATAGGAACCCTCCCATAGGTGGAATTGACCATCTATTGCTAGATTTAGGTGTTAAAGCCTTAATTTTGGTAGATCTAAATTTTTCTCATGTGAAATATTGATTTTTGTGCTAAAATTGGAGGAATTATGAAATGTGTCCTCAAAAGTATTTGACACTTGTTTCCAAAGAAAATTTTGGTGTCTAAATGAGTTATACTTCTGTCCTAGTATCCACAATTGGATACGTGGTGTCTGTATCATGATATGCCATGATACGTATGGTTAGAATTGGTGATTTGAGTCTCTTTGTGTCTCTTTGCGCCAATTTATATATACTTCCTTTAGATCTATTGTTATAGCTATTTTTCTTGTCAATCCATATATATAATTGTTGATTCATTATTTTTGGTATCAAAGTGAATTTGGTTTAGCATGAGAATTTGGTTTGTGTATCTATTAGTGACTTGGTGTATCATGAAGAAGTTGGTATCATGCGATACTCTTTGTATCATAGGGGTTTGTCACATGTATCCTTATATTTGTTGTGAGTTGAGAGTGTGTTAGTGTAGAGAGATGCTAGTGTGCATTTGAGTGGGGTTCAAGCCACTACAAACAGCAGTAGGCAGAGCACATCAGTACGCTGCTGTGCACTTGAGAAGTGCTCGGGTGCAGCAGAGTTGACTGTCCTGCTGTGCGTTTGAGTGAGGCTAAGGTAGACTGGAGTGCAGTGTCATTAACAGCTGCAGGTTGTGTACACAACAAAGATACTATTAGACCTGCTGTGTGCAGAGAGGAGCAACTGCAGGACTCCAAGAAGAAAGGGAATGAGCTCGGGTAGGCAGCAGTAGTGGGAGGCAGTAGCAGCAGTGAATGGGAGGGAGTGATACATGGCAGTTGCAGTCAGTAGCAATGCTGCAACAACAACAAACAAGCTGCAGTACTACAGGCTTCAACAGAGGAACTGGTATAAGGAACTAGCAGGGAACAATGTGCAATAACTGTATATTTTGTGACAACAAGGAAATAGATAGCAGGCTGCAGCACAGTGAGGGTGAGTGCTAGTGATGAGTTGAAGTACTAGAAAGTTTCAGGATACCAAGTATAGGAGATGGGGGTGCATGGTAGTATGTGCAGGAATTTGTGCACATGTATCAGTGAGGAAGTGGGTGCCTTGAGTGTTGGTATCAAGTTATGGATACTAGGCAATGGAGTAGGGTATTAAATAGAGTTAAGGTATTGAGGTAATGAGTTATAATACTAGTGTAGGTAATTATGATACTCAATATGAGAGAGTAAGGGTATGGTATAGTGTTAACTTAGTATCAAGGTAAGTGAGGGTAAGGTATTGATTTGGGTCTAGGTAATGGGTGGAGTACTAGGTAAAGTGTTAAGGTAATGGGTAGGATACAAGGTATGGGTCAAGGTATTGAATATAGACTAAGATAATATATATATATATATATATATATATATATATATATATATATATATAGTAGTGATATTTAGCATATCATAGCTATTGGATATGACCTAGAAAACCTAGTTAGAGCTTGTTATTAACTAGTATAGCTATATAGACGAACCAAGAAGATAATTTAGAACCCAAAACTAGGTAATTGACTACTTTAACCCCAATGACCTAGTTTTGACTTAGAAAACTAAAATATAGCTAGTTGGGCATGTTTATGTTTCTAAATCACCTATTTGACATGATAATTCATATATGTCTTTGAGACTCTAATACAGGCAGTATTTGATATTCAACTTATGACCATAGGCGAGTACATTCTCTGATAGTTTTTTTTACTTGATAATTACTATGATACATGTTTTAGTAGTGTTGTACTTGATTTTTGACACGATGGTACACATATTGATATATCATGGATCCTCGTCATGAGATGTTGCTTTCATGTTATCCCTGTGCATGTTATTTTTGTGTGACGTGTCATGGTTTGGATCCATTATACTAGTCGGGGTGTAGAAGTGCTAGTTATATGTGTTATCATACCCTTCCTATGCATGTGTAGACTCTGTGAGTGTTATTTATACATCTCACATATGATTAACCAGGCCATAAATCCATGTACAAGTTTTCAAGCCGATCACATATCAAAGTTAGTATTCCAAACACTTAGTTAGTATAGTTATTTCCTGCTTAGTTCATACCCATGGTTTATGCCCTATTACTGTTGTTTTACTTACTCTTATTATTACTGTGCCATATTCCTGCTCTTACTTCTTCATCATGTACTATATTTACTATTACCGTTTTATAGTCTTTATCATTTCATTGGAATTATTATTGGAGTTATGCTTGTTCCATCCTGACTGAATATATTTTTAGGTGACTATTTGGTAGATTAGTATTAGACTTTCTACGGACCCCAGGATGTTGAGGGTGCAAAGATTGACACTGTAGCTTAGGAGGAGCAGTTTTTGTTTGCTAGAGAGACCATTACCGAGGCTGCTAGTTAGATAGCTAGTTCAGTATTTTGATTAACGAATTTGTTTCCGGCAATATTGAGATACTTGGATATTATTTTAGACGATGATTGGATGTCTAGACTAGTTGTGACATGTGACTTTGTTTCTTTCTCTTTATATCATATCATGCCTTATCATGCTATTAGATTTGTGATTGAGTATTTTATATCATATTTTGTCATTTTGTCCTTCTTATGGAGTTGAGATATATCGTGTGAAATTGTGTTTAGATTGTGTGATACCTATTAAAGCGTTCTACCATCGATAATGCGGCGTGGGCTGGATATACTCACGGCTCATGCTTGATTTCTGGGTACGGGTTGTAACACATTTTAATGGTGGAACATGCAGGTCTAGCTTCACATCTAGTGCAATATCGTAGTAGTACTTAAGCTTAGAGTACTATTACGAGCCTACAATAGGATATAGATATAGGATGAGAGAGAATTCTCAATCACAACTAGGACTTCCAATCTGACTTGAAATTGCTATCTTGTTCATTCTGAATGCTTTGCTATCTTTCATATTTGCTGCCTTTCTTGAATTCATATCTTGTCTTGTGCCATATTGACTTCTTTTGTTTCAATCTATCTTTTCAGTATAGAACCGAAGATGAGGGATCACAGTGCGAGAACAATAGCTTCTGAGGGATCGACTACTTCCCGACCTGCTCCTCGGGGAGTAGCAGCACCTTCACCAGTTCATGAGGGAGCTTCAACTGCTTCATGGAGTCTTCTACCTCCTACTCCACTACCGGCTGATAGAGCGCAATTGTTTGCGATTTTTCGTAAGAAGATGGAGGCTCAACAAAGGCAGGCCGAGATCATGAGGCAGGGCATAGAGAATGCTCACCTCGTCACTTTGGTGGCAGTAGAGAGAGTTCAGGCACCCCCGCAGCAGCCCACTCAGCCGAAGGAAGGAAATATTTTAGATTTCAAGAAGATGGGTCCGAGAGATTTTAAGGGGACCAAGGGTATTCTATATGCTGATGAGTGGCTCAAGGATATTGAGCACATCATAAGGGTTGCTCGCATCTAGAAGGACTTGCGGATTAAGGTGGTGGGACTTCAACTCATCGATATTGCTCGCATCTGGTTCAGAAATAAGTCGAAGATTGCCGATTCGGGACTTCAAGGATCTCTTCATGAGAAAGTTTTACCTTGCGACAGCTAGAGTGGTTCTGGAGAGACAATTCTAAAACTTGGTGCAAAATGGGATGTTTGTAGATGGGTAAGCTGCAGAGTTTGACATGCTGAGACCCAGAGGTTAGAGGCATAATGTTCCAAGAGTGCTTGACCCTGGAGGTCAAGGTTCACATTTCTTCCCACATGACTTATGCTGATATCTTGGCAGAGGCTTTCAGTAGTCCTGGGCTCAGAGGGTCGAAGTTGACCTGGGCCTTAGGACCAAGAGGAGCATGGATGCTTTCAATGGTGGTGGCAGTAAGGGACCGACGAAGCATCCTCAGTTCCAGCAGAGGATATTTCAGTCCCAGCAACAGTTTACTGCACTAGTTTGAGCTCCAGTTCAGCAGGTTCAACAGTAGCCCCTGAGATAGACTCAGCAGGACCCCACTTGTTACTTCGGCAATAAACTAAGCCACATCTGGAAAGTCTGTAGGAAGAGGTTGAGAGTCTTCTTATACTATGGCGATGCGGGATATCAGATGAGAGATTATCTCTTGTATTCTTGTTATGCAGCTTAGGTAGTAACACCAGCTAAGAAGGGACCAGTTCGACCACCTGTGTTACAGCAGCAGTAGAGAGGACTACACCCGACCCAGCAACAATATTTTTCTCAGCACCGAGGGGTGCCCCTAAGGGCAGGGCATTCTTTATGACGGTCGAGGAGACCAATCCTATCGGAGATATGATATCTGGTTCTGTTCTTCTTGATTATATTCCAGCTGTAGCTTTATTTTATTCTGGTGCTACTCATAGTTTTGTATCTGTATCTTTTGTGCTTAGGCATATCTTAGTACCAGAACCTTTGGGTAGGACTTGCAAGATCATGACTAGTGGAGGCATGATCCTAGTCAGTGATTTTTATAAGGGGCATAGAATCATTTTGTGAGGCCAAGAGTTGTCTGATAGTTTACTCATAATACCACTTTCGAGTTACGATATTGTACTCAGGATGGATTGGTTGAGTATGCACCATGCTAGCATTAATTTTTGCGTAGGTCAGATGTTGTTTCGTCCTCTAGGAGAGCCAGAGTTCGAGTTTGCTAGAGGAGCAGCGGAGCAAGGTGAAGGCATTCTTTGTGGAGCTATGATAGAAGAGGAGTTACCTTATCCTTTTATAGCAGAGTTCTTGGATGTGTTTCCAGAGTAGTTGCCTGGATTGCCGCAGAATAGAGACGTTGAATTTTATATCAACCTAGTACCGGGAGTGGAGCTAATATCACAACATGTCTACATGATAAACAACAGTGAGATGGAAGAGCTGAAGAAGCAGGTGGATGAGTTGCAAGACAAAGGGGTTCATCAGATCGAGTTCTTTACCTTGGGGATCTCCGGTATTGTTTGTGCCCAAGAAGGATAGGTCGGTTTGTATATGCATCGAATATAGAGCTTTGAATAACCTTACTATCAAGAACAAATACCTGGTGCTAAGGATTGACGATCATTTCAATCAGTTGAGCGGCACGAAGGTATTTTCCAAGATATATATGAGGTCAGGCTACCATCAAGTGAAGGTGAGAAGGAAGATATTCCGAAGACTGCTTTCAGGACTCGTTATTGCCAGTATGAGTTTATGGTGATATCATTCGGGTTGACTAATGCCCCGACGATATTTATGAACTTGATGAACAAGGTGTTGCATCAGTACCTTGACAAGTTTGTGGTGGTGCTCATTAATGATATTCTTATTTACTCGAAGATGCCAAAGGAGTATAAGGAGCGCTTGAGGATATTATTAGAGACTCTCAAGAATGAGAAGATCTACGGAAAGCTTTCAAAATGTGAGTTTTTCCTGGACAAGGTAGATTTTCTTGGATATGTTATGATGGGAGATGGTATTTCGGTGGATACGAAGAAGATTGCAGCAGTTGAGCCATGGGCTACACCGAGTTCAGTTGTAGGAATTCAGAGTTTCTTGGATTTTGTAGGGTATTATCGAAAGTTTGTGAAGGGTTTTTCTTGGATAGTAGAGCCGATGACCAGACTTACAGAACGATGTAGAGTTCGTATGGATAGATGATTGTCATACAATATTTGATAAGCTGGAGAAGAGGTTGACTACAGCTCCTATCTTGACATTGCCATAAAGTCGGGTGGTTTTGCTATTTACAGTGATGCTTCTGGGAATGGTCATGAATGTGTGCTTGAATAGAACAAGAAGGTTATTGAATATGCATCCAGACAGTTGTGGCCTCATAAGAAAAATTATCCCACTCATGATTTGGAGTTGGCGACAGTCATATTTTCTCTGAAGTTGTAGAAACATTATTTGTACGAAGAGTGTATGGAGATCTTCACTGACAACAAGAGCTTGAAGTACGTTTTCACAAAAAGAGTTGAATATGAGGTAGCATCGATGGATGGAACTGATGAAGGATTTTGATATATCCTTGTAGTATCATCTAGGGAAGGCCAATGTAGTTGCCGATACCTTGAGCAGGTATCCGGTAGCTATGTATTTAACGATAGACCGACATTTATTGGCAGATATAGGGAACTTATGCATTTAGGTGACAGTTCCAGGGATTGAGATACAGATGATGGGGTTGGAGATTCAGTCAGATTTGATGGATAAGATTAAGGTGACACAGTATCAAAATGTGACTCTAAGGAGTCTCAGAGCTCAGGTGCAAGAAGGTTTGTTGAATGATTTTACTAATTATAGAGGAAAGTTCCTTAAAAAAAGGTGCTAGGTTGTGTGTGTCGAGTTGTCATGACCCGTACCCGGTATAGGGGCACGAGTACGTGTTTATGTCCAGCCTATGTCGCAGCATCAACGGTAGAACGCTGTCTAGGTCAACAATACTATCTAAATATCTCACACAATATATATAATATACCTGTCAAGATATCTCAACTCCCAAATGGAGGATAATATGATAATGGTAATTAATACTCAACCACAATAATAAACTAAAGGAAGATATGGCATGATATGGAATAAAAGGAACGAAATATAGAGTCACAATACATCACAAGTCCACTAGTCTAATCACAACTCAACGATCTCAAATATAATACATGTTGAAAGTGTCTAACTGTTATATACAATATCATAAATGAACTAGCTAAGTCTCATCGACTACTGGTACTATCTCAATAGGCTCTACGTGTGCTATCTCAACTGGCTCGCCATCATGTGGCTCATAGTACGTAGGACACTAGTCCTCGAATAAATTATCTTAAAAATATATCCAATCAGGATTGGAGTAAAGTATAACCCAATAGTAGTTTCAATAATTGACAAAAACTATAAAATAATAATAGCAATGAAAATAAATGATGGAAGTAACTGAAGTAGTAAATATTATAAGAAAGAGCATCACTTAAATAATGGCAATACATTGAGAACAATATAATGAGGAACATCAATGTAATGAACTGGAATAAAGAAAACAATATAATAAATATGTCTTGAAATATTAGTAAGCTAATGTGATCGGCTTGGGCCTAGCACTGGCTATATATGAAAGGGAAGATAGTATGATCACACGTGAGTTGCATGATTTGTTAGCTATCACAGGCTATACTAAATCACGGGCTATAAGGTATGATCACATATCAACTAATACTTTCTGAACCCTCAACTAGTACACGGATCCAAATTACGACACGTTATAACATGTATATCATATTGCACAGTCTATAATATCATGCACTATGATCACGGTCAATATAATCATTAAGATATCATGGTAATCGCTGAGTAATCATGAAGCACGACACAACGATCATTGAGTAATCACAATAATAACATCTCATGACCAAGATCCACGTATACCAATCTGTGTAACCGTCATGTCAGGAATCAAATAATTTCAATACTAAATACATGAAACATAGAGACTATCAAATAATGAAACTATCAGAGAAAGTACTCGTATATAGTCCTGAGCAACAAGTATGACTCGGTATCCGAGCTGGTGTCACATAAACCTACATATAAAAGGCAATGTTGCTTGGGTGTAATAAGGGTGATAAATGGCTAAAATGCAATAAATATAATATTCTAGGCCATTACTAGGTCATTCTAGTCAAACTAGGTGTTATCTAGATTTTTTTGGTCCATAACTAGCTTCTAGGGTGATTACTAAGGTAATTAGCTCATGACAACTAATATCTAGCTAATACTAGTTATACTAACTATTATACTAAGTATCTATCTATCCTAGATAATATATTACACTAGTTATACTTATTAGTTAGTATACTAGTATCTAGACTAATTACCCATTCCCATACTTTGGTACTTTATATAACCCAATACCTTATCAATACTCTATACTAGACACTACCCCAAATTAGTTATAGGACTTTAATAACTTGGTATCTATGATACCTCCAGTTATAACATTACCTATATAAAAGCCTGCATACTGACACACATCCCTTAACATAAAATCTAAATACTATAATAATCCTCACATATATTGATTCAAACAACAGAACCTAACTTGCTATTTATTCTAATACACTTATGTCATTAATCCCCGGTACACACCCTCGTAACTCACCTCAAACCTATCCATACTGATATTAAACTCCCTCCTAAACTCCCTTAGGCACATGAACACTATAACTCTGAATACCTTATCATCAGATATAAACTTTCCCCATAACCAATACCATACCTATTACATAATACCCGAGCCCCCTTCTTACTGTGCTGAACTAAGCATCACCTTGATACTAAAACTAAGCCATGTTGTTGTTGAAACTGCATTGGCTTGTTGTTGCTGCTGCCATAGCTTGCTGCTGCTCACTCTTTCTACTCGAGCTCCCTCTTATACCTGTGTTGCTGCTACTGCTAACTATGAAGCTTAGTTGTTGTTGTAACTACTGCAATGTGTTGCTCTAATGTGTATTAGTGCACACAATGCTACTGTGATCGGCTCGGGCTACATCTCAGGTAACCCCCCTTTACTTGTTGCCGGGGTCTTGTCGCTCGAGCACTGCTCAGATCAGTGCATACAGTGCACTGATCTCTCTTTCCCCTCACTGCTCACATAGCCTAAGTCGGTTGCAACATCAATTACCTGAGCATACGGCTCACACTCAAAGTCTCACAAGTGAGTACCCTCTCATGTTCACACCACAAGTTCACAATTGCACACACACACAAACACTTTTCTCCTTTCACTCTTTCCTTCACCTAGGCCCCCACGGTCCCAAGTTCAATACACACACACACACACACACACACACACACACACACACACACACACACACACACACACACACACATATAAATAATGTATATATATACACATATATAATCATATATATATATATCTATATAATACACTGGAAGCATTTAAGCAAACACTTAGAGTATTCATGATACACACTCAACCAAAGTGCCAAACTCCCAATTTCCTATAAATATCAATTATACACATTAAAAACATCTATATATAACTAATGTAACTAGTTACAAAGAAATTTGAAGGATAATTACATAAATTACCCAAAATAAACCTCGTATCATACCGTATCATAAAATACCATGATACGCTCTACTCGTATCAAATTATGGACACGTATCTAGTCCCATAGCATCAATCTAAGTCTAATTAGATCTAATTGATCTTATGGTACACACTTGATGTATCAATCTAAAATTTTTCCCAAAATAGGCACAAATTACCATATAAAAATTATAATAGGGGTACTATGAACCTAGTTCTTGTTCCTATAGGTAGCCCTAAGCCAAGAAAGATTTCCTAATGGTTAAATACATAAATTAGAGGCTATATTATAGGGTAAATTAAAATTTACCTATTGGGAGATGGATTCCCAATAAAAAACCCAAATGGACACAAGCTCCTTGTCAATTTCTCCTCCTTCAAGTGCTCCTTGCAATTCAAGCTCCAATCGTCTTTAGATTATACAGTTGGAAGGGAATAAGAGTGAATTAGGGTGAATTTGGTGGAGGAATGAGTCAATTTGGGGAAGAACACCATTGGTGATCTCTAATGAAATGAATTAATGAGAGGAGAGAGAGAGAGAGAGAGAGAGAGAGAGTCCTCCTAAGTGGCCGACCCATTTTTCCCTCTCCCAAGCAACTACATAATGTCTAAGACACCCCTACTAGTTAGTCAGAAGGTTTAATTAGTTAGGGCTATATCAGAAAACTTCTAATTCTTCATGAAACTAATCTAATCTTCTTAATTAATTAAGTGAATGGGTCTAATGGGCCTAACCCAATGTTAGGCTCAATGTGTCATGATAATCTAATGGGTCCACTAATGACAATTTCAAATAAATAGGCTAGTCCACTAACTAATAAATAATAGCACAACACATAATAAATAATTAATAACACAATATATAAATATTTAATTACTAAATAATAAATATGCTAAATGACAAAAATACCCTCATCTAGAAATGTAGTAGTGACAAGTCTACCCTCCTTAGAAAAATTTTGTCCTCAAAATTTAAGGAAAGAAGTAACACTACAACAAGCAAGAAAAAATGATACCTCATGGCTCAAAGAAATAAGGGTATCGCTCGCGCATGTCAGCTTTCCTCTCCCAGGTAGACTCTCCCGGAGAGCGATGCCTTCACGCGACGCGTACCAAGGAATTCGTCTGGTTTCGTAACACCTTCCTCCTGCGATAAAGAATCTCGACTAGCTGCTTTGGGTAGCTGAGAGTCGGACACACCTCGATCTTCGAGTGATCCAATACGTGAGTAGGGTCTGCCATGTACCATTTCAGCTGCGACATATGGAACACATTATGCACTCCCTCCAGTGCAGGCGATAATTATAGTCTGTAGGACACTACACCAACCCTCGCAAGAACACCTAAGGGTTAGATGTAGTGTGGACTAAGCTTTCCGCCTCTACCAAAGCAAATCATGTCCCGTATCGAAGAAATCCTCACGAACACCAGATCGCCAACCTAAAACAAAACTCAACCTAAAATAAAGCAATCACAAGCAATACAAATAAAAGATATACCTCAAACTCCAAAGGTCTCTAGTAGATATCGGCCCAATATCGCTGTGTGTCCTGCGCAACCCGAAGCCTATCCCTAATGAGCTTCACCTTCTCGGCTGCATCCACAACTATTTTTGGTCCCAACAAAGCTCTATCACCTACATCATCCCAAGATAAAAGACCACGACATCTTCGTCCATATAAAACCTCGAATGGTGACATCTCGATATTGGCATGGTAACTGTTGTTATAAGCAAACTCTACCAGGTGAAGGTAATCCTCCCAAGAACCTCTGAAATCTAAAACACAAGTGTGAAGCATATCCTCGAGAGTCTGAATAGTCCTCTCCGATTTCCTGTCTATCTGGGGGTGATATGTTGTACTGAACTTAAGCTGGGTGCCCAAGCTAGCCTTCAAACTCCTCCAGAAGTTGGATGTGAAATGACTATCCCGATCCGAGATGATGCTCACAGGAACTCCTTACAATTTGATAATCTATTGCACATATATCTTCGCTAGCTTCTCCGTAGACGTACCAACATTAAATGGCAAGAAATCGGTCGATTTGGTCAACCTATCTATGATGACCCAAATCGGGTCTTTCTCTCATGGAGAACGCGGAATCCCTGAAACAAAATTCATAGTCACAAGCTTCCACTTTCACTCTAAAATGGGTAAAGGCTGAAGTAAACCTCCTGGCCTATGCCTCTCTGCCTTTACCTGCTGGCACACTAGACACTTGGATACGAAGTGCGCGGCCTCTCGCTTCATACCATACCACCATACATGCTCTCTCAGATCTTTATACATCTTGTTGGCACTTGGATGTATAGAGTACTACGATCGATGTGCCTTCTGAAGAACCACCTCGTGCAACATCCCACTTGGCACACACAATCTGGTACCGTGCCATAATTTTCCATCCTCAGCAATAGTGAAGTCCTCAGATAATTCCATATTCATACTGCATAGTTCTGATCCTATACATAAGCTAAGACTGTATCTGCAATCCCCATATCTGTATCTCGACAGCAGATATCAGTACCTCAATACCCAAGCTCTTAAGATCGGCCAATAAATGTCTGTCTGTACTCAAGTACAAATCCCCTGGATACCTACTCAAGGCATCATCGACTACGTTGGCCTTCCCTGGATGGTACTACAATGATATATCGAAGTCCTTCATCAACTCCAACCACCGCCGCTGTCTCATGTTTAGCTCTTTCTGTATAAATATATACTTCAAGCTCTTATGGTCTGTGAAGATTTCCAAACGCTTATCATACAAATAGTATTTCTACAGCTTTAGAGAAAAATGACTGCTGCCAACTTCAAATCGTAGGTAGGATAATTCTTCTTATGAGGACATAATTTCCTAGAAGCGTAGGCAATCACCTTCTCATTCTGCTGCAAGACACAACCCAAACCCTTCCCTGAAGCATTACTATAGATAGTGAATCCATCTAATCCTGATGGCAACGTCAATATTGGCACTATCTTCAACCTATTCTTCAGCTCCTTAAAAGCGGCCTGACACTCCTCTGTCCATACGAACTCTACATCCTTCCTGGTCATCCTAGTCATCGGCTCTGCAATCCTGGAGAAGTCCTGTACAAACCTCCGATAATAACCTCCTGGCCCCAGAAAACTCCTGATCTCTGCTATTAAACTTGGAGTAGCCCACGACTCCACTGTTGAAGTCTTTTTTGGGTCCACTGAGATACTGTCACCTGTAATCACATGACCAAGAAATTTAATCTTGTCAAGGAATAACTCACACTTCGAAAGCTTTCTATAAAGTTTTTCCTTTTTGAAAGTCTCCAGAACTATCCTCAGGTGCTCCTCATGCTCCTCTGGGGTCTTCGAATACACCAGAATGTCATTAATATATACCACCACAATCTTATCAAGATACTGGTGGAACACCTTGTTCATCAGATTCATGAATACTGTCTGAGCATTGGTCAACCCAAACGACATCACTAAGAACTCAAACTGGCCATACCGAGTCCGAAAAGCTGTCTTCGAAATATTCTCCTTCTTCACTTCCACCTGGTAGTAACCCGACCTCAAGTCAATCTTCAAAAATATATATGCTCCGCTCAACTGATTGAAGATATCATCAATCCTTGGCAACGAATATTTATTCTTGATAGTAAGGTTGTTCAGAGCCCTATAGTCGATAAACATGCGTATCGACCCATCCTTCTTTGGTACAAACAATACTGGAGTACCCCATGGTGATGAACTGGATCTAATGAAGCCTTTGTCCTGTAACTCATCTACCTGCTTCTTCAACTCTACTAGTTTGATGTTGTTAACTCTATAGACGTGCTGAGATATTGATTCTGCGCCTGGCACCAAGTCTATAGAGAACTTAATATCTCGGTCTGGCATCAAACCTGACAATTCCTCCTAAAAAATATCCATGAACTTTGCTATCAACAGATGTGACAACTCCTTCTCTTCCACTATAGCTCCATAGATGGCATCCTCGCTCTACTCCACTGCTCCTCTAGCAGTCTCAAACTCGGGCTCTCCTGGCGGTCTAAACAAAACTCTTTCTCCATGACAATCTATACTTGCATGGTACATACTCAACCAATCCATCCCGAGTATAATATCGTAGCTCGAAAGTGGCATTACGAGTAAGCACGCACTTAACTCCTGACCTTCCAGTATAAATCTCTGATCCTTGCAAACAACATTGACCAGGATAATGCCACCCTCAATCATGATCTTGCAAGTCCTAGCCAAAGGTTCAGACTCTAAACGTTGCTTAAGAGCAAAAGATACAGATACAAAACTATGGAAAGCACCAGAATCAAATATAGCATAAGCTGGAATAGAATCAAGAAGAACTGAACCTGATATCACATCTCCGACTGGCTCCTCCTTCTCAACTGTCAAGGCAAAAGTTTGCCATCGTGGTGCACCTCTCTGCTGCTGATGGTGCTGGACAAACCGATACTGCTGGGTTGGTAAAGGAGATACCCTCTGCTGTCCCACAGGTAGCCTCGTTGGTGCTCTCTGTACCGGTACTGCTTCCTGGCCTGCTCGAACTGAAGCCACTATACACACTCTCAACTGGTAGCCTGGCTCTCTACAATAGAGACACACTCAAAGCCTCTTCCTGCAAATCTCTCGTATATGTCTAATCTTCCTACTGTGAGTACACTACAGGGCCTGCTATGCCAGTCTCAGGGCCTGGTATGCCTGTTGCACTGATTCTGTCTCTGCGGCTGGAAGGTCCTCTACTGCTGGAAGTGGGGTCATTTGGTTGGACCCGTACTACTACTAGCTCCACTTGATGTGTCTCTCATCCTCTTGGATTTGAGCTCTAAGTTATCTTCTGCCCTCTGTGCATCTGTCATGTCCCAGTACCCGGATACAGAGACAGACATGGCAAGCTACCCCGTACAAGGTACTATACGTTATACGTCGATCACGGCTATTAAATAGACAAGGGGGTATATTCTACAATCAAGTCACTAGGGTCATACGAACATCTATGTCTCAATCAATCAAATAAGAAACAGTAAACATAAAGCATATATGATAAAGCAATAAGGCATCCTAAATGCTTTCTCAAAATATTCTGGAGACCAGCTGTGCAAAATAAGAAGCTGACAGAGTATCAAAAGTACATAACAGTGATCAGCTGCAGTTTGATTTAATACAATCATGTAAGAAGACTAATATCCAGATGTACGGGCTAATAGTTACCGGTAGCTAAATGCCCAAAAGAAAAAAATGTACAATGGCGAGTAGGGAAGAAGAAAAACTACTTGTTATCCTCTGCGACCATGTTCCTAGTACGCGTCGTGAGTTGGGAGAAAGTAGGCTGGATCCTTGGGTGCTGGCTCAAAACCTGGCCATGCAAAGCCAGTGTGGTTAGACCCCAAATTACAAGTACCACAAAGGAGCACAAAATAGAGAAACAAAATCCAAACAATAGATATATGCATACATAGGTTCTATGTCATAGTTTAGGTCTACGACATATCCTATCTCACAAAGGCCCAATCCATCAACCAAACAAGGACAAGGGTTAAACCATCACACTATGGTAGTCCATAACCTTAGAATATTAACAGAATAATGCAATCATAACCAAGTCCAATTTCGTTACCAATCACTTGTACGGCTTGTTCTTTGTGGAGTCTGAGGTTATCTCAAAAATAATGCATAATAGGTATCCTCATATCACGTCATTACTGAACATGGGCTAACCGAGCCAAAATAAGGAATATACAGGCACTTTCTTGACGTACCAGTTCCCCGAAGGGCCACTGCGCTAAATCATGGTATTATTTGTTCCAGTGCTCCCATAGGGAGTCAATGGCTCGATGTTATTTATAATAAGTCAGATACTGTACTCCACTAAGGCGGATGATATACAGTATCTGTGGTGGCCAGCCCACAGTGCACTAGAATGAATCTCTGTGGAAAGGTTCGTTGGCATGATCTCATGATACCGTTCCCTCCAAATGTTACTACCACTTTTAGTTACCTAATTATCCCTATATTGTGTTCAAAATCTCAAGGCGTTGTCACATAAGAATTTTCCTTAAGATGTCGTACAAAGTACGGACACGCTAGATACGAATCCATAGAAGTTTGGTCCGGATTCACCCGAGCGTGTATGCAATATTCAATCAACCAATATCCTATCTACGCTTTGGTACTTGACTCACATATCATGGCCGTGTTGGGGGAAAGTATATTTATAGTATCACGCATTCAGGAATTTGGAGACATTCTTGATGCATAACCCAAATATAGATCACTTAACACATGACACGGTATGTCGCACCTCAGTGCACATCCGATCATATACACTTCTAGGCAATAATTTGTATCAGCATAGATACAGTATTCTAGTCCAATTAATAATTATACATTGTATCATATGAAGATCACATTGTAACACGAAGCTTATGTTATGCACATAGCTGGTTAGTCACTTATCACTTGGTTCATACTGAAATCTTAGTTCAACTCATGCCATGTTCATAGCCAATCTTAGTTCATGTCCATGTCTAGCACGAGGTCTGGTTAATAAATCCATTCTTTCTTAGAATCATCACACAAGCATTAACCCAAATTAATCATAAAAGAATAAGAAAAATATTCAATTAAAATACCAAGGCTGTATGGGTCTCTAGGCCGCATATAAAGTCCAGGCCGCATATGAACTCCAGGCTGCATGGGAAGTCCAGGCCTCATATAAAGTCCTGGCCGCATATGAAGTCCAGGCCGCATATGTCATGACCCGCACTCGAAATTTGGGCATGTGCCATGGGTACGTCCAGCCTACGCCGCAACATCGGCGGTAGAACGCTGTCTAGGTCTCAATAATACTAAACATAACTCACAACCTGTCAATGATATCGACTCCATAAGGAGGACAATGAATAATATATTGCTCAACAGTTCACAATATATACTCAATCACAAAAGCTATAAGAAATAAATGGCACGATGAGATATAAAGATAAGGAGTACTGACATACGTCAAGCACAACAACTCAAAACAGAGATAAAACTAAAGTCTAGCTGTCCAACATAAATGGTCTCAAAAAGTCTCCACATAAGTCTCAACATAATCTTAACATAAGTCTCAAAGATGCATAAAATATATCTGTTTAAATAGCTGCAGGTAGTATCTCCTCTAAGGGAAAGGACTCCTCTAATGTCTCTGGTATGTAGTCTCCCTCTACACCTGGTCTATAGTGTGTAGGACAGAAGTCCTCAAGATCCTCTGGAAAAATGTTATCCAATCAGGATTGGAGCAAAGTACAGGCACTAATAGCAGTTCCATTTATATTGACAAAAACTATAATATAGTGTAAATAAAAACAAGATAAAGATAAATACTAGAAATAAGAAATACTGGAGATAATGAATCAGCAATAGCATAACTTGCAATGAACAGAAATATAAGTGAATGCTAGAACAATAAACTGGAAATACAGAAATAGAATATCTAACTAAGTGTGTAAAATATCAGTCTATCATGTGATCGGCTTGGGACAAGATCAGTCTTGTTATATATGATTGGCTATAATTCATGTGAGGTCAGGCTAACCATCTGGTTAGCTATGATGCGAGCAATAGTCAGGCTAATCATATATAACAGGCTAATATTTCCCCATCCCCCAGCTACACCAGACGTGATGTGTGGGGTAAGCTATGATGCATGTAAAGTGGGATATGATCACATAATCTGCTAATATTTCCCCATCCCCCAGCTAGCACAATGGATTCCAATCACGACTCCCCATAACAGGTATCGATGATGCTAACCCGTGTATCCATAGTATCAGAATCAAGTTTACTATATAACTAGAATCATAGAGATTATCAACATAATAAAACTATCAGAGAATGTACTCGCTTATGGTCCCGAGCTGGCAATACCAATATCATGTTCCCGAAGTCTCGTACGAACAATCCAACGGTCCTATATACATAATATAATTATATAATAGCATCAGTTGTTACTCTAGCACACACACCAACATAATTACGCTGAACTCAGAAACTATGCTAGGGTGGTAACTGGTCAACTAGCAGGGTCAAGTGTGCACGTCTAAATGCACAGGTGTCATATCCTCGAATATTGTGCATAAAAAGACAGTAAACTAACACTAACACATGTCTAAAACTCTAAATCCCGTGTAACACCAACACATGTCTAAGCTAGTATGTTAGTGTACACCAGGCAGACAGTTCACTAGCACTCAGGGTCATACAGTCATACATAAATACGGGATACCCACAACTAACACTAAATAAACAATTTCCCATGATGTAATATATATAAACCTAAATACCATACACACATGCACATACACACATACTAGTTATTACGTTTACCAACACAGTATCTTGCAATCATATAAATCAAACTCCCGTGAGGTAATATGCTAACCCTAATTACTATTCATATATACACACACACAACATGAAGAAAGGTAAGTTTCGAACCTTGGCCTTGGCGTACACGTGCCCGGGGAGAGTGATGCTGACCGGAGATGGTGGTGCTGTAGTTACCGGGGATGGTGGTTGAGTAGTCGAGGGTGCTGTGAAGTGGTGGTCCGGCTGAGGAAGTCGGGGTCGGGGCTATTACGGCGTGATGGTGATGATGATGATGATGATGATGTTGATGATGGTGATGATGATGATGATGATGATAGGTGTAGTCGAGATGGTGAGGAGGGGCGGTACTCCGGCGAGGGGCGTGAAGGCTGTGGCGAGGTTGCTGTGACGAGGACGGGGGTGGTGGTCAGGTGATTCGGAGTGAGTCGACTGTCGTGAGGGAGATGATGGTAGCAATGGCGGTTGTTGAAGGTGAAGGGAAGTTGGGGTGGTGGTGGTGCAGTCGGGGATCGTGCGTAGGAGATCGGTCGAGGGTGGTGGTTCTGCCGGGGAGGTCGGGCTCCGGCGGATGGGATGGCTGCTGCTCGGATGGGGTGGAGGTGATGTTGAGGATGGAGGAGATACAGTCGGGGCGAAGTGGAGGGAGTCGGGGAAGTCGCTGTGAACAGTGGTGATAAAGGCTCGGGGTCGGCCGGAGTTGGCCTGTGGCGATGTTGATGATGATGGGTGGCTGCGGGGGTTGCAGTCATCGGAGGAAGTGTGCCGGTGGTGGTGGTTGATCACCGGAGGGGAGAAGTCGGGAAGAAGATGAGAAATGGAGAGGGTGATTGATTTAGGGTTCGATTTGTAGGTGAAGAGGGATGAAAAATAATGAAGAATGAGTTTTTATGTAGGATGGAGAAAGGAGGGTGATGAAACCTAGGGATTAGGCCGGCCATGCCTCCTAGGGATGGGGTTGGCTTTTATATGAAGGAAATTTGAATGGCTAGGATGGTGTCTGTTTGGATGGAGGGCTAGGATGGCTAGGGGGGAGGTTTTGATTGTTGTACACTCCAAAATATAGGAAAAATTTATGTGACCGGTCAAAGAGGGAGAGGGATGCTTCTTCATGTGTTGGGTCCAATGGAGGTGGATACCTCACTGCACTTTTGCATAAAAGCCCCCAACAATTAGAAAATTGCACAAAAAGTGGGGTTTGGGATTGAATTAGAAAAAACACCATATTTGGTGTGATATAGTGGTTTAAAAGGGTGTGTGGTGTTTAGTATGAACCTTGAGGGTGTGAGTGGGGGTTTGGCTTGGTGTTGGGTCTAGTTTTGGGTTAAGTTGGGTCCTTACACCAATTTAATTATAATTAATGTAAGTGGTGTTCTTAAATTAATTGGAAGTGCATAGGGTTAAAATTAGGTGGGACACAAGTGTCATGGACGTAGAAGACTCAGAATAGAATATTATTATAATTTGGGTTGCACAAAATGGGTCGAGTTTGTGTCTCCAATTTTGATTGGAACGGACAAAGATGCAAAAGTTAGATTTATTTGGAATTAAAGATAAACGTCTGCGATGAATATTGTGCGACTAAAATAAAACACAAAAGAGGATATTTATAAGTTACACAAAGGTCAGAATGGAAGGCTGGCACGTCTAAGATAAGGGTGTGAAATTTGTTGGAAGGCAAAAGTTAGTGTAGCGCTCCAAATATCGAAGCAACGGTAAGACACAAGAATTGAATAAACTCAGAGTAAAAAATTATAATCCCCAATAATTAATCCCAAAAATACTAATTAAAATCCATAATCCTATATTTTGGTCAGGGGTTCAACTAGTGGGTTTCTAGGTCCAGTCCACTAACTCATGCATTAAAGAACACTATATATATATATATATATATATATATATATATATATATATATATATATTAACACATTAAATTAAATATGGTAAAAGACAATAAAGCCCCTATTCTAGAATATGGTAGTGACAGCATATGTCAGGGTTAAAGTCTACTCCTCGGGATAATTGTTGATGCGATGAGCAATAAATTAAGTGTCAGTAAAGTGACATAAAGTGATTGATGTGACTGATAAGATATACAATAATATGTGTCTGAGAGAAAGGACAAAAATTACAGAATTATGTGCCAACGGTTCTGAGTTATGCGTCCATGGAAGGTGGCCACATGCTCTGCTTACAACATAAGTCACTCGGCCGCATATCATGTTTCTTGGACTTAGCGAATTTCTCATTCGTTCAGTAGTGAAAACACAAGGAGTTCCAGAACACTTGTGTAGAAATCTGTCATGCTTCCAACAAAGATGAACGCATGTTGATCAATATGCAGGGTGGCGCTTCAGGCCGCATAGCACTCTCGGTCGCATATTCCTCTGGCCGCATAAAAACTTCTTTTCCAAACAGCAACTTCAACCATGGCAAAAACTCTAAAAAATTTAAAACTATTTCTCTATAAAAACTTTATTTTAACTCTGAATCAAGTGAACCAAAATCCAAAAAGCACGAAATAAAGTGCTCCATCACATAGAAAAATTGGTTTTCTAAGATATCATGTTTTAATAAATCAAAACCCAAAAAAATACGTGGAACACATGAAAAATCTAAACTTTAATTTTAGATCTACTCAAATTCACCCATAAAAACCGAAAACTCCAAGTATTAAAAGTGTTTAGAAACACATAAAAACATAATGAATAAATAATATGGAGAGTTTTTCCATTTCTAATGCAAGATGTACTTGCCTAAGTCTTGGAGGGAGAAAGCTTAAGAGAGAGAAAGAAAATAAAGTAATGAAGAGAGAGAATGAGAGGTTTGGTATATATACAAGGACGGTTTAAGGTTTAGACTATGGCAAAACCATGATTAAACTAACCGAACAAATAAACCCTGAACCAAGATAAACCAAAGAATAGGTCTAGTCTCACGCAATATACTAAACATGCAAGCAAGAAAAATAATAAGCTTCAAATACGTATATTTGGGAACTGGGAGTGACATCTCTATCCACCTTAGAATTTTTTTTCCTCAGAATTCGAATTTGAATTCTAGTAAGTTAGAGAAATCAAGACAACCACGATACATATCTACTTGCAAAGCTACACATGCAAGCAATAATATCACAACACTTAAGCGATCACTTGATCACGGAATCTAGATACGAAGGCATGAGGTAGAATATATCTTCTAAATTGAACATGTGCGGTTATCGAGATCGAATATCATCCTCGTGCTCCTATGTCAATTCTCCAAGATTGTGATGTCCCCAAGCAACTCAGACAAGAGAAATAGTCCGGTTCTTGAGTATCTTCTCTCTTTGATCTAGAATGAATACAGGTTACTCCTTATAAGATAAGTCGGTACCAACGACTAATTCAGAGTGGAAAAGGATATGACTCGGATCTGGGACATACCTACGCAATTGATATACATGAAATACATCGTGCATCTCACATAGCGAAGGTGGAAGGGCACGACGTTAAGCCACATTACCTTCCCGATCGATAATATAAAATGGCCCAACGTATCGCGGACTAAGCTTCTCGCGAACCCCGAATCTAATAACCCCACGGGTAGGAAAAATTTGTAACACATGGTCGCCAACACAAAACTTTAAAGGCCAATGATGCTGGTATGTCCAGTGGCGATGCCGATCTTGCACAACCCAAAGTTTCTATTTGATCTGCCTGACAACTTCTACTGTCTGTGTGATAATTTTGGGGCCAAACATCTTTCGCTCACCGATGTTGTCCCAAGCCATGGTGATCTACACTTCCTGCCGTACAGTACTTCGAAAGGTGCCATCTGAATACTGGCTAGACAACTATTATTATACGAGAATTTCCCCAAGAGAAGGTGATTCTCCCAAGATCCACCAAGAGCTAAGGTACATGATCGTAGCATATCCTCCAAGGTCTGGATGGTCCTCTCTGATTGCTTATCTTTTTAGAGGTGGTAAGTTGTGCTGAATCTTAACTTGGTACCCAACCTCTTGTACAAGCTTCTCTAGAAATGAGAAGTGAACCTTATATTTGCCATTAAAATTGATTGCTTCAATAACAAACAGAAGAAAGTACAAAGAGGTCCTAGACAAACAATCTAAGTACAAATTTTTGATTCTAGGTGCAGTAATGGATAAAGAGCGCTATTGTGGATCCTTTACTCCGTTGACAATCTGACACAGGGTAAAGAAGCTCAGGTCTGTTCTCTCTCCTCTCCTCTGTCATTCTATGTCTGTTTGTGTGTCCCTCCCTGTGTGTGTGTTTGTGTGTGTGTGTATTGGGTATGTCACCCTGATATATATAGTCATCTTCGGGCGCGCATACGTTAGGCCGTATGGATGTTAGAGGGTGCCACGTGTACCTTCCTTACAGGGTGCAGCTGTAACCGTGATCAGGCCAAGCAGCCACATAGGCACTTGTTAAGTTTTTTGTTGCTGAATATCTGGGTGGTTTTCGTCCTTTGTGGGTGTGACTTGGTCAGCTTGACACATAGTCCGCACTTGGTTGGAGAGAATCACTCTGGTCGTAACAGTAAGATTTTGTCTTCCTGGAGTATGAACACATGTGGCTAGAGACGCATGGAGCCGCATGGAGTCTGGAACGCTTAGGGGCAGAGACGCATGGAGCTGCATAGTGTCTGATAAGCATGGGGCCAGAGACGCATGGGATCGCAAGGAACCTGGGATGCATGGGGCTAGAGACGCATGGGACCACATGGAGTCTGGGACGAATATGACCAGAGACGCATGAAGCCGCATGGAGTCTGGGATGCTTGGGGCCAGAGATGCATTGGACCGCATGGAACCTGTAACCTCTGATTCCCAAATTTCCAAAATAATTAGATTTTTAATTTATTTTAAATACCAAGTTATAAAATATTTCTCCTTGAATTTTTGTATTTTATTTTGAACAATGTTTGATTTTAGAAGGTAATTTAAAAATCTTTTATAAAAATCATTTTTCCTAAATATCGATTTCTTATAAATAAATAAATAAATAATAATGTATATATATATTTTTCTAGTTTCAAATGTTTATTGGCTTGAAATCATAAAATTAGTTATTTGATAAAATTAATTAAAAGACTAGTTGTTTCTTCATAATAAATTTTATATTTATTGGGATAGTAAATAAGTACGTTTCATACTTTCTAAGATTTTGCAAATATGGATTAATTAATAGCTAATTGGGAATCAGTTAGCTTTCCTTAAATATTTTCTGAAATTTAATCTTTTATTTTTAAAATTTTTACAAGTTACCATCTTTCATTCACCCTCATTCCCACATGAACTTATTTATGTATGATCTTGGGCCATTTGTTATTTGGGCCAACCCTCACCCTTTATCCCACACCTTCTCTCCCTATTTAAGTCTCTCATCACCATTCCCAAGAAACCCTAGCTAGCCCTCACAATTCCCACAAGCCAACAACCGTCAACATTTTGTGTGCTCGTGTCCGTGTGTCCAGCATTACCGTGTCAGCCGTGTTGGCCTCGGGTCCGACCCCGGGTGTCCTATCGTATCCATTCATTTTCTGTGTCCGGTTACAACATTACAACCGATTTTGTGTCCGACACCATCTGGACACATCCACCCCTGTACAGTACTACATCAGATTCCTGTGACCACACCCGGACACGTCCACTATACAACATCATCCTCGTGTCCGGCAGACCCGGACACGTCCCCCCCACAGTCATCAACCGCCGTGTCCAGCCCCGGACACGACCCCGACAGAGGAAACCTAACCTAACCAAGATCCCGTCGCCGCCGACGACTGGGACCTCCGCCTCCGCCGAGTCAAGTTCCCACCGCCGCGTCGAGCCGATCGATCAGATCCGCCGCCGAGTTCGATTGCCGCCGGCGACTGGACCCCCTCGGCGTCGAGCGCCTGTGGTCGACGCCGCCGCCTCACCCGCGTCGAGCACCGCTGCTGGAACCCAAATCCGCCGCCGCCTCGAAGCCGCCCGCCTCCTCGAACAGATCCGCCACCTCCTCGAACCGGACGCAGCCGCCTCGAACCCAGATCTGCCGCCGCCTCCTCGACGGAGCCCCCACCGCGCCGACCCCGGCGGACTCCCCGCGCCGGTGACGGAAACCCTCCCCAAATCGTGAGCCTTCTCTTTCTTTCCCTCTTCTCTTTCCTTCTGTTCTGTTAATTAGTATAGGTAATTAGTTATTAGTATATAATTAGTTTATATATTAGTTTAATTAGATAATTAATTATATATATTAGTTTAGTTAATTCTGATTAGATTAGTTAATTAAATACTTAATCATTTAATCAGTAAATTATTAATAATCAGTAATTAATTATTAATCAGTAGTTATTTATTAATGTAATTAGTTTAGTAAATTTATATATTTAGTTGGTATATATAATTAGTTTAATAAGATTTAATTAGTTTAGTTTTATTTAGTTTAGTAATAAATATCAGGATTTTGATTATGTGAACAAATATAATAATTTTTGGGTTACATTATTATTTAAAATATATATTGGATTCTACGTAAATTCTAATTTTTATAAATAAACCTTTAAATTGTAATTTTGTTCAAAAGGGAAGTTTTAACAATTATTGTTCAAATAATTTCGAAATGATTATATATGTAAATACGTATTCTAGTATATGTAATTAATTTGGTATCTATGTATATATATATTTAGTATATGTATATAATTATTTTGGTATATATATATATACTTATATATATATATATATATGTATATATGTGTGTATATTTTTAGTATAATTATACATATATTTAATTGGTATAATTTCATGTAGTATATGTGTAATAAAATATATTTTTAATATATGAATTAATTGGCATCTGTATATATATATATATAGTATAAATTTGAATTGGTAATTTAATATTAGTATATTCTAATAATGATATTGACAAAATATATATATATTTTAAACAGTATTTTTGCGTATATATATGAGTATACGTACGGTTCAACTAGTATATATATATATTCTAAAAAAATGTACCTTGCACACATATGATATGTACGTATTTTGATATATGTTAATATATAAATGTACGTATTTTAGTAAATATACAACTATAGCTAGTAATTTATATTGGTATATATTTAGATATATACATATATTAGGTTAAATTCTTTTTAGTATGTATACAAGTATTATTTATTTTAAAGTATATATATATTTACATATATCTACTATTGTAGTTGATGGAAATTATAATATGGTTAATTGGTAAACCTACTAGGTGATCCTAGGTGACCAGTAGCATACCTAGAGAAGTCCCGAACTCAGTGTTTTTAGACTGTGTTAGTGTAGCATCTGATGCAAATATGGTTTTGCTTGTGATATGTTTATAGGACTGTTGGTTTACCCAAGGGATACTCTGGAACAGGACATCAATAATGACCAGCTAAGGACCCAAGGCGAGTACATTCTCTGATTAGTTTCTAATTTATGATATCTCCTATGTTCACTGTATCTCGTGTAAATATCCATGTTCTTGACACATTGGTTTCACGGATTGGTATACACGGATCTCGTCATGAGATGTTATTCCTTATTCATGGTGTAGCTTGTACAAGACTTGTTTCCTTGATATCTTGTGCATGTACAGACACTGAGACCCGGGGAGATTTGCTACCTCCCTAGGGAATCCCGTGCCATAGCGTACCATGATTGGATCTACTATACCAGTCGGGGGTGGGGAGTATTTTAGTGTAGATATGTGATCATACCCAACTTTTTATGCATCATAGCTCACCCCACATCTCACGTCGGGTGCGACCTGACCATCTCCGTGCTTCATAGCTGTTACATGTGATTAGCCTGACCTCTCCATGCATCATAGCTAACCAACGGTTAGCCTGACCTTCGTGAATCATAGCTAATCACATGTAACCAGCCTGATCAAGTTCCCAAGCCGATCACATGTTAAAGCTAGTACTCAAATACTTAGTCATAGGTTCTTGCTCATGGACATATTATTTCTTCTCCTGCATTTACTTACAGTATTTCCAGTATTTCTTTTGTTGTACATTTCTCGTACCTATACATGCATCTGGTATATTTCCATCTAGAACTGCTACATAGTTTATATCATTAATAAAGAACTGCTATTTAGAGATGTACTTTGCTCCTTCCTGACTGGAAAATATTTTTCCAGACTGTGACCTTAGTAGACTGGTTTCCGACACACTTGGGGATTGGAAGTTAATGATTGCAGGTATGATTATTTTGGTCGTTAGACTTGTCTTGTATTTCTTGCTTACCTTGATATCTCATCGTGCTCTATTTTATGTGATTGAGTATTTCTAGATTTATTTTATGTTATCCACGTCTCCTTATGGAGTTGGATGCTAGCGTGAGATTATTTCGATAGTACCTGACCTAGACAGCGTTCTACCGCCGATGCTGCGGCGTAGGCTGGACGTACCCACGCTCTCGTGCCCCTAAACCGGGTGCGGGTCGTGACAGAACCTGGGAACTAAGGGGCCAGTTGTGCTGTACACGTGGCGCTGCACATCCATCGAGAGTGAAGTTCTGTGCTGACGTTAGACTTTTATCGTTTAATATGTTCAGGACTTTTAAGGCAATAAAAAAATCATTTTGTTTGGATTTTGTATCAGAGACGATCCTGTTGACGGGATGCCATGTCAGGTCCAGCAGCGGCCAAAGCTGCTTCGGCTGATTGGGATGCATGGATGTCGCCTTTCTGGGCCGTAGATGACTCTGCGGCCTGATCTCTTCTGCGCTTTACTTTGTGGTGCATGGTTTTTTGGTCGCATGGATGCATATTTTTCATGCTTCTATACCTTGTATCTCGGTCTGATACTATGCTTACTGGTACTCCTTGTTGTCTCATAATCTATCGCATATATATCTGTAACTTCTCTGTAAACTATCCCAATCTGAAAGAGAGAAAATGTGCCACTTTTGTGAGTCGATCCACTATCACCCAAACAACAACTCGACCAGTCGGTGATCTAGGTAAACCGTTCACAAAGTCTATCGTGATGTGTTCCCACTACCACTCTGGAATAGGAAGCGACTGTAATAATCCTGCCGGTCTCTATTGTTCTTCCTTCACTTGTTGACATATCTGACATCGCGATACGAAGCGTGCTATTTCCCTCTTTATTTCATTCCATCAAAAGTGTTGCTTAATATTTTGGTACATCTTCGTGCCTCCGGAATGAATAGAAAATTGGGAACTGTGTGCTTCAGTCATAACTTCTTGTCAAATATCCCCGCTTGGATGTATAGATGGTTTCCAAACCTTAGTGTTCCATCCACATGTATTGTCAACTCCTTCTGAAGACCGGCTCACATTTTTCTCGTAGCTTTTGAATCTTCGGGTCCTCTGCCTGAGCTAGCTTAATTTTATCCACCAAGATTAATTGGATCTGTTGGCTAGCTTAAACTCTTGTACTGTGTGGAAGTATTATCTCGATACCCATCTCTCGTAAGTCTTCTAAAATGTTCTTCTAAGTAGTCAACATAAATTTCTCACCTCTTCTGCTAAGTACATCAGCTACTACATTAGCCTTGCCTGGATGGTACCAAAATTCTATGACATAGTCTTTGTCATGCCCTAGTCCCAAAATACGTAGGACTAGGAATACGTAGCATGCCAACCGTATGTATATGACAACTCCAATATGTTAGAAAATCATAACACATATGTATGCTGTAATATGGATATTAATTCACAAGTGGTTCATATATTGTCAACATAAATCACATGCATCTATATCTCATCCAAAAGCACAAGTAAAGGAATATCAAAATAAATAGCTAAATGTCTCAAGTATGAAGTATCAAAAAAATAATAGTCGGGTGGAGACAAATCCACTACCCATCGACTATATCAAAAACTAATATGATAGAGGAGATCAAAACCCCAGTATGAAATAAATATCAATAAAGAAACAACAGATAAGGATCCATCAGCAATAAAGTAATTACTAGTACTCAGAAGATAAGATCTTCTCAACAGAGAATGATGTGCCAGGCACAGACCCATACTCCTACAAATAATCCTGCTCGTCTATACCTGGAAGTGGACCAGGTCCTCAAAGGGACGTAACAAGATACAAAAAGTACATGCCATAATATACTGAAAATAACATCCAAAGGGTCACCTAACCATCTATGTGAAATACACTTTTGAGAACAACTTTCCAACGTGTGTCACGCCCCAGTCCCAAAATACGTAGGACTAGGAACACGTAAGCATGCCAGCCGCATGGATATGGCAACTCCAATATATGGAAACCATAACTCACACGTACGGTGTAATATGAATATTAATCCACAAGTGGTTTAAAATGTATTACAAGGCACAGGGTACAATCTAAATCTCATCCACAGAAAATCAATATAAATGAATAACCAGCATCTATATAACTAGATCTTAACATAAGTATCTAAGGATGATAGTTGGATGGAAACAAATCCACTGCCAACTCGAATGTAAGAGCAATTACAAAATAAGTACAACACCATATAAGAATACCAGCTAGCAATCATGGCTCGAAGAGAGGATATCCATGAAACATATATAACCATCCAAATCTGCGCTCCTGCAAATACTCAAGAACAGATACACCTGGCAGAGGACCAGGTCCTCAGAGGGACGTAACAAGATACAAAAAAGTGAGCCAACTTGAATACAGTAGACATGCATATTATTTGAAAATAAATAAGTACACTGTACAAGACCATCTATATGAATGCAAATGAGGACAACTTTTTGACGTATGGGCAAGGGTAGGCTACTCGATCTAATCCTCACAACTTATACGCTCATCAGTGGACATCATCAGTCGACATACCTCTGGGGTAGCGACCCTCGGACTCCATCAATCGACATACCTCTGGGGTAGCGACCATCGGACACGACCACCATAGTGCGTGCTAGTTACTATGGTTTACCAGAGTGGTTAAAAGCCCATACGCCTAATGCGTGTCCTCTTTGATACTAAGTGCCATGTGTGTGTCAACATATCTAATATATAGTAATGACAGAAAGGAACTACACATGCAATAAATATACAAAAATACAATAAATATACAAAAATATACTAAGCATGCAAAATACTGTAAGTAATTTGGCAAGGTATCTTGCCTAGTAAGAAAGCTGCAAGGTGTACTGTCCAGAAGTCAAGCACACAGGATCAGAAGCTACGGCCTCAGAATAAATGTCTCCGGATGCTGAAATAGATATCACCAACATTCCCAAAATAAGCAAAATAGCTGAAAAGCACTTTTCTTTCGTCCAATTTGGACACAGGGGTAAAACGGTAATTTCGGGTCAAAGTGGGGTCCACGTGACTTTGTACCGAAAAGCGTGTCAGAACCAATGGTCTCCAAATTCGTCAAACTTAGTGTCAACAAGTCAGGAACGATGATACGAATCCAACGGAACTTCCAGAATTGGATTCCGATGAGCCGATCACAAAATCGTCCGTCAAGTAGAGTTGCGGCCCACGATACGCGATTTTGTCAACATTCTCAGAATTGAACCAAACTTGGGTCACAGGACCAGCGTATTGCTACGTGTCCGATGGCACAAGTTTCGTTTCGATCCGACGTGTGTGCACAAAGTTACGACGTGCCCAGAACAGGCGGATACGGGGCATTGTCGGCGGATACGCGTTAATTTCGGTGTGCACGCACATCCAAATCAACTTTTGCGAAATCCCACACGTCCGTATCAACGGCGCGCACGTTTCGGTGAAGACTGCACGAGACCAAGTCGTCCCGTTTGGCGGGGCGCACTCAGTTCAGGGATAAAACATGGCATTGTTTTTCCTGTTTTTGGATCGCGGTTTGCGAAGGCCACAGGATGCGACGCACCGAGCGGGTTGTACGGGCATCGAGAGGGTCACGCAGTCTACGTGTCACAATAGGCGGGACAGAAAATGGGGCAACGAGGAGAGAGGAAATGCTACCTGAATAGGGCTTCGTGAAACTGGGTTCTTTGTGTCCTCAAGTCGTCTTGACATAGGGGGACACTGTGTCCGGTCTAGGTTTTAGGGTTTCCGTCGGAGATCTTTGCCGGAGCTGGCTAGGGCAGGGCTGGGTACGGCGCTTCAGGTGCTGCTAGGAGTCGACGAGGCTGAGGAGGGCCGTTGGTGGTGGTGCTGGTGGTGGAGACGGCGAGGAGACGGGTGAGAGTCGTCGGGGACGAAGGGGCTGCGGGGTGTTAGGGTTCCGATGAGGAGACGGGGATGTTCGTCGGGAGGAGGAGGGAAGTTAGGGTCGTGATCGAGGCGGAGGAAGGCGGTTCTGCGGGTTTGGGAGCTCGACGGTGGTGGCTAGGGTTCGTCGTCGAGGACTGTGGGGGAGGAGAGTGGCGGAGAGGGAAGGTGGAGCGTTGCTGAGGGTGAGGCGAGGACGGCTGTGCGGGGTATCGTCGAAGGATGGGAGAAGAAGACGGTGGAGGAGGGAAGCGAGCGGTGGGTTTTTGGGCGGAGGAAGGAGGAGAAATATTAGGGTTCCGGCCGGCATCGGGGATTAAATAGGCGCCGACACAGGCGGATTAGAATAGGATTTCGGTTAGGGTTCAGATTAGGATTTGGGTTACGGGTCCGGGTCGGGTCAGCGGGTCGGGCGGTGGATCCGGCCCGATCCGCTAAGGCTAGGGTGCGGGTTTGGGTCTGCGGGTTTCGGGTCGGGTTTAGATCTGACCCGACCCGCTAAGGTTGGGTTCGGTTCAGTTGAACCGGGTCTGGGTTGGTTTGGTTTATATCAAAATAAACCGGGTTTATTTCTAGGGTTAATTAGGTTTAAATCTACATTAGTTTTTAGGGCTTTAAAAATGCTTTCGGAGTCCAATAAATTCCCGAAAAATTATCCTATATCCAGTTTTTCATTTTACACCCAAAAATATTATTTTCATAATATTTTAATATTAATTAACATCATTTAAAAATTCTTTAATCACAAAATAATTTAGTTTTAATTCCAAAAAAATTACAGAAAATTGTGTAAAAATTATTTTTAAAAATTCTTGAAAAATTAGGGGGTTTACAACGTGTGAGGTATTTGGCTAAAAATAGGATTGGCGTGACTCTCACGGAGAATCAGTGGCCTAAAAGCGTAAAGTCTTTCGATCGTTAGAGGCCGCCTATAAATAATATAATATAAGGGTCATCTAACAGCGCATCTCCGACGGAGCGTACAGGTTACAAAAGAGAAAGTGTAAAGGAGCCCATATTCCTACTAGTTGTTCTCCCCACCCTATGCTCTATCCATGTCATATACATACCACGGTGATACCTCTAATAACTGTCAAGTCTTCTAGCATACATTTCTATCAGCAATTATTTCCTATCGATCACACGTCGCATACGTACAGTGGCCAGCCTATCACGCAAGTCCGTGTCCTACATGAGACTCACACTAATGTAACAAATATGTCACAGAAAATGAAATATAAGAATGTCTCAACATCATGGGCTGGTCTCGTAACACCAGGTCTTTATTCAAAATATTAAATAAGTGACAAAAGGAGACGCAACCGTCGTTGCACCCATGTTATTCTTGGATTTGCAATTTAATATAAAAAAATAAAATAACTAAATGAACAACAACAAATATATATGTTAATAATGAATCTAGATAAACATCACAATGGCAAGGTATACTTGCTTGGCAAGCAATCTGTATAAAGTTGGCATCCTGACGTCAAGCACAAGGGATCATAAACTACAGGCTCCGAACGACCATATCCGGATACTGAAATAAACATCACCAACATCTCCGAAATTAGCGACATAGTCAGAAAACTCTACTCTTTTGTCCAATTTTGACACAGGGGTAAAAAGGATAATTTTGGGTCAAAGCGGTGTTCATATGGGGGCCACCTTGCACCGAAATACGTGTCAGGAATAAAAGTCAAAATAGGACAAATTATAGGTCAAACCAATCCTAAACGATGATACAAACTCAATGATATATCCAATTTTGGATTTCGGTTAACCGATCACAATATCGCCTGTCAAGTCAACCGTAGGGCCCACGAATAGGCGGCTTGGTCAACTATCTTGGAATCGCATAAAACTTGGGTGTCAGGACCATCGTGATACCAAAAATCCAATGACAAAAGTTTCGTCGCATTCCGACGAGCGTCTACCCAATTAATGGGGAAATTACAAAATGTCGATACGGGGGGAGGGGGGCTTTTTACGGATACAGGTTGATTCTGACACGCACACACGTCCAAATCAACTTTCGCGAAAGCCAGCACGTCTGGATATACCATACGCTCCTTTCAGTAAAACTGGTACGTGATGTGGTGGTCCGGTTTGTCGGGACGCACTCTGTATCGCAAGTTTCTAAGTTCTTAAAAAACTAATTTTTGTGATTTTAAATCTAAATTTAGCACATAATTAATGATCCAAAGTATATAAATATTATGTCGTAGCGATCCTAGTTATATATAATAGCTATCAGGAAAAAATATCATAATTAAGTGAGTTCGATTGGAAGAAAATTGCTTTCCAAAACAACATGTTGGTTTTAAAAATTGTCAATTCACATATATCTAAAACAATAGTTTTTTCGAAAAGTTTCGAATAAACGTACATCGAAAATAGGGTAGTTCAAAAAAAACTTCTTGAAGACATTAGAAGGTGTTCATGTTGTGGTTGAATCTAAATAACTGGATTGAAATTTGATTGCGTATGTAGAAAGAAATTCAGCAGGGATGATGGGTACCTGTGGTTCATTTCTGTTGCTGTTTTGACATGCACGTGTACCGATCAGCGGCGGTGGCGGTAGAGCTCCGGCGTTCGACGGTCGAGCGACGATGACGGTGGTGAGGGGGAAGGTCTGGGGTCACAGCTCGTTGATTAGTGTTAGTGTTAGGGTTTTTGTTTGTTTACTTACACACACACACACACACACACACACACACAGATATATATATATATATATATATATATAGTCGAGAGTTAACTGGGTCTGGTCGAATATAGAGGAATGTCGGTCGTTGTCACGCCCCAGTCCCAAAATACATAGGACCAGGAATACGTGACACGCCAGCTACGCATTCGACCAGACTCTGGTCTGACTCAAATACGTATAAGCTATATAATATAAAGTACACTATCTAAATATCCCATAAATCTAAACCTCTATGTCGCAATCCACAATGAACAGAAAGTATACAAGAAGAGCTACATGTGCTAAAGTCGGCCGCCCAATAACACACAAACTCGAATAGACTCGAGAAGAGATGAGTATACAAAAACTAGGCTACAACAGCAGATGAATAATCAATATGAATAGAGTAACCATAATGCCGGTAAGAATGATATGAGTACCTGTTACAGTGCCCGCAAGACATAAAACTCCATCAGCAACTCCAAATGCTCCGTAATCATCTATGCTGTAAAACTGGCAGGGAACCAGGTCCTCAGAGGGACGTAACAAGGTACAAAAATACAGCATGCCAAGTATAACAGAAAGTACAAGTGCAACGATGGGGTAATCTAGCATAACCAACTAAGTGTGACGCAGTTTAAAGACAATGTTCGACGCGTGGACTGTCCAAAATAAAACTGTAGCTCCGAACACAGAGACACACGGGGCGTACCGTAGCTCCGAGCACAGAGTTACACGGGTGATACAACTATTCTATATACAGGATCACTACAGAAATAGTACATATACATATATAAGCGCGTGCAGAGGAGCTAAAACATCTAGTAACTGTCTTCCCCATCCCAAGCGGTCAACGATTGTGCGTTGAACCTGAACCTCTATCTAACAGTCTCGTCACACAGAAATAACTCAACAGTCGCGACCCTAAGGTCGTCCCAATCTCCGGTCATGATGTCAGTATCAGGATATAGAAAATCTGGCACGATATCAGTGTATGAATGTGTCCTGGGGTGACAATATACTCGGGTACGTACATCGAGGTGTTACGAATATCTAATATTCGTTACAAGACTTTACGATAAACGTCTGCACCCGGTTGTGATCCGGACACAAAGTTTCGATCGTAAACAAATACGTGCACAATGTACATAATAAAGCAATAAATATCTGTAATCTGAAATACAGGGTGGCAAGGTACACTTGCCTGCGTCCGGCTGCTGAAGATGGGGATCCGGTACAACGTCCGAGTCCGCAGGTCCCGCAGTACCTAGAGACGAGATACAAACTCAATCAATAGACCATCACGCGGCTAAAATAAGATGTGAGACACGTCTAACATAGGCTATAATCTCAGTTACAACTCACCTAGACACGAAGCCAGAGGGTTGACCAAGATAGGTTACATCTAATACGATCTATCACAGTATACTACCATCAGAAAATCCTCAATCTTATATCTCACCACGGTGTCTATCAGTATCTCAAGCCATGATCAATCCTCAGGTTTCACCCCGGTGTTCACAGACGTTAATATGTACAATTAATTATCATCCTCGAAATAAATAAATAATTATTTATTAAACCCTCAATGATATACAACCTTTACTATTTCACAATAAAACTACTACTCAATTAAGTTCATCATTATTCATCAAACGTCAATAAAGGGTTATTGGTTCAATATTACACACTACTACACAACACTCACCTGCTCCTCAATTTCCATTAGTGTTTCATCATTAAAAATATTAGCTCTTAATATTAATCAATGCTTTGATAGCACAACGTTATCCTACGACAATATGCATCTCAAAATATTCAATGTTCTTGATATCTCAACACCATTTTACAATAATTAATCCTTCTCTTCGATACTAATCAATATTTTAATATCACGACATTATTTCAAATTTCTTAAACCTGCTCCTTAATAATAATCAATATTTTATCAATCCCCAGTGAGTGACTAAGGTTTTGATATTATACACTAGTTCACCATCAAACACCTGCTCCTCGATGTCCATCCATGTTTCAATATCAGAATCTTATTTCTCTATAATTTAAATCTGTTCACCAACCATAATCAAATGCATATATTAATTGAAATGCCCTAATAACTCAATGTATCCTAATATCATGACATCGGTATATATTCAATGCCTTAAATATTAACCTGCATTTTCTGCCCATGCATATAGTTCATAACCATTTCATAATATTCCCAATCCTAAACAACAATCCATGTATTCTCATACCCTAACTCAAGTTTATCCATTTATTCATTTAAATTACTTATGAAGAATAAATCCTAAATTCACCATTAATCCCTAATCACCCATCATTAACGCATGATTATTTATTCTACACTACATCTACACAATATTATATAAACATAAACCCTAGCTAATGTACACAAAACTATATATAATAACATATAACCCTAACTATATACACAACAAATATATATATCAAAATAGAGAGGGGGGAGTGGTATACCTCGACTGTGAGGTGGTTGATGGCCGGAGAAGGGAGGTGGTCGAGCTGAGGGTGGTGGTAGCCGGGTGTGGTGGTTGCGTTGAGGTAGCTGGCCGGAACGAGCAGCTGACCGGAGCTCGTAGGAGCTCGCGGCAATGGCGAATGTGGTACTGTCGGAACGAGCAGCTGACCGGAGCTCGTGGGGGGGAGAACGGGCACGCTGGAGCTCGTGCTCGGCCAAGAATTCAGCGGGTGGATGCAGCAGCTCGCGGAGGCGGGCTCGGCCGGAGCGTGGACAGCGGTGCGGGCTCGCGGTGGTGTAGGAGCTTGTGGAGGACGCCGGAGTTGATGGAGGGTGTTGATGGTGGGAGTTGATGGTGGCGAGTTCTCGGCCGGGGCAGCAGCCACGGTGGACGGAGGGGTCTCAGCCGGTGAGTGTCGAAGTCGCGGGGAATGCAGCAGGTCGGCGAAGCCGGGCCGCTGGCCGAAAAAATGGGGTCGGGTGAAGAAGTATAAGAAGAAGAAATAAAGAAGAAGAAGAGAAAGAGAGGCTCGGTTTTTAATGGAGGAGAGGGAGGAGAGAGAGAGGGGGATGAGGTTTCCTAGGTTTAGGGGATTAGGGCCGGCATGGGAAAGAGGGGTGTGATGGAGACATTTTATAGGAAGGGGTGTGAGGATTGAATGGTGGGGATTACTCATGAAGGAAATTGTTTCTTCATGCAAATGAGAGTGGGAGAGATACTGACCACGATCAAAGAAGAGGGGTGGCCTCTTCATTTGGCTTTGACCAATGAGGGTGTGCTATATGTCACAATATTTGCAATTTAGCCCCCTAAGTTTGGGTATTTGCACAAACACATGAAATGCTAGAAAAATTGTAGGGGAATTGGTGTTTGGTATTTTGTAGGGTGAGGGGGTATTGTGTGTTTTGCATGGGCTTAATTAAATGGTCATTGTAATTAAATGGGGATTAAAATAGGATTAGTCAAAGTTGGTATCCCCAATTTAATTAGAATAAATTGTCATATGCTCTTTAATTAAATGGGGACACATGGGATCTCAATTGAGAATGACACAAAGGTCATGAATGGTGCAGGCTTGGTATTAGTCTTGGACCCTTTAATTGGTCCGGCTCAACGGGTTGGGTTGGTGTCTCGAAATTGATGGCAACGACACAGGTGCGTGATATGAGATTTAAATAAGGATTTCGGTTACGGAAAATTATGCAATTAATTTAGAGCACAAGGAAATAGGATTTTGAGTGACAAAAAAGTCCAGCGCCTAAATTGGCGTGTCAAGTCAAAAGTGCAATAATCTGTTAGAATTTATGGGCTGATGTTGTGCTCCGAATAATTCAATAATAGTAGGGCACCGAGATTTTTAATTAAAATAATTAGACAGTTGAAACCTTACTCTAAACCTCAATCATCTGCTGCTAAAATAAAATTTTCCATCCCGAACCAGACTATCTATTGAAAAAAATAAGGGGGTTTACATCCTTCCCAACTTAGAAAAATTTTATTCCCGAAATTAAAAGTAAAGTACGATAATAGCTAAGAGAATTTTAAAGCAAGCTGGTAATCAAATGCGGTACGTAAATTCGTACCTTGGTCCTCAAATAAATACGGGAAACGCTGTCGAATAAAATCCTCGCACTCCCAGGTAGACTCGCCTGGCGAATAATGCTTCAATGCAAATCTGACCAGTCGAATAGTCTGACCTCTCAAAGTCTTCTCACTGTGATCGAGTATCTCCACTGGCTGCTCTACGTAAGATAAACTGGGCCCAACTGTAATCTCCGAATGATCAAGCACGTGGCTAGGGTCTGCCACATATCTTTTCAACTGCGATACGTGAAATACGTTGTGCACTCTTTCTAATTATGGAGACAATGGAAGACGATAAGCCACTTCGTCAACTCGTTCTTAGATGTCAAAAGGTCCGATGTAGCTCGGGCTCACCTTGCCTCTGCCTCAGAATCTAATGGTACCACGAGTAGACGATATTCTAAAAAATACGTAGTCACCTTCCTTGAACTCCAAAGGTCTGCGGTGCGCATCTGCCCAATGTTTCTGTCTGTCCTGTGCTGCACGCAGGTGGCTCTGAATCTACTTGACTTTTTCCACTCTCTGTGTTACCAACTCGGGACCAAGTATTTGACGCTCTCCCACGTCACTCCAACATACTGGTGACCTACACTTCCTGCCGTACAGTGCCTCATAAGGTGCCATCTGTATGCTAGCCTGGTAGCTATTATTATAGGAGAATTTCCACCAAGTATAGATGGTCCTCCCAAGATCCTCCAAAATCGACCATGCACGCTATCAACATATCCTCTAGTATATGTATCGTACGCTCTGACTGGCCATCAGTCTGTGGATGATATGCAGTGCTGAACTTGAGTCGAGTTCCTAGACTCTCCTGCATACTCCGCTAAAAATGTGATGTGAATCTGGAATCACGATCCTGTTGTAATGCTGACAGGCACTCTATATAGTCGTACTATCTGCCTCATATACATGTCATCTAATATCTCTGTGGACTGCCCAACTCTGTAGGACAAGAAATGAGCAGACTTGGTGAGTCTGTCTGCGACAACCAAAACTGTATCCTTTCTGCTAGGGCTCCGTGGGAATCTTGTGACGAAGTCCATGGTAATGTGTTCCCACTTCTACTCGGGAATGAGAAGTAGCTGCAATAGTCCTGCAGTTCTCTGATATTCTGCCTTGACTTGCTGACATACCAAGCATCTTGCCACGAATCTTACAATCTCTCTCTTCATCCCATGCTACCAGTAATGTTGCCTCAACTCTCGATACATCTTCGTACTCCCGGGATGAATCTTCCTGCTTAAGGCATCTGCTACTTCATTTGCCTTATCAGGGTGGTACTGCAACTCGATATCATAATCTGTCATCAACTCTAGCCAATGCCTGTCTCATGTTAAGCTCCTTCTGCGTGTAGACATACTTAAGACTTTTTGTGATCTGTATAAATCTTAACATGCTCTCCATAAATGTAGTGTCGCCATAGTTTTAGTGCAAATATCACTACAGCTAGCTCTAGATCGTGCGTCGGCTAGTTCTCCTCATGAACTCTCAGCTGTCTCGATGCGTAGGCTATCACTTTGCCGTGTTGCGTCAGTACACATCCTAATTCGCTCCCAGACGCATCACTGTACACTACAAATCCTCCTGATCCTGAAGGTAGTGTCAAAATCGGTGCTGATGTCAGACGCTTCTTCAACTTATCGAAGGCCGTCTGACACTCTTCGGTCCAGATAAACTCCTCGCCTTTATACGTCAGTCGCTTCATAGGCGCAATAATTCTCAATAATTTTCTACGAACCTCCGATAATATCCGGCAAGTCCGAGGAAGCTCCTAATCTCTGTAACAGGTGCAGGGGTTGGCCATGTCTCAACTGCAGCTATCTTCTCCGAGTCAACTGTTAGTCCATCTCTAGTGATTATGTGTCCCAGGAAGGATACTCTATCCAAACATAACTCACATTTATGGAGCTTGGTGTACAGCCTCTCCTGCCTCAGCGTCTCCAACACGATCCTGAGATGTCTCTCATGCTCCTCCTGGCTCTTGGGATATACCAAGATGTCGTCGATAAATACCACCACGAACTTATCTAAGTACTGGTGGAAAACATTGTTCATCAGGCTCATAAATACTGCTGGCGTGTTGGTTAAACCAAATGGCATGACTAGAAACTCATAGTGTCCATACTTCGTCCGAAAAGCCGTCTTCGGAATGTCCTCTCTTCGTACCTTGATCTGATGATAGCCTGATCTGAGATTGATCTTCGAGAATACACATACGCCGCTAAGCTAATCAAATAAAACATCGACACGCAGCAAACAAGTACTTGTTCTTTATCGTTACAACACTTAACGCCCTGTAATCGATACGCAACGTACCGTCCCATCCTTCTTCGGTACAATATGATGGGTACTCCCCATTGAGAAACACTAGCCCGACTGAAACCCTTGTCTAAGTGATCCTCTACTATGGACCTTCAACTCAACCAACTCTATCGGTGCTAGTCTGAAGGCGGGAAAATACCCAACTCGGCTCTTGGAGTCAACTCTATAACAAACTCTATCTCTCTGTCAGGTAGCAGGCCAGGAAGGTTCTCTAGAATCACATCCTCAAACTCTGATATAATGCGGGGGTACACTGGTTCACCTTGCATTGTGTGCCCCTAAGGTAGTTGGGCACCATACTCCCGGGCTCCCCAAAGAAACTCAACCCTAGGTAATCTGGTGGCCTAAAAATAATGCAACTACGTCGACAATCTAGTGTCGCGTGGTATTGGCTCATTCAACTCATGCTAGGACGATGTCATCGTCCCGACTTAACCTCAAAATAAATTCTCCTGTTCTGTTTACCTCACTAATCCTCCAAAAGAAAAATTCTTCCTCGCCTAAAGTATAATTTCTCTCCTCAAAATTTCTCCAAAAATTGTATTCCTCAAATTTCTTCTTCCTGTTATTTATTGCTCCGGGTCATATAGTGCAATTATAATAATGATGTCACCCAAGCACATACTAAATTTTTTGGCATCAGATCATCATCTTCCAGGTGAGATCCTAAAATTTTATCTTCTCTAGGTCATAACATCGCTCCTGGTATTGCTATTATATACCACAACTAATTTCTAGCATTGGGCCATGCACCTCCATAAATTATTCTAGGACATGATCAACAATCTTTCCAGCTCCCAGTATTTCCAAGATCACTGCTATCTCAAGCACTGGTAGGGTACTACTGGATCCAATTCTCTTGCTAGCCTTCTACACTAGTTTTAGAATCCAAAAAGAACCTATCATTCTACCCTACTGAGGGTAACAATCTTCTTAGAGATTATTGCACAAATCATGTCTTCTGTCGTCTGAACTATGATCTTCTTCTAGAGGAAACCATCACGCACAAGCGTTCGTCTTCCCGAATAATAGGGGATGAGAAACAATGATAACGATACCGACGAAAGTTGAACGAATACAAATTAGAAGTCCAAGGGCGATAATCACATATAAAGTGAGTTTTTTTTACAATCGATTATGGATTGAGATCCTATCATAACATCTATTCCTAATTTGCAGGCTCGCTTGGCACAGTCAGGTGACCAAGATGATTTAAATCGGACTTGCATGGGCCACCACAAAAATATGTCACGCCCAGTCCCAAAATATATAGGACCAGGAATACGTGACACGCCAGCTACGCATTCGACCAGACTCTGGTCTGACTCGAATACGTATAAGCTGTATAATATAAAGGGCACTATCTAAATATCCTATAAATTTAAACCTCTATATCTCAATCCACAATGAACAAAAAGTATACAAGAAGAGCTACATGTGCTAAAGTCGGCCGCCCAATAACACACAAACTCGAATAGACTCGAGAAGAGATGAGTCTACAAAAACTAGGCTACAACAGCAGATGAATAATCAATATGAATAGAGTAACCATAATGCCGGTAGGAATGATATGAGTACCTATTACAGTGCCCGCAAGACATACAACTCCATCAGCAACTCCAAATGCTCCGTAATCATCTATGCTGCAAAACTGGCAGGGAACCAGGTCCTCAAAGGGACGTAAAAGGTACAAAAATACAGTATGCCAAGTATAACAGAAAGTACAAGTACAACGACGGGGTAATCTAGCATAAAAAACTAAGTGTGACACAGTTTAAAGACAATGTTCGACGCGTAGACTGTCCAAAATAAAACCGTAGCTCCGAACACAAAGACACACGGGGCGTACCGTAGCTCCGAGCACAGAGTCACACGGGTGATACAACTACTCTAGATACAGGATCACTACAGAAATAATATATATACATATATAAGCACGTGCAGAGGAGACCAAACATCTAGTAAATATCTTCCCCATCCCAAGCGGTAAACGATTGTGCGTTGAACCTGAACCTCTATCTAACAATCTTGTCACACAGAAATAACTCAACAGTCACGACCCTAAGGTCATTCCAGTCTCCGGTCATGATGTCAGTATCAGGATATAGGAAATCTGGCACGATATGAGTGTATGAATGTGTCCTGGGATGACGATATACTCAGGTACGTACATCGAGGTGTTACAAACATCTAATATTCGTTACAAGATGTTACGACAAACGTCTGCACCTGGTTGTGATCCGGACGCAAAGTTTCGATCATAAACGAATGCGTGCACAATGTACATAATAAAATAATAAATATCTATAATCTGAAATATAGGATGGCAAGGTATACTTGCCTGCGTCCGGCTGCAGAAGATGGGGATCCGGTACAACGTCCGAGTCCGCAGGTCCCGCAGTACCTAAAGACGAGATACAAACTCAATCAATAGACCATCACGCGGCTAAAATAAGATGTGACACACGTCTAACATAGGCTACAATCTCAGTTACAACTCACCTAGAGATGAAGCCAGAGGGTTGACCAAGATAGGTTACATCTAATACGATCTATCATAGTATACTACCATCAGAAAATCCTCAATCTTATATCTCACCCCGGTGTCTATCAGTATCTCAAGCCATGATCAATCCTCAGGTTTCATCTCGGTGTTCACAGACGTTAATATGTACAATTAATTATCATCCTCGAAATAAATAAATAATTATTATTAAACCCTCAATGATATACAACCTTTACCATTTCACAATAAACTACTACTCAATTAAGTTCATCATTATTCATCAAACGTCAAAGAAGGGTTATTGGTTCAATATTACACACTACTACACAACACTCACCTGCTCCTCAATTTCCATCAGTGTTTTATCATTAAAAATATTAGCTCTTAATATTAATTAATGCTTTGATAGCACAACTTCATCCTACGATAATATGCATCTAAAAAATATTCAATGTTCTTGATATCTCAACACCATTTCATAATAATTAATCCTTTTCCTTGATACTCATCAATATTTTAATATCATGACATCATTTCAAATTGCTTAAACCTGCTCCTCAATAATAATCAATATTTTATCAATCCCCAGTGAGTGACTAAGGGTTTGATATTATATACTAGTTCACCATCAAACACCTGCTCCTCGATGTTCATCCATGTTCCAATATCAGAATCTTATTTCTCCATAATTTAAATCGGTTCACCAACCATAATCAAATGCATATATTAATTGAAATGCCCTAACAACTCAATGTATTCCAATATCATGACATTAGTATATATTTAATGCCTTAAATATTAACCCTATATTTTCCACCCATGCATATAGTTCATAACCATTTCATAATATTCCCAATCCTAAACAACAATCCATGTATTCTCATACCCTAACTCATGTTTATCCATTTATTTATTTAAATTACTTATGAAGAATAAACCCTAAACTCACCATTAATCCCTAATCACCCATCATTAACGCATGATCATTTATGCTACACTACATCTATAAAACATTATATAAACATAAACCATAGCTAATGTACACAAAACCATATATAACAACATATAACCCTAACTATATACACAAAACAAATATATAATCAAAATAGAGAGGGGGGAGTGGTATACCTCGACTGCGAGGTGGTTGATGGCCGAAGAAGGGAGGTGGTCGAGCTGAGGGTGGTGGTAGCCGGATGTGGTGGTTGAGTTGAGGTGGCTGGCCGGAACGAGCAGCTGGCCGGAGCTCGTGGGAGCTCACGACAATGGCGGATGTGGTGCTACCAGAACGAGCAGCTGACCGAAGCTCATGGGAGCAGCTGGAAGCCGTTGGGAGGACGGGCACGCCGGAGCTCGTGCTCGGCCGGGGATTCAGCGGGTGGATGCTGCAGCTCGCGGAGGCGGGCTCGACAGGAGCGTGGACAGCGGTGCAGGCTCGCGGTGGTACAGGAACTTATGGGGGACGCCAGAGTTGATGGAGGGAGTTGATGGTGAGAGTTGATGGTGGCGAGTTCTCGGCCGGGGCAGCAGCCACGGTGGACGGAGGGGTCTCAGCTGGTGAGTGTCGAAGCCGCGGGGAATGCAGCAGGCCGGAGAAGCCGGGCTGCTGGCCAAAAAAATGGGGTCGGATGAAGAAGTATAAGAAGAAGAAAGGAAGAAGAAGAAGAAGAAGAAGAGAAAGAGAGGCTCAGTTTTTAATGGAGGAGAGGGAGGAGAGAGAGAGAGGGGGATGAGATTTCCTAGGTTTTGGAGATTAGGGCCGGCATGGGAAAGAGGGGTGTGATGGAGACATTTTATAGGAAGGGGTGTGAGGATTGGATGGTGGGGATTGGCTTATTTCAAATGGGTGGTGAGGATTACTCATGAAGAAAATTGTTTCTTCATGCAAGTGAGAGTAGCAGAGATGTTGACCATGGTCAAAGAAGAGGGGTGGCCTCTTCATTTGGCTTTGACCAATGAGGGTGTGCCACATGTCACAATATTTGTAATTTAGCCCCCTAAGTTTGGGTATTTGTACAAACACATAAAATAGTAGAAAAATTGTGGGGGAATTGGTGTTTGGTATTTTGTAGGGTAAGGGGGTGTTGTGTGTTTTGCATGGGCTTAATTAAATGGTCATTGTAATTAAATGGGGATTAGTCAAAGTTGGTATCCCCAATTTAATTAGAATAAATTATCATGTGCTCTTTAATTAAATGGGGGCACATGGGATCTCAATTGAGAATGACACAAAGGTCATGAATGGTGCAGGCTTGGTGTCAGTCTTGGACCCTTTAATTGGTCCGGCTCAACGGGGTGGGTTGGTATCTCAAAATTGATGGCAACGACATAGATGCGCGACACGGGATTTAAATAAGGATTTCGGTTACGGAAAATTATGCAATTAATTTAGAGCACAAGGAAATTGGATTTTGAGTGACGGAAAAGTTAAGCGCCTAAATTGGCGTGTCAAGTCAAAAGTGCAATAATCTGTTAGAATTTATGGGCTGATGTTGGGCTCCGAATAATTCAACAATAGTAGGGCGCCGAGGGTTTTAATTAAAATAATCAGACAGCTAAAATATTACTCTAA